>CM019906.1:425587-510536 GCA_009764595.1 Geothlypis trichas | reverse complement strand
AAGTCAACAGCCTTGTAAGCTGTCACTGGACTTGAATCAAGGCCCAAAACCAGCAAGTTTTAGAATCAGAAATAAGTTTGCCCTTTTCTAAGGGATTTTTCACTCATTATCCTCTGTCACTGTCGTTTGAGCATGTTTTGGAGTCTGGATCAATGAAATTGTGTGTTTTGGGAGGCATGTTCAGTGGTGCAATGCCAGGTAGAGCAGAAAAGGGAAGAAAAGGTGGCTAAATCTGTCTCTTTGCCCTTCAGTAGTTAATAGCACAATTTGATTGAACTCTCTCTCAATGATATGTGATTGTGCTTCAGTTCTAAATGTTTGTTGTTCTGTTTTCTAAATTTCAGCTATAATATACATGAGAGAATTTGTAATGTGATGGATAAAAACTCTTTCACATGGAAATGGCATCTCCTGAGAAAGTTTGAAGTTGTCGCTACCTTCCATTTCCCTGCCCCTTTGCTATTTGTGGATTCTTTGGTGCCATTTTAATCAGGCTTTCAAGGGGACTTTTTCAAAGGAATATCTGAGTGGTTTTGTGTGATTTCTTTGTTGCTTTGTTTTCTTTTGACACAATTCCGTGAGAGATAGTAGAATCACAATTAATGATTTAGATTTAAATACCATTCTTCTGGGCTCTTTAAAAATGTTTTTTGAGTATGTATGTATGAGTGCCCTGAACAGCACCATAACTAATCTAAATACGCAATACCAATGATCTCAAACATTGTTGGGATTTCAAATACTTTTTAAAAACTTCTGCTGTAATCCTTCCCCAGTGATACAAAAAGTTGGCTTTGATATATTTTTCAGGTATTCTCTTTCTTGAAATGAAGACCATTCTCCTTATTTTGATTCTGTCAGATTTGAAACCTGAATATTAAACTCTTAGAAGACAAATGTTAATGCTGTTAGTCTTCTCTAAAACGTGTTTGAAACACATTCTGAGTTTAGAACAGTTGTCATGAAAACTTGCATGTGCTGGTGATTTTTATATCATCCAAACACTGCTTACAAACAAAAATACTGAATTAAGACTAGCAAATGCTTAATTGGTACCAAACCTGTATTCTCTTCCTGTTTCCCTCTGATATTTACATATTCAGTTATCAAGACCTTTCAGTTATCTTGCACTTCACTGAAACAAAATTTCCATTGTCCAGTATACAGTGAGATCACTTGATTTTGTTTTCTGTCTGAACTGTAGTATACAAGGACTTGGTAAGAGCAAGTGAGCTTCTTTAAAGCTCTGGAAATCTCTTTGTAGCTAAAGAAGTGGGAAAGTTGAGTCTACATTTGCACATACTAATTTAGCAAATGGGCTCCCCTATAATTCACTGACTAGCATGGTCATCTTTCATTTCATAAATTACTATGCAGTTTTGTTCACTGTGAGTATAATCTGTATTTAGTGACTGCAAGATGCTTATGCCACTTATTTCTGTTCCATCCAAGCTGACAAAAGTTATTTGATAATGCACATACTGGTATCTTAAATTGCAAAAATGTAAATTTGAAACTTGTATAATGTTCTTGTGCTTTTGAAATAAAATATCTTGTATATGTATATTTAAAAAAAAAGGAAATAAAGTAACTTCTCATAGATTATTCAGTTTTTATTTGGAGGCACTTTGGCACCTCACAGTTTGTTCTACTTAGCTAGTGATCCTCTACTTTAGTTAACTGCTGAATGGACTGTTGAATTGATTGCTGTTTATTTTATTGCATTAATGTCACAACCAAGATGAGCATGGCCTTGTAGAAGCAATGTAGGACATGAACCCCTTGCAGAATACAGTCCTCACTCTTCTGAATTAGCAAAATTGTGCAGAAAATAGGAGAGACAGAAGCCAAACAGCAGATGAGTGGTTCCAAAAATCCCAAGACTCCTAAACTCTAATCCATCACTGTGGCCTCTGGACTGCAAGGTGCTCAGTCTGTTTTTCTGTGACAATAAACTGCCATGTCCAGTACCAGCACTGACATGAATGAATAAAAACAACGACGACGACAAAAGCCAAAAAAGCCCCCAACAAAACCAAAACCCTCATAGAAATAAACTCTGAAACTGCACTGGGAAAATCTAGCAACTATTTTTTTATCCAAGCAGCCAAAGTAAATGCTTGGTTTGGTTCAGTCTGCAGCAAGATTGTGCTGTCTTTTCCTGCATAATAGTTTGCACAGCTACAGTAACACAAAGTGGAATGCAAACAGACGATGCTTATGCTAATTTATTGCAGAGAAGCATATGCTGTAATCATTCCATGCTTTCCTTTGGTTTTCCAAATGCTTTTTTTCTCAGAGAGCTGTTTTGTTAGATCTTGTGCTTTTGTTTGGTGAACAGGCATTCCCTCGTCCTGTTTCTACTGATAAGAGTGATACATCCCAGTGTCATTAATGGATAAATGCACAGTGAAGTTTGCAGACCTGTCTCAGGGTTGCACAATGTAGAGATGCTGAAAGTTTACCACAACATTTTTTTGAATGCTACTGGAATCCTAAGGACCCATTTCAAGGAAAGTAAGAAGCCAAAAAACAGATAAAAAATACAAAAACTGGACAGACAGAGGTTTCAGGGCTGCTCTGCAGATGGAGTGTGGCAGGAAAGTTTCTGTAGTCACACACAGTCATTATCAGCAGGTCTGCAGTGGTAAACTGCCAGTTCACTGATTTTTATTTTCTGCTTATTTTTTATTTTTAAAAGGAGCTTTTCTCTTTGCTAGGTGGAAGTAACCTTGCTGGGAAAAAGAACCTTTACAGTATCAGTGGTGAGTGTGGGAATAAAGTTGATGAAGGTGTTCCAGACTTTGCATGTCATTGACATCATGGAATGTGTCTCATTGAGATCATGAAATGTAGCTCAGGAATCTCACTTCCCTCAGAGGGATCGTGAAAAGGAATCAGTAGAAGCATTTTTCACTAAATGTTACCTTTTATTGTGCATTTTTAGTTATTGTTCTCAGAATTCCTTCCTTTAAACAAGTAAATGGTACAAAACGTAATCTTGATGCAGTTTTCTAGGAACAAGGGTATTAATTACCAACATAGCTCTGATGTAGCAGAGTGTGAAGTCACAACAGCCACGCTGTGCAGCTGCAGGTTTTTATGTTTCCTTTTGCTGCTGGCACCATCTCTTTGCCTCTTTCTCTTTGCCTTTTCCTCATCCTGTAATTACCATTTCCTCTCTACTTTGACAAATCCATTACACAAAATATCCCTCAAAATAACAGAGGACAGACCTCTGCTATCTCTTAGTAACCATGTAAACGACTAGCTCTGACCACACTGGAAATTTTGAAAAGGGCATTCAAACTGAAATTTTTCTCACCATTTCATTTTACATATGTTGAGTGAAGTCACTTACCTCAAAAATATATTAACTTTACATTCGCTTATTGTATTCAATACAGGCTTTTAATTGATACAATTTGATTTTTCATATTGCTTTATTCTAAAGTGCTGCAAGATCCTGTCTTCATGAACAGGATTGGACTAAATTCAAAAACTTATCAGGATAATTTTTAGAAAATAGCTCCTTGTTTATGCTGTTTCTCCTCTCCTGAATCCCTCTGCTACATTAATGACTTTCTTGTTAGCCACAAAGTGTTTTAGAGTAGCCAATAATGGCCAGCAAGAAATTTACATACCACACAAGGTGCATCCAGGTAACTGTCCTGCCTTCTGACTAGCTTTTGGAAAAACACATTTAAACTTGGCATTCTGTAAGATATTCTGGAGGAGTTAAGTACATTAGAAGTATTACATATCCAGAGGGTACATACCACTGATGTATAGTAATTATTACTCAGCTGAATCACATGCTGAAAATAGAATGAGTGCATTTTGCATATATATAATTGTATGCACACAAAAGCAGCTATGAGATTTTCTTTACCTTTTACCAGACAGTAAAAAATTAATTCATGCTTTGTGTATGGTGTTAAAAATGTTAATGCAGTAGTAGTTATTTACTGAAGTGACATCTATGTTTTCATTTGGACACACACATTAATTCACTGTTGTCTCCAATTTTTTCCTTTGCCAATTCCCATCATGCTTTCCCTTCAGCTGAGGGATAGCCCCGCCCACCATGTCCTGATTTTGATTTGTCCCGCCCCCATGCCGTTAATTAGTGTTTGGCCCCGCCCCATATACTTATTTGGAGTTTGCCCCACCCACCACGCCCTTGTTTGGGTTTGGCCCCGCCCCACGCTTTTATTTGAGGTTAGCCCCGCCCACGATGCCTTTATTTGGCTTTGGCCCTGCCCCATGCGTGTTTTGGGTGTTAGCCCCGCCCACCACGCCTTTATTTGGCTTTAACCCCGCCCACCATGCCCTTGTTTGGGTTTGGCACCAGCTGTAAGTATGAAAATTATAAATATAAAAGTATTTTTTAAATTAGTTAAATAAAGCAGGGTTTTTTATTTGTCAGCAGGCAGGGTTTTGATTATAAAAATTGCAAATACAAAAGAGAAAAAGGTAGGAATCTAAGTATAGAAATATATCATAAATAGATATAGATATATATAAAATTTTAAAATGTAAGAAAAAATCAGTTGTAGCAGTAGATATGCTACATAATATAAATCATTCGGGAGATATTGTTTCTGGTTACGTTTGTCTTTAGGCTTTGTGTTTATTTCTAGGTGGTATTTTTATTTTGACAGATTGAGGCACTATGGGTTTATTCTGTAAGGAATAATTTTTTTGTTGTGAATGTAAGTTAGTTGGTTTTGGGTTGGTTTTGTTTTGTTTGTTTTCTGTTTTCTTTCTTTTTCTTTTTCTTTTTTTTTTTTTTTTTTTTTTGTCTTTTGATGTATTCCGTTGTTGTTTATCAGTTTTATTTTTGGAAACACGGGTATTTATATGATGGGTCTTTGTAAGTAGGTTTTTTTATTTGGGGAGTTATTTTCTTAATTTCTAGTGGTGTAGATTTTATTCAATTTCGTTAATTAGTTCGGTTTTTAAAGTTCTTTACAGAGTATTGGTTATTCTTTGAGTTAGTGCACAGGCAGTGTTTTAGATTTTTTTTTCTAATACCGTTCAGGGTCAGTGGCACTGTTTGGAGTTTAGTAAGTTGGTTTGATTGTTTTTTAGCAGTTGTTGTGATTTGCTGTGTGTGTTTCTGTAGGGTTTTCTTTTCTTTTGGTTCCATTTTTCTGATGCGATGAGAATTGTTCTTGAAGAGCGTTGTGTGGTTTTTTCTGGCAGTTGTTTGGCTGGTGGAGGTATCTCGATGTTTTTGGAAGATACTGGTGGGAATTTGATGCTGCTTGTTTTGTCATTTTCTTTAGGAATTGGATTTTAAATGTACAATTACAACTCTAACTCTATTTAAACAAAACAGATGTGTAGAAATGGGAACAAACCACTTCTATTTTTATATATTCAGTTTATTTTTAACTGTTCAGTTAATTTTGAACATGTAACATAAGTCATGATATTCTACAATATGATATTATATTTTTTCAGAGAGTACTGTGTATGTTTATAGATATCTAAATAGAGAATGTAAATACAAACACAACCAGAACCAAAATATAAATACAGAAATGGTTTGCAAATATGTGCAGATATATATAAAATTATTAAAGATTTGTAAATAGAAAACAACATCAATTGATACAATACATAATACCAGTAATACTGTGTATATATATTATTATAATATATTCTAGGAAATAGATATAAAATAGATAGAAATATAGTACATCAATATGATATCATATGAAACAAATTATAGATATGATAAATATAAATATAAAAATAGTTTTAAAGTAGTTTGAAATAAAGGATGGTTTTGTTTTTTTTTTTGGCAAAAGCAGGAGTTTCAGTATAAAAATTAGAAATACAAATAATATAAAGGTAGAAATCTAAGTATAACAATAAATAATAAATACAAAAAGATTTATATAAAATTTAAAAATAGAAGAAAAAATATATTTTAGCAGTAGATACGGTACATAATTTAAAAATAATTGATCTCTATTATTTGAATATGATACATAGTATATATAAATATTAATAGAATGCATCAATCTAAACTATAAATATAAATGTGACTACAGTTATGCAAGCTATAAATATAAAAATATTCCAATATAGTTAAACAGAAGAGGGGTTTTTGTATTTATTTCGTTAGGGAAGGGAATTTTATAATAAATAATAAAAATATTAAGGAAATGTAATTTTAAAAATAGAAATATACAATCAATATATAAAGATAGTTATAAAAACACAAAAGAGAAGTAAATATGAATAACAGGAATTGACATAATATATTCTATAAATGACACACTACATCCGTGTCCGCTATAAATACGCATGCGAATATAAATTTGAAAAGTATAAATATAAACTTTATTGAAAGATGGTTTTAAAGCAAGGGGGCTTGTTTGGTTCTCGTCGGGTAAGAGGCAGGGTTTGGCATTTATTTCAGAGCAGTTTTTGGCGGCGGGGATCGCCCCTGTTCTCTTTTGCCGCCTTCCCCGCCCGCAGCCCCGAGGGGCGCTGCGCCCCCGGCTGGGGTGGGCGGCAGTGCTGCCGCCCTGTGGGCACAGCGCGGTACTGCAGCCGTGCGCCGACAGGCAGCCGCCATGTTGGGCGTGGCGTGGCGCTAATGTCGCGGACTCGCTTGACCTTCTCTCGATGGCGGCAAAATGGCGCGAAAAAGGAAGGCCCCGGTGGGCGTAAGTGCACTGCCTGTACGGAAAAGCGACGCCGTCGCGGCTCCGGCGGGATTTTCTGTGGCGTTTCAAGTGTACCCGACACGGGCTGTGGCGTTAGCGGCGCCGCGGGGCTGCGTATTTTGTCGGGTTTGTGACAGGCATCTGGGTAAACGTCTCCGTCTGCCGGGGTCCTGTCGCCCGCAGTCCCGCCTTCAGCGAGCCGAGCCGAGCCGAGCCGAATTGTTCCGAAGAGCCGAAGAGGCGAGTGTGTCCGAGAATAGCCGAGTTTAACCGAAGAGCCGAGAGCGGACGGAAACAGCCGAGTTGTTCCGAAGAGACGAGTGCGGACGGAAACAGCCGAAAATAGCCGAAGAGACGAGTGAGTACGAAAACAGCCGAAAATAGCCGAAGAGACGAGTGTGGACGAAAACTGCCGAATAGAACCGAAGAGCAGTGTGGGAACGAAAAAAGGGGGTGAAAAACAGGGTGAAAGAAAAAAAAAAAAGAGTTGGAGTGAAAACAAAAGGACATTCGGGAGGAGCGGTGCTGCCTCAGGTTCTTCCCCGCCGAGGAGCGAAGGACCCGTTTGACGCCCTGGCGGCACTGCAGCAGCCGGTGGCGGGGAACGGAGAAGTGGCTGTAGCCCCCGACTCCAACTCCCGGCAGGCCCTGCTGCCGGCGCGGCGTCTGACGCAACGGCCGACGCGCCACGCGAGTGGCTGGCGGGCCGAGGGGGCCGCGCGCCGGGGGAGCGGGCTGTGCGCGGGGAGCTCCCGGCGCCTCTCCCGCGCGGCACGGAGCCGCGGCAGCGACGCTGGAGGGGCGAAGCCTCCGTCCGGCCGCCCGCACGGAGCTGGGCAGCGCGGAAGGGGCGTCCGCCCGGTTCCTCGGCCTCGCTCGGCGGAACCGGTGGCGGGGGCTCGGCTCGGGCGCGGCGGGGGGCGCGCTGCCAAAGCAAACAAAAGGTAGGAAGTGACTATTTTTTGTTTGTTTCTTTTTCTTTCTTATTTTCTGGAAGTAAATGTAATTAGGGATGGATACTACTGGTTTGTTTCTTCCAGTAGCAGAGGATAATAATAGTTATAGTAATAATAATAATAATAATACTGATAGGAATAATAATAATAGTAATGTACTCCTTAATAATAGTAATAATAATAGTAATGTACATTAATAATAGTAACGTACTACTTAAACTTTTTCCATTGAGCTGGCCATTTCGAGTCAAAACTTCTAAACACAAATCAAACCATCATCCTTGTAGACTCTTTAATAGGAGTGGGCTAAAGAGACTGGTTTTGTTTACAGGATTTATTGGTTCTGGAGGAGCAAGAGGTAAGTATAAGCCTGACTACTCCCAGCTCACAGACCCGTCCAGTGAATACAGCTTTGTATTTTGATGGGCTTATGATGACTTTGAAATCAATTGCTCAGTACAGCAAACAAAATTAATGTTTTTTTGAACATGACAGCAGAAATAACTTTAAGCACCAACTTAATCATAATAGATCACCAATTTAAGTTAATAATTTTATGCTATACTATCAAAGTTTAAAGCTAAATTATTAAGCATTAGGAGATGGTATGAAGTGTATGTTCTAATGTGTAGCATGTATGCAAAGATACATACTTACTTGAAAGTCCTTAGAGGAAACAAATTTTTATGTCTGCTCTTTGACTGTTTACCATCTAATATTTGGTTTTATTTCCCAGGGATGGGTGAATTTTAAATTTGGAGTCCTCTGTGCTAAGGATGGTCAGCTTACAGATGATGAAATGTTCAGTACTGGTGAGTTTTTCACCTTCTCCTTAATTGTTTTGCTCATCTGAATAAAAAAAAAAAAGCAGGTTTAGAGCACTTCAAAGTGGTCTTAAGGTATTGTTCAATAACCACACAGTGAATCAAGGCTTTGTGCCAGAGTTCCTTTATGCAAGCATTGTTCTGATGGACAGTGTTCACCTGAACTAGTTTCAATGTCTCTGTTTTTTTCTGAAGTTCCCATTCATTCTGCTGTACTGCTGTGGATGTTGACCCTCATGCTCTGGACAGTGCTTTTGGGTTTTTTCTTAATTCCACAGCTATGATACCTTATTTTTGGGCAGTAAAATTCCCTAAAGCACTGACCTGGCTGCAGAATGGCACTTTTCTTGGAGAGCAATGCTGCTTCTCCCTCCCAGGCAGCCCTGCCCTGCTCTGGGTGTCTGTGCAGTTTTTCCCTGCAGCCCCAGGATCCATGGCTGTCTCTCAGGGCTCTGCAGGAGTGCTGGGTTTGGGTTTTGGCTTCAGGGTGGCAATCTGTGCATGATCTGAGCTGTGGCATCTCAGCTATATTCTAGGCACCCCGGGAAAGCAAGCTGTCATCCATGAGCAGCCACTGACCCTGGAGAGTCAAGCTGTCCTGGAAGAGATGCTGGACAGGGTGAGATTTAACCTCACAATTAATCATTTGTTTAATTCACCGCTGTGAAACCTTCATGTGCTCCAATAGTTTCTGCAGAACAGCTTGTTTCACCCAGAGTCATTCAGGGCATTGTAGCATGTGCTGGTCTGCTCCATATCATTGGAATCTTGTGTTATGCAAGATTTTCAGTAACTTTCCTTCCATTTTCATGGTAATTAGCATTTTCTCTTTATCAGGCACAGCATTAGGTTTCTATTTGTGTCTCAGTAATTTGATTTGTTGTTGCTAGTTAGTTCTGATTCACTTCTCTAGATCTTCACTTAACTTTTAGCCATGTTTCTTCTGCCTTTTGTGCAAATGGACTGAATGCTTTTGCTGTAGCTTTGTATTGAAATATAACATCATAAATCAGGTTGATGTTTTGCTCTAGTAAAATCTGGTGACTGCAGGTAGGAAGAGCTGGGAGCAGATAGTGCAATGAAGTTGGAAACTGAGGGTTGTCCAGCAGAAGCTGTGTGTGGCTCTGCCACCAGGGCTGGAAGCAGTGGACAGTGAGTGTTAGAGTTGGGTGAGCTTTCACAGGCTGCAGTGAGCAGGGAAAGAGTCACATGGAAGGAATTGGTGATGGAAAACCTCCCTGTGCTTCTGTGATTTCCACAGGAGCAGCATTAAGCTTTTCTTGTCTCCATAGCTTTAGCTTGACTCGTGCTCAAAGACAGGAATGGCTCAATAACTGTATGTGGTGAATTGTTAGTTTGGCTGGGGTTTTTTGCAACTTCAGGGCTAAAATGTGATGTAAGAAAAGGCTTTTTTCAGCAGTAGATTTTTGCAGCATTGCAGCTTTTCAAGCTTTCCAAGTCATCTCATTCTGATGTGAACTCTCTTGAGATATGCTTAATATGTTGGGCTTTTTTTTCATTGTTATTGTTGTTGGTGGGTGGGGGTTTTTGTGTTTTGTTGGTTTTTTTTTTGTTTTGGTTTTGTTTTGGTTTTCTTTTTTGCCTGCCTTAGGAAAATTTAACAGATCTCACTTTTTCTTCTCCAGTTGAGTGTAGTGTTATCTTCTTAATTCAAAAACCATTTGCTGTATGGAAAAAGCACCTTGCCTTGTGAAAGGACAGGTAGGAGCTGTTTTAGTGGCCAGTGCCCTGCAGCACAGAGATTCCCGGGCAGTGGGGAGCCCTGTGCCAGGCAGACACACCTGGCCAGGTCCCTGTGGGTGCTGCTGCTGTCCCTGGCTGATGAGGTGATAACCAGCTGGGCTTTCCTGCCAAAGTCAAACCCAGCAGTTTTCCTGGGAATCCCAGCAAACTGGGCCCAAGGGCTTTGTCACTCAGCCTCTGCTTCCATTGCTTTGGAGGGGTTGGATCCCAGTTATTCACCCCAGGAGCTGCCCCTCCATCCTTTTCCCCCAATTGGAACTTTTCTCTTCCAGTCGTGGGAGACGCTTGGGTTTTGGTTTTCTGCCCCTGCAGTTCCCTGCAGATCCCTAAAAACCCACAGGAGGGAAGATGTGCTTCCCCCACCAGGTGAGGAGCCTGATTTTGGAATGTTTGATGGATTTGGCCCAGTAGCTTTTCCTTCTGGGCTTCCCCCAGTCTGTCCATGGCAGGTCCAGCTGTGCCTTCAGCTTGGAGCCCTCAGTGCTCAGGGAAATGAACCTTTGGGGAAGTTCTGACAGCTCTGCCCCGTGCTTTATGGATTGGGATGTTTTTCTGGAGTTAGGCTGTCCATTCTGAGCCGTTTTCTTCCCTCTCCCTGCAGACTGTACCTGCTGAAAGGCTGAGGTGACACCAGGATCTGTGAAATCCCTGACTCCCCGCGCCTTCCCGAGGCTGAAGCCGCGTTTGCTGTCAGTGACCACAGAGGGGAAGATGCTAAAGACTGAAAACTTGGGGATTTTTCTCCTGAATCCCAAGACTCTCTGCAGCTGTACACTGGCTATCTCTTGAAAGAGTTTCTGGGTTTTAAAATGGTTTTACATTCTGCAGTATTTATCTGTAACTCCATAAAAGAGAGTCATACTATATCAATGTGGTGTTAATGACTTTGTTTGAGTTGGGTAATTAAAGCAAATTGTTGATAAGGGGTTTGAGCATCCCTTAGTTGGAGCTGGTAGCTCTTACTTGATTTCATTTTTTAAATTCCTTTCCATTATTTCTTAAGCAATTACTGCAATTAGGGCATACAATAAGGACAACAGCATTTCTGCCCTGCTGGATTGGGAAATCCAGCCCCAGTTCCTTGGACAGACTGAGGGGATGGGTTTGACAGTGGGAGTTTGGTGAGGAAGAGAGAGGAGAGGTCCCACAAAAAGTGTTTTAGGCCTGTTCTGCTGGCTTTGGGCGCTCCTACCCCCAAAATCGTCCTGGTTAAAGGGAACTTGGGGAAGCAAGGGGCCCTGTGCAGGGGGCTGTGCTGGGACCCCTCAAATTGCACCCAAGGCGCTGGGCACTGCCAGAATTCTGGGACACGGTTACTGAGAGGCTGCACTGCCTGCTCCAGAGGGGGTTCCCATTATTTCCTGTCGTGCTTAGCACCGGGCAAGTCACTACAGCCCCGCAGGCTGAAAATGCCACGGGAGCAGTTGGAATCACAGCCGAGCACACAGAAACCAGCCTGGGAGAGGAAATCGGCTGCTCCATAGATTTATTTTTTGCAATGGGTTTTGAATTTATACCAGAATCTCTGCACTCCCCTCAGATCCCGCATCCTTGAGTTTTGAGTTTTCTCATAACCAATCCTCGGCCTGCACGGGGAAATGATTCCGTGGCACCGGGGGAGCGGCGGGGTCTGGCGGGTCCTGGGGCCGGCACTGGGGGTCCCCCCGCCCCGGCCGGTTCCGTCCGTGCGGAGCCTTTCCGTTCCGGAGCTGCCGCCGCCCGCGGCCGTCCCGGTCCCGATCCCCGCCCCACACCGCGCCCGCCGCGGGAGAGGCGGCGCCGCTCGGGACCGCCCGACAGCCGACACCGACAGGAGCCGAGCCAGAGCCCCGGGCCCATGGCCGACCCCGCCTCAGCGCCCGGGGCTCCGCGCAGCGCCGGGACCAGCCCCGGTTCGGTCCGGTGCGACCGGCGGGGCCGGCCTGGGGACAGGGGCGGGGCCGGTCTGGGAACACGGGCGGGACCGGGCTGGGGACAGGGGCGGGGCCGGCCTGAGGGACAGGGGCGGGGCCTGTCTGGGGGACAGGGGCGGGGCCTGCCTGGGGACAGGGGCGGGGCCGGTCTGGGGACAGGGGCGGGGCCTGCCTGAGGGACAGGGGCGGGGCCGGTCTGGGGGACAGGGGCGGGGCCTGCCTGAGGGACAGGGGCGGGGCCGGTCTGGGGACAGGGGCGGGGCCTGCCTGAGGGACAGGGGCGGGGCCGGTCTGGGGGACAGGGGCGGGGCCTGCCTGAGGGACAGGGGCGGGGCCGGTCTGGGGACAGGGGCGGGGCCGGTCTGGAGGACAGGGGCGGGGCCGGTCTGGGGACAGGGGCGGGGGCCGGTCTGGGGACAGGGGCGGGGCCGGTCCTGGGGGACAGGGGCGGGGGCCTGCCTGAGGACAGGGGCGGGCCGGTCTGGGGACAGGGGCGGGACCCCCCGCTTTTCCCCCCCGAAGACACGTGTACCTTATAACCCCCCCTTCCCCCCCCCTTCCCCCCCCCCCCTTGCCCCCCCCCTTCCCCCCTTCCCCCCCCCCCGCCCCCCCCTTGCCCCCCCCTTCCCCCCCCTCCCCCCCCCCCGCCCCCCCCTTCCCCCCATACTGGTTTAATACTGGTTTGTACTGGTTATACCGTCCATACTGGTCTAATGCTGGTTTATACCTGGTCTATACTGGTCCATGCCTTGGTTTCACAGGTTTTTAATTGATTTTTTAACTGGTTTGTACTGGTTATACCGGTCCGTACTGGTCTGTACCGTCTATACTGGTTTGTACTGGTTTATACCGGTCCGTACTGGTCTGTACCGGTCTCATAACTGCTATACTGGTTTGTACTGGTTTGTACCGGTCCATACTGGTCTAAACTGGGTTATACTGGTCCAAAAAGACACATCACACAGACCTTGCCCTCCCCCCCCCCCCCTTCCCCCCCCCCTTCCCCCCCCCTTCCCCCCCCCCTTCCCCCCCCCCCCTTCCCCCCCCCCTTCCCCCCCCCCTTCCCCCCCCGGAAAGACACTTGTACCTTATACCCCCCCCCTACCCCCCCCCCCTACCCCCCCCCCTTCCCCCCCCCCTTCCCCCCCCCCTTCCCCCCCCCTTCCCCCCCCCCCTTCCCCCCCCCCCTTCCCCCCCCCTTCCCCCCCCCCCTTCCCCCCCCCCCTTCCCCCCCCGGAAAGACACTTGTACCTTATAATACCCCCCCCGAACCCCCCCCCCCTACCCCCCCCCCTTCCCCCCCCCCTTCCCCCCCCCCCTTCCCCCCCCCTTCCCCCCCCCCTTCCCCCCCCCCCTTCCCCCCCCCCATCTCCCCCCCCCCCCCCCCCCCCCCCCCCCCCCCCCCCCCCCCCCCCCCCCCCCCCCCCCCCCCCCCCCCCCCCCCCCCCCCCCCCCCCCCCCCCCCCCCCCCCCCCCCCCCCCCCCCCCCCCCCCCCCCCCCCCCCCCCCCCCCCCCCCCCCCCCCCCCCCCCCCCCCCCCCCCCCCCCCCCCCCCCCCCCCCCCCCCCCCCCCCCCCCCCCCCCCCCCCCCCCCCCCCCCCCCCCCCCCCCCCCCCCCCCCCCCCCCCCCCCCCCCCCCCCCCCCCCCCCCCCCCCCCCCCCCCCCCCCCCCCCCCCCCCCCCCCCCCCCCCCCCCCCCCCCCCCCCCCCCCCCCCCCCCCCCCCCCCCCCCCCCCCCCCCCCCCCCCCCCCCCCCCCCCCCCCCCCCCCCCCCCCCCCCCCCCCCCCCCCCCCCCCCCCCCCCCCCCCCCCCCCCCCCCCCCCCCCCCCCCCCCCCCCCCCCCCCCCCCCCCCCCCCCCCCCCCCCCCCCCCCCCCCCCCCCCCCCCCCCCCCCCCCCCCCCCCCCCCCCCCCCCCCCCCCCCCCCCCCCCCCCCCCCCCCCCCCCCCCCCCCCCCCCCCCCCCCCCCCCCCCCCCCCCCCCCCCCCCCCCCCCCCCCCCCCCCCCCCCCCCCCCCCCCCCCCCCCCCCCCCCCCCCCCCCCCCCCCCCCCCCCCCCCCCCCCCCCCCCCCCCCCCCCCCCCCCCCCCCCCCCCCCCCCCCCCCCCCCCCCCCCCCCCCCCCCCCCCCCCCCCCCCCCCCCCCCCCCCCCCCCCCCCCCCCCCCCCCCCCCCCCCCCCCCCCCCCCCCCCCCCCCCCCCCCCCCCCCCCCCCCCCCCCCCCCCCCCCCCCCCCCCCCCCCCCCCCCCCCCCCCCCCCCCCCCCCCCCCCCCCCCCCCCCCCCCCCCCCCCCCCCCCCCCCCCCCCCCCCCCCCCCCCCCCCCCCCCCCCCCCCCCCGGAAAGACACGTGTACCTATACCCCCCCCCTAACCCCCCCCCCCTTCCCCCCCCCCCTTCCCCCCCCCCCCTTCCCCCCCCCCCCCCCCTTTCGCCAAGGAGGGGGCGGGGCCAAGACCCCGTCCGGGGGAGGGGTCCCGGGGAGGGGGCGGGGCCAGGAGGGGGAACGCCCCGCCCCCCCGGGACCCCCTCCTAATGAGGGAGCCCTTCCTAACCCCTCCCACCGCCCCCCAGACCCCCTCCTAACGAGGGGGCCGCTGTAACCCGGCCCCCCCACCCCCCCCGTGTGATGTAGGGAAAGCCGGAACCCCGGCGGTGTGGGGCGGTGTATTGAACTGGAATGGGGGGACCCGCAGAGCGGGTTCGGCCCCGTGTGGGGACCCCAGCGAGAGCGGGGGCGCCGGGCTCCGGCCCTCAGGGCTTTATTAGTGCCCGGCACCCCGAGCCCCGCGGCTACGAAGAAAGAAAAAACAGCAGAGAATAGAAAACGAAAATAGGGGAGAAAGGGAGTACGTGAGGGAGGGAGGGTTTGGGGGGTGGGTGTAGGAGACGGGAGAGGGGAGGAAAAGAGGGTAGAAAGAAGAAGAATTAAGAAAAAGACACAAAAAGAAAAGAAATGCAGAGAAAAATAAAAAAAAGGAACAGAGATATAGAGAGCCAGTCGGACAGAACCTCACCCTCCACGCGCCGAGTAGCAAATGACTCTGCCGGCCTCGACCCGCGGCTTAAATTCCCGAAGGCCCCGCCCCGCGCAGGCGCACTGGGATCCCTCGCACCTGTGCAGGCCCCGCCCCGCGCAGGCGCACTGGGATCCCTCGCACCTGTGCAGGCCCCGCCCCGCGCAGGCGCACTGGGATCCCTCGCACCTGTGCAGGCCCCGCCCCGCGCAGGCGCACTGGGATCCCTCGCACCTGTGCAGGCCCCGCCCCTCACACCTGTGCCGGCTCCGCCTCCGGAAACCCCGCCTCCTCCCCGCCCCCCTCACGCCCATAAAACCCGGCGAATCCGCGCCAGGCCCGCTTTCCTCCGGGGATGCTGGTCGGGAGTGCTGCGGGAGCGTCTGTCGGAGCGCTGCGAGGAGGTCGGGATCCGGGGCTGCTGCTGCGTGGAGCCCGCGGTGCTCAGGTAAGAGCGGGGCCGGGGTCCCGGGCCCGGGGCGCCGGGGCCGGGGTCCCGGGCCCGGGGCGCCGGGGCCGGGGTCCCGGGCCCGGGGCGCCGGGGCCGGGGTCCCGGGGCGGGGATCCCGGGGCCGGGGCTCCGGGGCGGGGATCCCGGGGCCGGGGCTCCGGGGCCGGGATCCCGGGGCCGGGGCTCCGGGGCCGGGATCCCGGGGCCGGGGCTCCGGGGCCGGGATCCCGGGGCCGGGATCCCGGGGCCGGGGCTCCGGGTCCTGGTCCTGCCGGTGTTTGCTGTGGGAGGCGGGCAGGGTGTGGGTGCTGAGGCTGGATAGTCGTGGCGGGATTGGGGCTGGGATCGGGACCGGCATCGCTGCAGGTGGGCAGAGCTGCTCCGGGACGGGCGCTGGGACCGAGCCCGGCGCTGCCGCTCCTGCTCCGGCCGGCGCAGAACTGGGGTCCCGCCGAGGCTCTGGGCCGTGGGGAGCCGGGGCTATGACTGGTGCCGGGCCGCCAGAAAAATGGCGCTTCGCTGGAGCAGCCCCTGGATCGCGGCTGGAAACAGGTAGGGCAGGGGAATCGCCCTGTGGCAGCCCCGGGACCTCTCGGGCCCCGCCGCTCCCTCAGTGGCGCCGCCCGCCCCGCGGGGCGGCCCTGGCGGACACGGCGCCGCTCCTCAGCCCTGCGGGAGCACCAAGCCCGCCCCCCTCGGCCCCGGCAGCACCGCGGGCGCGGCGTCTCCCCCTGCGCCGGGGGCGCGGCGTCCGCATCCCCCTGCTCCGTGTCCGCATCCCCGGGGGATCCCCGCCAAGCGACCGAGGCTGCTCTTGCTGGGGCCGCTGCTCCCGCTGCAGCTGTGCCTGGAGGAGGCCAGAAGCCCCCGAAGGGCTGCCCCCCCCTTACGTCCTTGGCATCTGCAGGGAGGAGCTGTGCCTGCAGTATGCCGAACACACATCCCGGCACGGGCACCGGGACAGCGCTGGCACAGACCCGGCTACAGCCCTGCCTGTGGCCCCTCAGCCAGGGGCTGCTCTCAACAGGCCGCGGAGATGCTTCAGCCCGGACAGACACCGCCGACAGCCCAGAAGGACCCCAAGGAGCCGCTGGCATTACCTGGGATGGAGGCACAGGCTGTTTACAGAGGGCCTCAGACAGCAGTTCCTGTTTCTGACCTCCCAGAGCTCCCACACAGCTGCCAGGTATGTCTCGGCCACCCCAAATCTCCTCTCCCCTTTCCAGCCTGAGGCTATCGTCCCTCAGCAGCATTAAAGCCAAGGCCATCTTCCTTCACAGATATTGGATCCCAAGCAGTATGCCTTGGAAATGCCTTAAAATCAGAAATTTCAAGCAGGATGATGTTTGGAACTGTGCGGGGAGCCAGCTGGAAGTGCAGAAGTGATGGAAAACGCTTGCAGGTGGGTCCCACTGGAGGTGTGCTGAAGGCAGGGATGTGCATCCCTTTACTGAGGGGGAAAAACATGCAGAAGGTTAGTGCTGAGACTCTGAAGGGAGCTGGGCTTCTTCAGGGAGAGATGCTGCCTCAGCACAGGCTGGGAGTGCACCCAGCCACTGCCTTGTCCTGTTTTAAAATATCAACGGGAGCCTGAGCTCCAGGGGAAGGGGGGTGAAATCGGCTGGGTTCCAGGGAACTCTGGCAAGTGACCCCAGGGACATCAGTGGAGCTGGGGAATGAGGGTTTTAAATAGCAAGTTCTATGGAATACAGACCTGTCCTTGTCCAGATCCCACTGAGCTTCCCTGGAACCTCTGCTGGCTCCTGACACAGCTGGTGCAAAAGTGGTACCTCTGCATGGGGAAATTCCACTCTCCATGAGGCACTGCCAGGTTGTTCCAGCAGGAATTCATCAGGGAATGTGGGGCTGCGGGTACACCTCATCTGAACTAGCAAAGCTGATACCAAACCCCAAATCCAGGCACCACATAGAGAACAATCTTTGTGCTGCCCTGTCAGCTAAAACCCCTGCGCTGGGAAATTTCAGCAGCCAAATGCATGGAATAATCTAAATCCCAGCAGCCAGCGTTCCCCAGAGGGACAGTCCCAGTCCCAGGGTGGCAGCTGGTGTCCTTCCCCTGCTGCTGGTGGGACAAATTCCCCTCAGAATGGGCGGGAGCAGGGATGGGGCAGCACCGAGGCCGCTGCAATGTCGGTGAATCGGCTGCAAACGTTCCTTCCCTGCAGGAGCCAGGGCAGATCCCTCCTGGCCAGGCTGGTGGGCAGTGCTGGCTCTGCTCTGGGGGAAAACACCCTGTCCCTGCCAGGAGCCCTGACTCTGCTTTCCCTCCCAGCTCCTGAGGGTGTCAGGGCCGCCGTGAGGGAGTTCAGCCCCAAAAATCCCCGCAGCCCACAGAGGGAACGATCCCAACAGAGAAATGCAGTGTTGTAATAAAAAACCTGTTAAAAAGGCTTTGACGACACCGTAATGGGATTCCCAGGAACCCTCTGGTTTGCTCCTGGTTCTGTTTCAATGTATTTTTAGTCCCTCAATGGGCAGTTTGTAGGATTTATTCTGGGACTCAGAGATTGAGCAGGGCTGGCTTTGGATTGGCCTTCACCTCTGGTCCCACTTGGGCCCAGCTGGGCGGACTCATCACCTCAGCTCTTCCCTCCAAAATATCCCTTACTCGTTTCCCTGCAGGTGAACCCGGGTTTGCCCCAAACTGTCCCCTCCTCACCTGCCCTTGCCCTCACAGTGTCCCTTCTGTTCCCCACAGGTGCCCTGGTGACACCAGGGAGGTCCCTCTGCCTTTCTGCTGCCCCTCTCCAGCCCCAGGCCGCTCCTCTGCTCCCTCTCTCTGCCCTTGTCCCACACAGTGAGGCACAAAAGGGGAAAGGTTCATTAATTTAATTAATTCTGCAGTTAATTAATTAATCAACGATTCCCAATTCCCCAGTGAGAAGAACATGAACTCACAGCCACCGAGGCCTGGCAGTTCCTGCAGGGAGAGCTCAGCGCACGTCCACACAGGTAAGTCCAGCATCTGAATAAAAAAACAAACACGAGAGAAAAGTGTGATTTATTTTGCTTCTAAATTATTTCAAGTTCTTAGAGCCCAGCCAACATTTGCTCTTGATTTTGGTTGGGTGAATGGTGAGCAGTGGGCACAGGTCATGCCATTCGTGGGGGCAGAAAAAGTAGATTAAACTCACCTTGTTTCAAGTTATTGAAAAAGATTTAGAACTCTTTAAACACAACACCCTGCAATTACCATGATGTTCCTTCCTTGATTTTAACTGAGTCTCAGTATATTTTATAAAACTTAAAATAACACCTCCTCCTTAACAGACTCATAGAACATTAGACAAAAAGGTCTAATACCAGCCTCAGGCTTACACAAGACCCTCCCCATAACCAAACAAAGAAATCAAACTAATGTACCAAAAGTAGACCTTATTAACATTAAAAACACAACTCAGCCATATCCAAAAATAACTCAAAATTTATTTCCTCCAAGCACTAAATACTCTTCAAATTCTAAATCAAAAACTCTTTTTAAAGTAACAAAAAACATGAAAAATATTTCAAATAAAAAAAACCTAAACATATAAGTAAATATTACTCAAAGCCCACAAAACTATAAAACAATCTAATCAATATCCTAGATACAAAAACCCCCACTATACAAATTAGTACCATTCTAAATAGAACATAAATAAAAATCTTTTACCAAGAAACAAAGCTCCCAATAAATAAAACCACCATGTAAAGACAGAGGTAGTGTAACCCAACAATCTAAAGTTTCTGCAAAACACTTTAAAAACTTCACTATTTATAAATAACAACCTTCAATTACTCAAGTATTAATGAAATCACACAAAATTACATTTCACTACATTTAAGTCTACATAGTCTTAAATTTCATTTTATCACTGAAATGTTCTATTAAAGTTAGGTTTATTATTCCTTGCTATCAGAATTAATTAATTCTCAATTTAAATGTTATTTAATGTAACTTAGCCTAAATTTCATTAAAAATCATTTATCTAAACTATCAAGTATATAGTTAATTTTCTCTCAAAAGTAAAACAAGTCAAAACAACTGAAATAAAACACTAACAAACACTTGTTCATAAGTAAAAAAATACAGTTTATTACATCATCCATTTCAGGAAAAATTCTGTTCTTCATTACAATCTCTAGTTTTTATCTTTTATAAATAACACCAAAAATAGCAATTACTACTAATATGATACTATTTTAAAATTTTTACTTTATTTCCCTAATATATAAATATTTTTAAAAGTTATCTTAACTTCTCCAAACACTTACTACTAATAGACTAATTATAGAAAATTACTAATTTTATAATAAACATTATTTGTAAATATTATTAGAATATTTACAACCCACTTTGACATCCTTTACCATCTCTTTATATACTTACCAAAACCACATAATTTCCAAATCCCACTGTTTTATTCTCTAACTACTTACCCATCTCAGAGAGAGAGAGGGGAGATGTGGGAATTGGAAAACCAGAAACTTCCAGAGACACCAAAAGATTTGATCTGCAGCCTGGGGAGAAGCTTGGATTGAGGTAAAAATACAACACACAGACATTAACAGAAAAATAACACATAAAACAGGTGCAGCTGTGATTGGTCATGTGCTGGTTGCTAATTAATGGCCAATCACAGTCAGCTGGCTCAGGCTCTCTGTCCCAGCCACAAGCCTTTGTTATTCATTCCTTCTTTTTCTATTCTCAGCTGGCCTTCTGATGAAATCCTTTCTTCTACTCTTTCAGTGTAGTTTTAATGCAATATCTATAATAAAGCAATAAATCAGCCTTGTGCACCATGGAGTCAGATCCTGGCTCTGCCCTCACCCTGGCACCCCTGTGGGCACGGGCACAGGCTGGGCTGGCAGCACTGGCACTGCCCAGGCAGTTGATGCCAGCAGAGGAGCAGAGGAGCCCTGTGTCCCTCTGACTCACCCCCAGCGTGGGCAGGCCCAGAGCCCTCCAGGGCAGCCCCTGGTGCTGAGGCCTCTTGGCTTTGGCTGCTCCAACACCCAAGATTCTGGCCAAGATGGGAGGAGTTTGGTGATTGTTCCTGTCCTGAAAGAGAGGAGGAGAAGAAAATGAAGTCCACTGTGGAAGTCAAAGGATCCAGGTTTCACACTCCTGCTCTGACTGCTCACGGTGGGGTTTTATCCATGACAGGTGACACCAATTCAAACATTCAAGTGCCCTTTTCCAGCATTTTTATTCCTAACTATTGCAGACATTAAAAGGAAGCTCATTTTCCTTACTGCATTCTTTGCCTAATTGTAACAGAACCATTTTTACCTCACATCTCACCTGTCAGTCCTTTCCCACTGGACTTTGTACAAAGGGATGGTGTGTCACAAGCAGTCCCAAAGAGAAACCCCTCCAAAGCTGCCAGGGAAGGTTCCAGGGCACTCCAGAGCACAGCCAGCTGTTCCTGCCTTGCCAGGCCACACAGCCCTGCCACATCCAGCTGAGCTGGGCAGGCCAGGCAGAGGCTGCCCTTCCTCCTAGGGAGCACAGAGAGACATCCTGGGCAGCACCTGGGAACAGCAGGGGAAAGGCAAAATGGAAATGGTTACTGTCAGAAAATGAGTGTCTGTAATCAGAACTTCTGGACAAATTTACTAACACCACTTTCATATGATAAATATGGGCCATGCCCATCCTTCCAGCCCAGGTGAAAACAGGCAGGAGAGCTGCAGGAAAAGCAGAGTCCCTTATTTGGATCTATTTCCCCAAGTCTCTTCTGCATTGTACACTTTGTGCTCTTCAAAATGGATTCCTGCTAAAAAAAAAGTATTTTATCAGCTACAGCTGCAGAGCGAGGTGTGGGGGGAGAGCTGGAGGAGTCAAGGAACAGGCAATCTTGTCAAAAATAAATCTTGTTTAGATTCATCAGTGCTGGGAACATGGGAAATGCACACCCACATGGTGCTGGATGCATCAAGGACACAATGGCCCTGGCTTGGTTGTTGTCCTTTGCCCCTAAGCTGTGGCTTCCCCCCCTCTCCAGAGGAGCAGGGAATTCCTGCAGGGTAAGGGGGAGTCTGCTCCCACTCCAGGGATGTGTCCAGGAAAGGAGGGAGCTGTTCACAGTACCTGAGCAGTGAGAAGCCTGTGCCACGGGCAGCTGAGGCTGGAAATCCTCACTCAGGATTGCACACCTGGATGTGCCAGGGAGCACATGCACACACCTGTGCCCATTTCTGGGATATGTCAGTCAGGAGTCATGGAACCCAGCAACTTGCTCCTCACTGCACCACTCAGAAATACATTAAAAACAGAAAAACCCAAACAAACCAACCAAACACCAACCCACAAAAGAGAGGGCTTCGTGCAGCATCATCTCAATGTTCTGCTCAGTGATGGACACAAAGAAGGAGGAAAGCTGTTCTTCCAGAACTGCCAGTTCTGGACCAAGCAGTCTGAAACAGCCAAAATTGCCCTCGCCTGCAGCTTCCCTCCTTGCCCTGACTTCTGAGGGACCAGGGGCACCACACAGCCCAAAACTGGCAGCACTCACACCCCTGCTAGCACGGACATCTTCATGTTCCCTCTTTGGCCAAACGAAGCCCCAGGATGGTTTTGCTCTCCTGTCAGACTGGGATAATTTCACTGACATTTGTGCAGGCAGCAGACACCCTGTGTGGCTCTGGGGTCAGATCCCCTTTGGCACAAAAACCCCAGAGAAGATTGGAAGCAATCTGTTAAATCTTCCTCACACAAAGCACCAGTTTATCAGATTATGCTCTGTTCTGACCCAGACATGGGGCAGCTGAGAGGCATTTTAAAAACTCTGATTCCATGTTCAGTCTCATGTGAAGGGTGAGACAATACAGATGTTATAATTCACACCATCACAATCAGAAGTCAACTATTTCCTAATTCCAATGCACTGTAGGTGTTTCTCGGCCTGTCAGCTTTTGTCACACCATGCTGTAAATGCCTTAAAGCCAATCATCTAAAATTACCCCTTGTGAATCTTATTACAATGCATCTTCCATGGCTCTATTTCTCTAAGGTATCCAGTCTTATTTACAAAGTCATCCTTTAAAACTTGTTTCCAGCCCCAGTTCTCTCTCAGCAATGTCTGTCCTATTCCGTGGCATTTCTAAGTCAGCATTTCTTATCTCAAAGTCTCCATACAGATACACACCATGTGAGCCTTCTGTCAAACTCTGAAAGTTTCCTACACATCCATTTCCCTCCCCAGAGCTGTTCCCTGCCCAGCCCAGGGGCTGTGAGTGCTGCTGCAGGGCACAGGGGCTGCAGGAGCACTGCAGGGTGACATTAAAGCCAGCAACAGCAATGGCCAAGCACAAAGAGACCCTCACCTGGTGTGATGGCTGAATCCCTGTGGCTCATCCTCAGGTGTCCCTGCTCCAGGGAGGATGGCCTGGGCTCACACGCTGCCCTGCCAGCAGAACACAAAGGGTTAATGAAGCTTTTTGGGCGCATTCTGTCCCCAGAGGGGTTGGACACAGGCAGGGAAGCTCTCACACACAGATTATCCTGAGCCAGAGCCCCCCAGGGCATGCTGGAGACAGAGAGCAGCAACAAGACACAGCTGCAGCGCTGATCCTGCTTTCCAGAGGGGCAGGAACAGCATTTCCTCCCGACCCCGAGAGCCCCAAGGACAATCACTCATTGCGGTGGCACCGAAGCTGCCACTTTTCTGGCACTCTTGCCCGAGAGCCAGCAGGTTTCTGTGGGAGCAGGAGTTATTTGTGCAGGTCAGAAGCTGCACATCCCTGGAGCATTCCCTTAGGGACACAAAGCTTCCCACGTGCCTTTCGTAGCCCACTTTGTAACTCAGGCACATTTCAAGCGAGTTTAAATGGGAATGAGGGGCCTCGGTGCCAGCACAGCAGCGGATATGGGGCATGAGGAGACTCACCAGACGACATTCCCTGCAGACTCCCTCCTCTCGGCACTCCAGCTGCAATATCCGCGTTTCTCACCGAGTTCTCTTTCCAGGATTCCCATCAGGAAACTGGTGGCCGCTTCCAGACGCAAATCCCCGGGGCACCGCTGCTCCCAACCCCCCGGAACCCCCCCTCCCTCCGTCCCTTCCTCCCTTTATAACCTCGGCTCCACCCAGGACTCAAAGGGAGGCTCCCAGGTGCTTCCGGTGACCCAAATCATCCCCAGGTGCTTCCCGAGACCCAAATCATTCCAGGTGTTTCAGGAAATAAACAGAAATAAGCTCGTCCCTTTTGGGGTAACAAATTATCTTTTTCCACATTCCCCCTTCTGTCTCCTGTTCCCTAAGGCAAAACACCGGGATCAGGTGGGGGCCAGGGGGAAAATGTCGAGTCCAAATCCAAACCCAACTTGTTTTTCCATCGGTTTCCACCAGGACTGTTCAGTTTTCCGCACTGTTCCTCGGCCACAGCAGCAGCTGCTCTCTGGGACCCGTGGGGTGGGCACAGGGACACCCATCCCGCTGCCTCCCGAAAACGGAGCGCATCCCATGGAACATCCCCGCAGCCGGGAGCGCGGCACGGGCTGCGCTCCGTGAAACTCGGTCCCAGGGAGCCGCGAGTCCCGGCACAAACTCGTCCCACGCAGCAGTGCCGGGGTGCACAGAGCTGAGAAGGAAGGTGCAAAGCCCCGGGGTGTGGCGTGCTCATGGAAGGTGCAAGGAGAAAGGGAGATGGAGCATCCGTGTGTTTGTCCTGCGTTAAATTAAAAAAGGACTGGGATATGTAAATCTCTGGAACATCTCATATTCTCTCCCAGCCTGGTTTTTGTGTGATTTGCCCTTGATTCCAACTGCTCCCAGGGGATTTTCAACTTTTGGGGTTAAAATGAGCTGCTGAGCACGACAGGAAATAATGGGAGAACTCTCTGGATTGGGCAGTGGGAGCCCCTGTGCAGTGCCATAACACAAAACAATGACAGACTGGCAGGGGAATACTGACAGTTTATTTCACAGAGCATTGCAGAGTTTATTTTGATCTAGCTCTAATCTCATCAAAAAAGTATCGTCCTCTTTTTTTTCCAAAATAAAGGTAGCAAATATTCAGGACAATAACAGTCAGTGCATTAGGCATGAAATTTGGGTCTTGTTAAAAAAAAAAAAAAAAAAAAAAAAAAGAGAGAAAGACGTTAACTGTGAAAACATCTCTTTGTTGTTTTGCTTTTATCACTTCCAAGCTTTTAAGCACTTAACCTTTCAATAAAGTCATCTCCAAGGAGAGAAACAGAACATGCAGGTGATCACCAACAGATGCTGAGGTTTAACAACATCTCTCACTTGGCAATGACAATCCACCAGGAATGGTTCAGTACAGCACCACTTCAAAGGGAGAAGCAACTTCGTTCTCAAAATACCTTCAAATCCACCAAATTCTTGCAGTTCTGCAGGCCAAGACACGCTGCATTTCAGGGACTTGAGAGTACCATGGAGAAGGACAGTATTTGGGGAAGGTAAAAGGAGGGGCTTATTCCACTTACACTCATAAAAACCTGGGGCAGATGCAATTGACTTTGGGTGGTGCTTTTTAGAGCATCAAAATTCACACTGTCATTATCAACATGTTTTATTTCAGCTTAAAAGGACAGAGCAGTTCCAAAGCAAGAAGAAACTGCTCAGGGCTGTTTCTCTCATGGCTTTGGGTGTGGAATGTGATGTATAACAGCATTCCCCAGACTACATTCTCCTCTATTTTTGTTTTTTCATTTTTACCTTTTTTTTTTCCCACTTTTAACCTCTGGTCTAATATTTTGGGTTAAAGCCTTTTGCATTGGAAACTTGCTGATGGGAGCCTCTGCCTTCCAAGGCCATCAGCATCTGCTGCAAGAGCATCCCTCCTTTGGAGGACACGAGTGTGCAGCTTTAAAGATCCTGCTTCTGCAGCAAGGAGCAAAGGTCTCCTTGCAGGAATAAATTACATCCCAGGGCTGCTTGGCCTTGCAGACTATTTACAACTTCTTCACCCAGGGGCATCTCCTCGGCCCAGAGAGGGGGAAGCTCCCAGTGCACCACCACCTCCTTCAGAAGGGAAGCAAGGAGTGACTGCAAATGCCACTTGGAGTGGCAGGCACTTCAGCCAGATGCCAGCAGAGCCCAGCCTGGGGAGAAGAGAGAAAAAATGGGGGAAAAATGGAAATCAAGAAGTGCTGCCAGCAGAGACCAATGTGCAGCCAATGCTCAGGATTTGCCTTCAAAACTCTGGCAGGACATTGCAAGAAGGCCATTCCCCATGGAGCAGCCAGGCTTGGGGGAAGGAGGATGGGACAAGGAGCAGGTGCCCAAGTGACTGAGCCAGTGCAAGCTTTTCCCTGGCTCTGAACCTCAGCAGGGAAGAGCAGCGAGAATTCCTCTCCCAGGCAGCTTCTCTTCTCCCAACAGCCTCCTGCTGCATCTCAGCTACAACTTCATTGCCCAGGACAAGGGGAACGGGGGAAAAACAAAAGAAAAGAAACCATAACAAAATCAACACTTCACAAGAACATCACAGCATTCAGCTACACAGTCGCTGCACTGGGGGAAGGACTGGATCAGGGAAAGGGGGAGAAATGGGACACACGTCCAATGTGTTGCTCCCAAACCCCCCTAAGGGGACTCAGGCTCTCACATCAAGATCCAAAAACTTCAGCCATAAGGTTGAGGATTTAATGAACACAGTATTTCCACTCATGCCCTGGAAAAATTACACTCAAAAAAAAAAAGACAAAAAGATTTCAGATTTTCTACATATTTACAAAGACAAGCCCCCCAGCCTCACAAGCAGGGAGGTGGAGCAGCCAGTGGTGGGGAGTGGGAGCAGGTTTCTGCCTGAGCAGCAGTTCCTCAGAGGTTCCCATCCCAGGGAGGGAGGCAGGAGAGCACGGGAGCGTGGCAGAGCCTCAGGTGGTGGCAGAGCCCTCAGTTGGTGGCACAGCCTCAGTTTGTCAACAACCCCTTTCTTTGTCAACAACCTCATGCCTCATCTCAGTACCTATGTATCTGACTCCTTCGTTCATTTGTAAAAAAGGGGGGGAGATGTAGTGAATAGGGTCAGGCGCTCGGAAAATCTCGCCATGTCACGGAAAGCAGTAGAGTTGCTCTCCCCCTAACGCCCAGTGATAAAGGATCACCCAAGAATGTAGTCCCCCCTAACATTTGTAACTTTTTACCCCTTACTAACCAATTACAGTAAAGTAAGACCCCCTGACGTAGAGAAAAAACCAGCAGAGTATAAAACCCGACGAGGCGGGACAATAAAGGTCTGGAACCATCCACCATACTGGTGCCTGCGTGTGTTCTTGGCCCGAGTGACCCTGGAGGGTTTGGGTCACCGTGCTGTTTTCTCAGAACCAGGTCACCTCACCTTGCATTGGAAGGTAACACATCCTCACAAAATTCTTCTCATATCTCCTCCCAACCCTGAAATCTTATTTTTCCCTAACACTCCTCATCATTAGCAATTTCCAAGTAACATGGCTTTTTTACAACATTCAAAAATGTCATGCTGGACTGTACTAGAGAGTAATTTTCAAATATAAGCTTAGCAAAGTTTGAATGGGCCGGTCCAGAGAAAAAACCTACAAGTGGACAAACCTACAGCTGCCTAAAAAGAGCTAACAAGCCCCTGGCAGCTCCCAGCATCAAAGCACAGGGGATGTTTCTAATACAGGATAAGGATAACAAGATCACCTTTTGTTCTCTCCAGTTGGTTTTCTCTGCAGTCATATTTGGCTTCTTAGGATTTTTTCAGTCTCTGGATCTTCTTGGGCAGCACTGAGTCTGACGCCAAGGATACGAGAGTCCTTCCCTGCCCTAAGGAGAGAACCAGGAGAAAAGTTCAAAAAAGAACAGGCTAGTTTGAAATGAATACTTGCAATGAGGAGCAGCACCTAACAAACAGAACAACCAAAGAATGAGCTGAGAGCTTCCAAAGAGTGAAATGCACAATATTTTGCAAAGACGTAAAATCTTGCAAAATAACAAATATACAATAGATAGAAAGTACAGGGCAAGAGTACAAGTGTTCACTTTAGGAGCTGGAACCATCCAGGTGAGACACTGCTAACTGGATCCTCTGTAACAGAGTTTGAACCCTTCAGGACACAGAAGGGTTTCCCCCAGAGATTTCA
Source organism: Geothlypis trichas (assembly GCA_009764595.1). Taxonomy (NCBI): domain Eukaryota; kingdom Metazoa; phylum Chordata; class Aves; order Passeriformes; family Parulidae; genus Geothlypis; species Geothlypis trichas. Next base: position 482,849 of record CM019906.1, on the reverse strand, counting down.
CACCGTGAGTTTTGATAGAAGTACACTTGCCAGCTCCTCAGGAACGCCACCCATTCTCCAGGTGTCCTGAGAGAACTGCAAATGGCTCTCACGGAGTTTGAGCTGCTTCTGTTCGGTCTCAGGGTGAATTTCACCAGATGCAACCAAACTGGGCAACTGCCAGTGAGACAGAGGGAACCCAAAGCTTGTTTTACCCAAAGCTTGGGTAAGCAGAGCTCCAGCAAATACTGAGGAGACAGACATAGCAGGGCAAAAACCCATTGACCAACTTTTCTTTTCGTATCTTGCTTTTTTTTTTTTCAATTCAGATGAGCAAAACAATTAAGGAGAAGGTGAAAAACTCACCAGTACTGAACATTTCATCATCTGTAAGCTGACCATCCTTAGCACAGAGGACTCCAAATTTAAAATTCACCCATCCCTGGGAAATAAAACCAAATATTAGATGGTAAACAGTCAAAGAGCAGACATAAAAATTTGTTTCCTCTAAGGACTTTCAAGTAAGTATGTATCTTTGCATACATCCTACACATTAGAACATACACTTCATACCATCTCCTAATGCTTAATCATTTAGCTTTAAACTTTGATAGTATAGCATAAAATTATTAACTTAAATTGGTGATCTATTATGATGAAGTTGGTGCTTAAAGTTATTTCTGCTGTCATGTTCAAAAAAACATTAATTTTGTTTGCTGTACTGAGCAATTGATTTCAAAGTCATCATAAGCCCATCAAAATACAAAGCTGTATTCACTGGACGGGTCTGTGAGCTAGGAGTAGTCAGGCTTATACTTACCTCTTGCTCCTCCAGAACCAATAAATCCTGTAAACAAAACCAGTCTCTTTAGCCCACTCCTATTAAAGATTCTACAAGGATGATGGTTTGATTTGTGTTTAGAAGTTTTGACTTGAAATGGCCAGCTCAATGGAAAAAGTTTAAGTAGTACATTACTATTATTAATGTACATTACTATTATTATTACTATTATTAAGGAGTACATTACTATTATTATTATTCCTATCATTATTATTATTATTACTATTACTACTATTATTATCATCTGCTACTGGAAGAAACAAACCAGTAGTATCTATACCTAATTACTTTTATTTCCAGAAAATAAGAAAGAAAAAGAAACAAACAAAAAATAGTCACTTCCTACCTTTTGTTTGCTTTGGCAGCGCGCCCCGCCGCGCCCGAGCCGAGCCCCCGCCACCGGTTCCGCCGAGCGAGGCCGAGGAACCGGGCGGACGCCCCTTCCGCGCTGCCCAGCTCCGTGCGGGCGGCCGGACGGAGGCTTCGCCCCTCCAGCGTCGCTGCCGCGGCTCCGTGCCGCGCGGGAGAGGCGCCGGGAGCTCCCCGCGCACAGCCCGCTCCCCCGGCGCGCGGCCCCCTCGGCCCGCCAGCCACTCGCGTGGCGCGTCGGCCGTTGCGTCAGACGCCGCGCCGGCAGCAGGGCCTGCCGGGAGTTGGAGTCGGGGGCTTACAGCCACTTCTCCGTTCCCCGCCACCGGCTGCTGCAGTGCCGCCAGGGCGTCAAACGGGTCCTTCGCTCCTCGGCGGGGAAGAACCTGAGGCAGCACCGCTCCTCCCGAATGTCCTTTTGTTTTCACTCCAACTCTTTTTTTTTTTCTTTCACCCTGTTTTTCTCCCCCTTTTTTCGTTCCCACACTGCTCTTCGGTTCTATTCGGCAGTTTTCGGCCACATTCGTCTCTTCGGCTGTTTTCGGCTGTTTCCGTCCACACTCGTCTCTTCGGAATAACTCGGCTGTTTCCGTCCACTCTCGGCTCTTCGGTTAAACTCGGCTATTCTCGGACACACTCGCCTCTTCGGTTCTTCGGAACAATTCGGTTCGGCTCGGCTCGCTGAAGGCGGGACTGCGGGCGACAGGACCCCGGCAGACGGAGACGTTTACCCAGATGCCTGTTACAAACCCGACAAAATACGCAGCCCCGCGGCGCCACTAAGGCCGCAGCCCGTGTCGGGTACACTCGAAACGCCACAGAAAATCCCGCCGGAGCCGCGCCGGCGTCGCTTTTCCGTACAGGCAGTGCACTTACACCCACCGGGGCCTTCTATTTTCGCGCCATTTTGCCGCCATCGAGAGAAGGTCAACCGAGTCCGCGACATTAGCGCCACGCCACTCCCAACATGGCGGCTGCCTGTCGGCGCACGGCTGCAGTACCGCGCTGTGCCCACAGGGCGGCAGCACTGCCGCCCACCCCAGCCGGGGTGCCGCGCGCCCTCGGGGCTGCGGGCGGGGAAGGCGGCAAAAAAGAACAGGGGCGATCCCCGCCGCCAAAAACTGCTCTGAAATAAATGCCAAACCCTGCCTCTTACCCGACGAGAACCAAACAAGCCCCCTTGCTTTAAAACCATCTTTCAATAAAGTTTATATTTATACTTTTCAAATTTATATTCGCATGCGTATTTATAGCGGACACGGATGTAGTGTGTCATTTATAGAATATATTATGTCGATTTCTGTTATTCATATTTACTTCTCTTTTGTGTTTTTATAACTATCTTTATATATTGATTGTATATTTCTATTTTTAAAATTACATTTCCTTAATATTTTTATTATTTATTATAAAATTCCCTTCCCTAACGAAATAAATACAAAAACCCCTCTTCTGTTTAACTATATTGGAATATTTTTATATTTATAGCTTGCATAACTGTAGTCACATTTATATTTATAGTTTAGATTGATGCATTCTATTAATATTTATATATACTATGTATCATATTCAAATAATAGAGATCAATTATTTTTAAATTATGTACCGTATCTACTGCTAAAACTTATTTTTTCTTCTATTTTTAAATTTTATATAAATCTTTTTGTATTTATTATTTATTGCTATACTTAGATTTCTACCTTTATATTATTTGTATTTATAATTTTTATACTGAAACTCCTGCTTTTGCCAAAAAAAAAAAAACAAAACCATCCTTTATTTCAAACTACTTTAAAACTATTTTTATATTTATATTTATCATATCTATAATTTGTTTCATATGATATCATATTGATGTACTATATTTCTATCTATTTTATATCTATTTCCTAGAATATATTATAATAAGATATATACACAGTATTACTGGTATTATGTATTGTATCAATTGATGTTGTTTTCTATTTACAATTCTTTAATAATTTTATATATATCTGCACATATTTGCAAACCATTTCTGTATTTATATTTTGGTTCTGGTTGTGTTTGTATTTACATTCTCTATTTAGATATCTATAAACATACACAGTACTCTATAAAAAATATAATATCATATTGCAGAATATCATGACTTATGTTACATGTCTAATTTTAAAAATAAACTGAATATATAGAAATAGAACTGGTTTGTTCCCATTTCTACACATCTGTTTTGTTTAAATAGAGTTAGAGTTATAATTGTACATTTAAAATCCAATTCCTAAAGAAAATGACAAAACAAACAGCATCAAATTCCCACCAATATCTTCCAAAAACATCGAGATACCTCCAGCAGCCAAACAACTGCCAGAAAAAAACACACAACACTCTTTTCTATAAGAATTCTCATCGCATCAGGAAAATGGAACCAAAAGAAAAGAAAACCCTACAGAAACACACACAGCAAATCACAAAAACTGCTAAAAAACAACCAAACCAACTTACTAAACTCCAAACAGTGCCACTGACCCTGAACGGTATTAGAAAAAAAATCTAAAACACTGCCTCTGCACTAACTCAAAGAATAACCAATACTCTGTAAAGAACTTTAAAAACCGAACTAATTAACGAAATTGAATAAAATCTACACCACTAGAAATTAAGAAAATAACTCCCCAAATAAAAAAACCTACTTACAAAGACCCATCATATAAATACCCGTGTTTCCAAAAATAAAACTGATAAACAACAACAGAATACATCAAAAGACAAAAAAAAAAAAAAAAAAAAGAAAAAGAAAAAAACCCCAAAAAACAGAAACAAAACCAACCCAAAACCAACTAAACTTACATTCACAACAAAAAAATTATTCCTAACGGAATAAACCCATAGTGCCTCAATCTGTCAAAATAAAAATACCACCTAGAAATAAACACAAAGCCTAAAGACAAACGTAACCAGAAACAATATCTCCCGAATGATTTATATTATGTAGCATATCTACTGCTACAACTAATTTTTTCTTACATTTTAAAATTTTATATATATCTATATCTATTTATGATATATTTCTATACTTAGATTCCTACCTTTTTCTTATTTGTATTTGCAATTTTTATAATCAAAACCCTGCCGGCTGACAAATAAAAAACCCTGCTTTATTTAACTAATTTAAAAAATACTTTTATAGTTATAATTTTCATACTTACAGCTGGTGCCAAACCCAAATAAAGGCGTGGGGCGGGGCCAAACCCAAACAAGGGCATGGTGGGTGGGGCAAACTCCAAATAAGTACATGGGGCGGGGCCAAACACTAATTAACGGCATGGGGGCGGGACAAATCAAAATCAGGACATGGTGGGCGGGGCTATCCCTCAGCTGAAGGGAAAACACGATGGGAATTGGCAAAGGAAAAAATTGGAGACAACAGTGAATTAATGTGTGTGTCCAAATGAAAACATATATGTCACTTCAGTAAATAACTACTACTGCATTAACATTTTTAACACCATACACAAAGCATGAATTAATTTTTTACTGTCTGGTAAAAGGTAAAGAAAATCTCATAGCTGCTTTTGTGTGCATACAATTATATATATGCAAAATGCACTCATTCTATTTTCAGCATGTGATTCAGCTGAGTAATAATTACTATACATCAGTGATATGTACCCTCTAGATATGTAATACTTCTAATGTACTGAACTCCTCCAGAATATCTTACAGAATGCCAAGTTTAAATGTGTTTTTCCAAAAGCTAGTCAGAAGGCAGGACAGTTACCTGGATGCACCTTGTGTGGTATGTAAATTTCTTGCTGGCCATTATTGGCTACTCTAAAACACTTTGTGGCTAACAAGAAAGTCATTAATGTAGCAGAGGGATTCAGGAGAGGAGAAACAGCATAAACAAGGAGCTATTTTCTAAAAATTATCCTGATAAGTTTTTGAATTTAGTCCAATCCTGTTCATGAAGACAGGATCTTGCAGCACTTTAGAATAAAGCAATATGAAAAATCAAATTGTATCAATTAAAAGCCTGTATTGAATACAATAAGCTAATGTAAAGTTAATATATTTTTGAGGTAAGTGACTTCACTCAACATATGTAAAATGAAATGGTGAGAAAAATTTCAGTTTGAATGCTCTTTTCAAAATTTCCAGTGTGGTCAGAGCTAGTCGTTTACATGGTTACTAAGAGATAGCAGAGGTCTGTCCTCTGTTATTTTGAGGGATATTTTGTGTAATGGATTTGTCAAAGTAGAGAGGAAATGGTAATTACAGGATGAGGAAAAGGCAAAGAGAAAGAGGCAAAGAGATGGTGCCAGCAGCAAAAGGAAACATAAAAACCTGCAGCTGCACAGCGTGGCTGTTGTGACTTCACACTCTGCTACATCAGAGCTGAGATATGTTGGTAATTAATACCCTTGTTCCTAGAAAACTGCATCAAGATTACGTTTTGTACCATTTACTTGTTTAAAGGAAGGAATTCTGAGAACAATAACTAAAAATGCACAATAAAAGGTAACATTTAGTGAAAAATGCTTCTACTGATTCCTTTTCACGATCCCTCTGAGGGAAGTGAGATTCCTGAGCTACATTTCATGATGTCAATGAGACACATTTCATGATGTAAATGACATGCAAAGTCTGGAACACCTTCATAAACTTTATTCCCACACTCACCACTGATACTGTAAAGGTTCTTTTTCCCAGCAAGGTTACTTCCACCTAGCAAAGAGAAAAGCTCCTTTTAAAAATAAAAAATAAGAAGAAAATAAAAATCAGTGAACTGGCAGTTTACCACTGCAGACCTGCTGATAATGACTGTGTGTGACTACAGAAACTTTCCTGCGACACTCCATCTGCAGAGCAGCCCTGAAACCTCTGTCTGTCCAGTTTTTGTATTTTTTATCTGTTTTTTGGCTTCTTCCTTTCCTTGAAATGGGTCCTTAGGATTCCAGTAGCATTCAAAAAAATGTTGTGGTAAACTTTCAGCATCTCTACATTGTGCAACCCTGAGACAGGTCTGCAAACTTCACTGTGCATTTATCCATTAATGACACTGGGATGTATCACTCTTATCAGTAGAAACAGGACGAGGGAATGCCTGTTCACCAAACAAAAGCACAACATCTAACCAAACAGCTCTCTGAGAAAAAAAGCATTTGGAAAACCAAAGGAAAGCATGGAATAATTACAGCATATGCTTCTCTGCAATAAATTAGCATGAGCATCGTCTATTTGCATTCCACTTTGTGTTACTGTAGCTGTGCAAACTATTATGCAGGAAAAGACAGCACAATCTTGCTGCAGACTGAACCAAACCAAGCATTTACTTTGGCTGCTTGGATAAAAAAAAGTTGCTAGATTTTCCCAGTGCAGTTTCAGAGTTTATTTCTATGAGGGTTTTGGTTTTGTTGGGGGCTTTTTTGGCTTTTGTCGTCGTTGTTGTTTTTATTCATTCATGTCAGTGCTGGTACTGGACATGGCAGTTTATTGTCACAGAAAAACAGACTGAGCACCTTGCAGTCCAGAGGCCACAGTGATGGATTAGAGTTTAGGAGTCTTGGGATTTTTGTAACCACTCATCTGCTGTTTGGCTTCTGTCTCTCCTATTTTCTGCACAATTTTGCTAATTCAGAAGAGTGAGGACTGTATTCTGCAAGGTGTTCATGTCCTACATTGCTTCTACAAGGCCATGCTCATCTTGGTTGTGACATTAATGCAATAAAATAAACAGCAATCAATTCAACAGTCCATTCAGCAGTTAACTAAAGTAGAGGATCACTAGCTAAGTAGAACAAACTGTGAGGTGCCAAAGTGCCTCCAAATAAAAACTGAATAATCTATGAGAAGTTACTTTATTTCCTTTTTTTTTTAAATATACATATACAAGATATTTTATTTCAAAAGCACAAGAACATTATACAAGTTTCAAATTTACATTTTTGCAATTTAAGATACCAGTATGTGCATTATCAAATAACTTTTGTCAGCTTGGATGGAACAGAAATAAGTGGCATAAGCATCTTGCAGTCACTAAATACGGATTATACTCACAGTGAACAAAACTGCATAGTAATTTATGAAATGAAAGATGACCATGCTAGTCAGTGAATTATAGGGGAGCCCATTTGCTAAATTAGTATGTGCAAATGTAGACTCAACTTTCCTCTCCCACTTCTTTAGCTACAAAGAGATTTCCAGAGCTTTAAAGAAGCTCACTTGCTCTTACCAAGTCCTTGTATACTACAGTTCAGACAGAAAACAAAATCAAGTGATCTCACTGTATACTGGATAATGGAAATTTTGTTTCAGTGAAGTGCAAGATAACTGAAAGGTCTTGATAACTGAATATGTAAATATCAGAGGGAAACAGGAAGAGAATACAGGTTTGGTACCAATTAAGCATTTGCTAGTCTTAATTCAGTATTTTTGTTTGTAAGCAGTGTTTGGATGATATAAAAATCACCAGCGCATGCAAGTTTTCATGACAACTGTTCTAAACTCAGAATGTGTTTCAAACACGTTTTAGAGAAGACTAACAGCATTAACATTTGTCTTCTAAGAGTTTAATATTCAGGTTTAAAATCTGACAGAATCAAAATAAGGAGAATGGTCTTCATTTCAAGAAAGAGAATACCTGAAAAATATATCAAAGCCAACTTTTTGTATCACTGGGGAAGGATTACAGCAGAAGTTTTTAAAAAGTATTTGAAATCCCAACAATGTTTGAGATCATTGGTATTGCGTATTTAGATTAGTTATGGTGCTGTTCAGTGCACTCATACATACATACTCAAAAAACATTTTTAAAGAGCCCAGAAGAATGGTATTTAAATCTAAATCATTAATTGTGATTCTACTATCTCTCACGGAATTGTGTCAAAAGAAAACAAAGCAACAAAGAAATCACACAAAACCACTCAGACATTCCTTTGAAAAAGTCCCCTTGAAAGCCTGATTAAAATGGCACCAAAGAATCCACAAATAGCAAAGGGGCAGGGAAATGGAAGGTAGCGACAACTTCAAACTTTCTCAGGAGATGCCATTTCCATGTGAAAGAGTTTTTATCCATCACATTACAAATTCTCTCATGTATATTATAGCTGAAATTTAGAAAACAGAACAACAAACATTTAGAACTGAAGCACAATCACATATCATTGAGAGAGAGTTCAATCAAATTGTGCTATTAACTACTGAAGGGCAAAGAGACAGATTTAGCCACCTTTTCTTCCCTTTTCTGCTCTACCTGGCATTGAACCACTGAACATGCCTCCCAAAACACACAATTTCATTGATCCAGACTCCAAAACATGCTCAAACGACAGTGACAGAGGATAATGAGTGGAAAATCCCTTAGATAAGGGCAAACTTATTTCTGATTCTAAAACTTGCTGGTTTTGGGCCTTGATTCAAGTCCAGTGACAGCTCAGAAGGCTGTTGACTTCACTGAGGTCTCTGGCTCGGCAGCTTACAGAGCTACACCACAACTACATTCCTGCAGTGTTTTCACTTTTGATTCTTGGGGAAGGTCTCGGAAGACAAACTGTAAAAGAAGTAAAACTAACCACAACCTAGGCAAATGGTGAAGCCCCAGACCTCTTATGATATACATGAATGGAGGATAATTTCATTAGATAAAGTGCAGTTCTGGCAACGTGAAAAGCACAGACTTAATTTTTTGATGCAACAAGCAAGATGGCAATCCCTCCATGCACTTTCTATTCCACACCTCTCATTTAAAGAATTCATCAATGAAAACTCTTCATTAAATCCCAAGGTACATCTGAATGCAAGCTTTTTCTGTAAAACTTATTTTTTATTTTACCTGTTGCTGCAGGTGACTCAAGACCTTGCACCACTTCCACTCCAATATGATCTCGATCTATTTAAAGCTTCACTAAGCTTGGGAAAAGAACCCAGGAAGAAAGTAAAGGAGGCTTTTCCTTGGCAACACCATTTAGATATGTTCTCAAGGCATGGAAGAGACGTGAAGAAGAAATGTGGTGTGTGCTCTGAAAAACAGCATTTGGGAACTGTCCTCATGAAAACACATAAAACAGTCTGAACTTCTGAAAAAAATGGAAATATTTCTGGTTCAGTAATAATTACAGAATGTGATTTTCCTTTTTTTGGAAAGGAAAAAAAGAGAAAAATATATGATACGAGTTTCTGTTTCAATGCATCAGTGGTACATCCAACCTAGAGGATCCATCAATTAATTGTCTGAACTACAGAAACCACTTGAGTAGATTTTTTACTGCCACCTTCCTTTCCTTTTCCAAAGCACTGCCACAGGTCAGAGTTTTCGCTAAAATCAAGAGGCTCAGAGCAGCTGCCAGTTGAATCCAAAGAAGATCTGATTTGTTTCTTGGCTCCTGGCAATCTCCTCTATGATGCAGTGCTGCTGCCACAGCAGATGGAGCTTCCGGTAACGCTCCTGACATAAGTGCAGGGGATTGCCTCTTCTTCAGAGGAAAAGAGAACAACCAGTTAGCATATCACAATAGCAACTGATAAACTGTCCAATTAACAGGCTAACATTAACTCTAGACTAATTAAATACTAATTAAATTCCAAACAAGTCTATCGGAAATGCAAAAATATCTCTACTTGTGACAAGCAACGACTGCCATTTCTATGATGATATTTCAGCAATGGCAGCTCTCATATGTTTCTGATGAAATGCATACAAGCATTCTTGAGACAAGTAAGAAATTTTAACAGTACTAAAAAAGTGTATTTTCTCATTATAAACTATCCACTTCTGACTGGAAACTGCCATCAGTTCCCCAGGTCAGGACATGCATTACATACAGTGCTGTGCACACTAGCCAGAAGAATGTGTTGTCCAATGAGTATAAGAAGGAAAGAAAGATAAAAATGGAGAGTTAGGAAGTCAGGCATTTACTTACTTTAAACCTGGATCTGTTTCTCCATATTCATCCAAATAGGGTGCAGGATATAAGCAGCCCCTGGTTTTACCTTCAATGAGGACAACTTTGCACTCCCTGATTCTTAAAGAGAAGAATAGCTACATTTAAAATACAACCCCAATCAGGATCTTCTCTTTCTGGTCAGCTGTAATTGATGTCAAAGTATTGGTTTTTTATCTGAGACAAAAAAGAATCAAACGCTTTGACAATGTTGTGAATTCTGGCTACTTACTTGAGAAACATGCAGACTCCAGCTCCACATTGAAGAGCATGAGAAGTACAGGCTCCCAGCTCCTCCCCATTCACCAGCTCCTGACAGCAAGTGTTCTGGGAACACAGCATTGCCCCACAGAATAAACACAGCACCGGGTGCTTTTGTTCATCATCAGAAGACCGTGGGCATCTGAAAGAAGCGTGACCAGCACGTCACAGCAGAAACCAAAATTTTAAAAGAAATTTTAACTAAAGGTTCATGTTCCTTAAGAAAATCCCCAAAAGACCTATCCAACCCGTTAAAAACCCCAAATTACAATCAAACAAAAGCCTAAGACATATCATACCATAATCAAATAACATATCTGCCTCCTTATGCTGTATTTTCACACTGTTTGAAATTAATTATCTACAAGATATCTCCTTTGAGTAGGAGATTGAACTAGATGATCAACAGAAGTCCCTTCTGACCTCAATTATCCTATGATTCACATTTCTTGGCAAAAACAGTGCCATCGTCTGAGTTTGTTGTGTCCAGTGCAAAAATAATTTTCAGGCTTATGGCCAAACCAAATGCACATTCTGCAGGAGAAAAGTGACCAGCTGACTTAGTATAGGTCAGTATAACCATAACAACACCTTCACTACAAAATAATTTCTGTATTCTTTCAATACCAGTTACAGTAACTGCAAGAATACAAAATTCACTAAAAGTGACAAAACACCTAAGAAAACAACTAAATATGCCATATCTTACCTAAACTGAGAGGCTTGATTCAGAAGGCAACTGTAGTCATCAGGAAGCTCTATTAAATGATTTCTTTTCCTAGGATACCTGGGTAAGTGGAATAGAAGTATTATGAGAATAACAAAGATCAAAGCAAACAATGGACTAAATAACCACAAACTCCTGCTAAGCTTTTGGACATTTCTGCAGAAGTCCACAATTCTAGAGCAATTCTTCAGACCCGGAATCCCAAATGAGATGCTCCACATGGGAGCTTCAGCATTTCTATATTCCAGCAAAGGTGCTGAACTTTAATTTCACATATAACTTACATGGATGAAGACATTTCCTATTTCAGTTAGCTTTCCCAGAGCCTAACAATGTTGTACAATCTCAATAAAGAGCCAATGTATGAGGAATAATAAACAAGAGGTTTAAAGAGAAATGTACTTCTATCAGTAGGGCAGAAGGAATAAAACATGAAGTCTCTGACTTGCCCACAATAAGCATTTCATTCTTTCAAGTGTTTTAAGTCAAAACCAGAAGAAAAAAACAGCAACAAGCTTACCTTATTGCAATACTTTTCCCTTTCAAACAACTTAACACCACTGGATCAGCACACCACCTATTTCAAACAAACATTTGCAGATTAGAGTATTTGATAAAAATATACATTTAGGTTCATGAAATTAAACTAGTAAGTGATAAGCAAACACAAAACACTGATAAAAAGCACTGACACTTCTACCTAAAACTTTGCAAGAAAAAAACCAAGGTTTTTTTTAATAGTTTTCATCAGGAGCATGTTTTGCATACAGGAGGAAAAACCTATGTGAAAAAAGACTTAAAAATACCATCATGCACATAAAACCACTAGATTTACACACAGTTAAACAATGCAAGTAGTCTTCAGACATACTCAGCTCCTTAATGTGGGCTACAATACACAGCAGCTTCTGAAATACATATGCTAGAAGATACAGCAGAAATAAATATTGTCCATTCTAACAGAAAAATATTTGCTGCTTTCATTAAATAACCATCACCTAATGGCTATTTTACAATGGTTTATTACATCATTGCTTAGACTGGCCAAATGTGTATATGGAAAAAATGGCACGTACTGGCCAGCTACAGAAGAGAGGAACTGGTATGTTTGAGATGTCTTTTAAGTTATTTCTACAAAAATAAAAAAAGGAGAAGGGAGAAAGAACTGCAGCAGATGGTCAATTTAGTATGCTTCATTTAACACATTTCTCAACAATCATCAAATTCAGTCTTCTGAAATAAGAATCTGTGAAAAAACATATGGGAACCTGCATGATGATTTGGCCACTGTTATTATTATGTTAAATACGCAGCCTCCTACTTAAAACCTCTTTTTCTGTAGCGCAGTAACTTTGTTAATCCTGCTCCTAGTGATCTTTCCCCATGTTCACAAGCATCATATTTGTGTTCTCTTAGAAACACTTCTATGTCTTTAAGCAAATATGTAAGAACAAGTAAGAAAAATTCATTTAATAGTTTACTTGTAAAAACTAATCTATTAATTTATATGTAATAATATACACTACAAATGGAATTGATAATAATAAAACTCTATGTAGGGAACTGTTTAGGTCAGATATATGGACTGTTGGAAATCAACAGTTCAAAATGTAATGTCCCTAAATTGAAGAAATCTAGACCACAAAGATTAAAACAACTAGAGGTTAAAAAACCCAACCAAACAACAATGAAGTAAAAGCTAATGTGAGTCAGAGAATTCTGCCAAGAACCAGGAATAATCATTATTGCCATCAGGTGCTCAAATGGTCATGTTAAATACACATTCTCCAACACAATTTAGCTGCTCTAGTCTTAACTGGGGATGAGGTATGGTGTGTCTATTCATTTAATTTGAGGTTTTGAATGCAGAATTTAACCAATTCTTTCTTTACTGCTAAAGAAAACGTTTTCTTTACTGCTACTTTCACAAACTGAAAGAAGCAAAGTTTAGGTTAGAAATCAGGAAGAAGTTCTTTCCTCTGAGGATGGTAAGATACTGGAACAGGTTGCCCAGAGAAATTCTGGATGCCCCAGCCCTGGAAGTGTTCAAGTCCAGGTTGAATAAGGCTTGGAGCATCCTGCTTTTAGTGGAAGGTGTCCCTGAGGTCTTGAAGGTTCCTCCCAACCCTCCAACATTCTGTGATTCCATGACTGCAGATGGCAATGTACCTAATGCTCAAATTGCACCTTTTAACCATTAAGCCCATTTCAACATCCACCAGTCTATTTTGCAAATGTTGAGAAGAAATAATACAAAGCCTCACCCTGCCAGCTACATGATTTTCCACATTTTAATTTTATAGCTCATGTCATCAGCACTTTTGCTGAGGACTGATTAAAAATAGGCAAATGAGCACTGAGTGCCATATCAAACATGCAATGGTTTAAAATAACTTCTGGCTGTATGGTTTCACATAGGTCTGCAAGCACTAGTCCCTTAAATTATAATTAGTTCATATTGGAATTATCATAAAATAGAGAGTGCTTTATGAGATTTAGGGTACCTGTACAAAATGTTTAGAACTTCAGTATGAGTTTGAGCTTAGTCATTCATTAACAATTTTGGTCTAGAATTCCCACAGGGCCACCACAATAGAAGTACATGGCCTGTCCAGTCCCAGTCAGTACCTTTGAAGCAGTGGATTTACTGTGTCCCAATATTCATGGAAGAGCAGGAACAAATTTGTAGGTAGAGAGAGGTAACTACAAAGTGCTTTGAATTGCCCTTCTTCACAAACTGCAAAGGAAAACACGAATGAGTCCTTAAATGGTTCAGCACTGCTGAATAATTCACTCAAAACTAGAAATCTCCTGATTCCTTTTCCATGGAATAGTCTGTATCCTACAGCTTCATCACAGGGCCTACATCGTACAACTGGAAATTATTCTGCCAACTTAATCAGAGCTATCATTTGGATTAGCTGAGGATCTGTTTAAACAAATTTGACATATATAATTAAGTATTTTTTAATGTATAAGTTACTGTAATAACAAAATTCCTCACTTAAATTACTGCATAATATGTCACACAAGTGCAGACAATTTCTGTACTTGCATTTTATTTTTTCACTACTCTTACAATAGTCATCAATGATATTAATTTTTGCTGTAATCAAGTCAGTGATAACATGACATAAAATTGGGCCAATTTTATAGTTTGCTGGGTGGTCATTTATTGTCTCTGCTATAGAAAATTACATTGTTGGTTCACCAGAAAGACTCCTCCCTACAGAATCAAAGATCCAGACCCCTGGTAAGGATAACAGTATATCCCAGTGTGCAGAGATTTTGACTCGCATATTCTAATAAAATTCTAATTTAGTTCATAGTTTATAGAAATCAGTTGTCCATTTTTGTTATTATAGATGTGTTATATTTTGTCTCAGTTATTCATAAAAATTACTGCTCTTCTTTCCAAATAGTTGATGATTCTGTGTTTCACTGCATTTTGACACATAACAAAATATTTATTGTTGGGGTCAGTAACAGTAATGTATTAGGATCCTTCAAGGAAGAGGCTTACATTTTATATTGTGCTTTGTACCTGTTTGGCTTTGTTTGGCTCAATCTTTAGCATTTCCCAACATTAGCACTACAAGAAACACTGGGCTTTCAAAATACATTTCAAGCAATTTCTCAGCTGATGTAACCTAATTTCCTGAAATTATCTTTAAACTGCTGAATCATTATCAGCAAGTACTCACTATCAATACATCACTGACAATTCACATCTTTGCATCTTCTATGCAGGTCAGGACAACTCAGCTCCAAGTGCCTGTCCCTTCCTCTACGAATTAATAATTCCTTTACCTTCCAAGTCTTACTTTCATGTATTGACTATTGTTAAATTATTGTGAACATTTAAAAATTCTTTCAAGACAAAGAAGGTCATACATTTGTTTTCTCACATTTACCTTGTAGTAGCTCCTCAGGTGGAGAAACTCCCAGCAAATAATGAAAAAATAAAGCAGCACAACGAAGGTAAGGCATGATGCCTTTTTTAACACAATCCCACATAAGCCAGCCTGGAATATCCTGACTGAAGCAACTGTAAAACAAAAATGAGAAAAAGCTGCAGTAGTTGATAGTGCAAATCATTCTGGCACTATCATATTTTGGCTAGCATTGGTAGAATGGTAGCTGTGTAGAAGCAATGCTATTGTGCCCCAAATTCTGTGAAACACAGCCACCAGCATTTGACTTCCAACTTCCCCTTTGCACAAGAAGTGAGTACTGAGTTCATGAACCACACTTGTAATAAATCTTCAAATTAAACAGCTGTACCTGTCAGAAAAGTCTGAAAAATGGGCACTAACACTCAAATAAGTGACAATGTTCAGCTTTACACTTATCCCCCTTTTGCAGTAGGACCATTTCCTTCCTTCTCGTTTCCATTTATAACACAAGAGATCTAAACCAAAATAATAAAAGCAAAGAAAAAATAAATACTGCAGTTAGATGCATTTCTCTCCACAATGGATACAGGTATTTTTTCATCCTCAGGCTAATGATTCACTCTGCTGTCCACAAAAAGCAGCCACTTTAACTAAAACCATTTCTTTCACCACCTGCAGTGTTCAGGAGCATGGGAAGAAAGCACAAGGCACTGTGCTAACTCCCTATAGAAAATGAGTAATTTTTTCCTGTCTTCTGTGTTGTCCTGGTCAATCCTGTGGATTGCTGTCTTTCCAAGAAAATTTAACACTACAATTGAACTGTTACTTACCCACTGGTGTATTGGCAAACCTCTCTACAGAAAGACTGTGCAGACTGTGTCTCCTCACTATTGTCACATGAGTGAGCACTAGGGGATTCTGTACACAAAAAGAAGAATCCACTGTAAATGTACTACATCCTGACACACTTCTCTTTTACAAATATTAAAACCTTTTTTTTTAATTCAATTGCATTACAGAATTAATTCCACTTTAATTTGCTTAATTCTTTTCTATTTGCTGTTTTCTGTCTTAAAAATGTTCTCCTGAGACTTAATGCTGTAAGGAAGAATCAGGATTACACTCTCATTGGTCATCCTCAGTAAAGAACTGCTTCCTTCCCTTGAACTTCTGAAGTTGTTCTACATAGCTTAAGCTACAGAAATTTTTTTAAATGTCTAGATTTTTTAAAAAGTTCCTATCATACTGAAAAAAAACCAGAGCACTAGCTAGAAAGTCTACAGGCAATTTTTAACTATGTTATGAAGTAGAGAGAAAAATTTAATTCTCTCCTATCGGTTTACAGGATTCTGTATTTCAGATCTGGGTATTTACTAAGTTGAAGAGCAAAGAAAATTTTATTTCCCAAATCCATAGGGATTATCACTGTGCAGCTCAGTGATGCTGGCAGAACTTTGATTCTCTTACAAGGAGTGAAAAAGGGAAAGTTACCCCTCTAAAATGATTGACTGGAGCAAGTACTGATATATCAATAACTATTTTGTTTTCTTAGCCCAAGCACACAGAAGTGATATAATAAAATGCTCTGAACTTGATGTAATGCTACTTCATTTTTACCAGAAAACAGTTATTACTACCTAGGCCTAAGTGTCACCTCTTATGAGGACATTTATACCTGGAAGACACTAATGGTATCAATCCATTATTTTTAAGGAACTGTGCAAAAATGCCAGAAAAATGCAACACAAATACACATCTACCTGTTGCTGAGGAGATGACTATTTGCATTATGTGTGCCAGTGTTGTCAGATGGAAGAGGTAGAGGTGGTTATAGGCTGAACTAACTGATGAAGGTTGCAAGTCTACAGCATCTTCCCAGTATAAAGATGGAAAGGATAATACAGCTCCCACCTACAGTGAAGAGGAACAGGCAAATATTAAAGTGCCAAAAATTTGGTAATAGATACAAGGGTAGCAACTATACTCTCACTGTACATTTGTATTTCATTTCTCTATTCTGAGGATGTTAATCTATCTTGCTAGTTTTAATGCAAAGTGTAGCAAAAACTCACTGGAAAATATTAACCATTTGAGCACTAGGGCACGTAGGAAACTCAGACAGAGTTGACAGGTCATTGTCAGTTTAGAGATATACCATGCCCAGTTCCTAAAAAGCTTAATTTCTGTTCTTTGACACAAGACAAAGCACATTGAAAAAAGTGGGAAGTGAGACCAAGTATTAGATAGAAGGACAGCCAGGGCAAGACAGATTTTATTTGGTGAGTCGGGTTTTATTGGCTGCTTTCTGCGTGCTTTGGATTTTTTGAACAGCAGAAAAATCTGTAATACAGATTTGTATTAAGAACAGAAAGAAGAGGCTAAGAAAAATACAGAAGGTAATGAGAGTCGATGTAAAGAAATCAGAGCATGAGATACTGATTGAAACAAAGGGAAAGTGAGGGAAAGAAACTGAGTGCATTTCTTAAGTTGTTTTTTTAATCCTTAATAACAATGGAAGTGGTAAAAAGAAGACTGAGATTGCAAGAAGGAAATTTAATAAGAACAAGACAGCAAAGATTTGAAAGTTAGCAGAACTAAAAGTAAACACAGCAGTCATATGCAATCATTTAACTCTTGCTCATATATAATCATTTGACTCATGCAAGTGAACAGATACTATTTACAGAGTACAGTACACAAAAATTTATGCTCAAAAGAAAGTATTAATATGAAGAATAAAATGAACCTGCTTACCAAAATGTGGAACATATCTACTTCTAAGAGTGATGGAGTGTCCTCCCCTTTATAGTTTGGTAGGAGAACTACAAAATAAAGGTTTCAGTTAAATATTTAGCACGTATTTTCTTCTTTTGAATTGAACTGTAGTATCAGAATCTGATTTTAGAGCCTCTATCATTTCTGTGTTTTCATCAAACAAAGGTCCAGATCCCTAAGTAAGGATCTGTTTAATTAACTGCTTACCACTGGTTTGATTGTGCATGTTTAGCTATTTCCACATGCACTAACAGTTAACAATTTTAATTAACATACCTTCAAAATTCTGAGACATAAATCTTTATTTCTCCACCTCTAATAAATCCCACATAGTGTTAAAGGTGAAGGTCCTTAGGCACCTCAACACTAGATGCCTCACAACCTTGCCCAATACAAAAGCCTCAGAACCCCACATAAGACTCTTAGACTAACCCAATCAGTAAGAAACTAGGGGGAAACTACATGCCTCAAACTAGCTCTCCCTGGGACTGAAATATCTTAAGCTAGGCTTCAAGCAGACTTTTGAAAGTACTGGAAGTCACAGAATTATAGAATGGTTTGCATTGAAAGGGAGCTGAAAGATGATCCAGTTGCATGAAGGCAGGAATGTGACTCACTACATCAGCCTGCCCAGAGCTCCCTCTAATCTGACCTTGAACACTTCCAGGGATGGGGCAACCACTTCTTTGAGCAGCCTGTTCAGTGCCCCACCACCCCCACAGTACAGAATTTCTGTCCAATAGTTAACCTAAACCTAGTTTTTTTCAGTTTAAAACCATTCCACTTACGTCCTGCCCCTATCTACCTCTCCAATAAGTCCCTTTCCCTTCTTTTGATAACCCCTCGTAGGATACTGGAAGGCTGCGATGGAGCCTCCCCAGAGCCTGCTCTTCTCCATGCTAAGAATAAGAAGATGAGGTTTCACAATTAAGAAATACCTATTTTGTGCCTTTATTCACCTGTTTAGAAGAGAATATGAGTAATTCTGAACATTGCCACAAACAGTTGTTACCCATCTGTTCCAGACTTGAGTATCTGTAGGTCTGGGTAACCCGGGCTGAGTTCCATCTACACCCCACGATTTCAGGCAACTGAAGCGAGCACTGCTGTCAAGCACTCCGGCCCTGGCTTGTGTTCTGCACTAACCTGTGTGCCACTTTGGAACAGAAACTGCCACAACACAAAAGGCAGTAAATAAAAGGACTGCAGTACCTCCTAGAAGACGAATCAGGTGTTTCTGTATCAGAGGCTGGGGGGATGTTGTTCTCTGAGCAGCCGCAAACTGCACTAATGCTTTAAGGCCACTGTGCTAAAGCGCAAGAGAAAAGGACTGAATGGGAAAAAAGGCTCAATATAAGAGTGATATACAACTGTAAAAACATATCTACTTCTACATAAACATAAAAGACATTTATAAAATTATTTTAATATGAACATCCGTATATAAGCAGATATTATTCTTTCAAAGTGCTCTTTATGCTATGAATCCAAACACTGAGAGATATCCCTCAACAGAGAATGATCTTGATGTTAGCAGTTTTGACAGGTTTATAGATGCATGTATATTATAAATACTTTTTTGTTTAAAATATATTGCATATCTTACTCATCCATACCTGTCTATTTTGTAGGGATCCAAATAAAGGCTTGCCCTCTGTTTCCAAGAGGTTTTCTTAAAATTAAACACAGAAAAAAATTAAGTAGTTTTTTTTCTACACAACCTAATATTAATTTATTCTTATTATATACACTCCTTTTGAAAGCTCACCCAAATTGTTATAACAGAATTCTCTTGAAAAAACCAAATCTGTCTTAAATGGCACGGATCATTTCCAAGATAAATTATTGCAATAAGCAATTTTAAAACGTTGGGTTTTCAGACTTTGCAAACTAAGGATTTAAAGGAATGTTGCTTCACATGAATGATGATAAAACATTCATTCTATGGACTCAGATTTATTTTCAGTTACCCTTATGAAATGCTCAAAACCATCAAGTTACATTTACAGAGATGCTATGCAGCCATCTTACCCTCATATTTATCATAGAATGTTAAGTGGCTGAAATGGACTCTTAAAGTTCGTCCAATTCCCACTCCCCTGCCATGGGCAGGGACACCCTCACTACACCACATTGCTTAAGGCCTCATCCAACCTGGCCTTGAACACTGCCAGGGTTGGGGCAGCCACAATTTGCCTTGGCAACCTGGCAAAATTTGCACTACTGCATTTGACTGCAGTTTAACAGAAATACTTTGAAAACTAAACTCCCAAGTTGGAATACAGCTCATCCTTCCTCCCTGAGTGCTTTGGTTCTGAAGGAATAATCAAGAAAAAATAAGCCAATAAAAAAATAAGAAATCAAATTAACTCAATTGAGTATAAAGGTATCAGTTCAAATGGTTTTGTACTTCAGTCACTTTCCAGAGATGAAACAGTACACCTGGAATTTTTAAAATTTATTTCATTGGGAGATTTTGGTTTGGAGGCTTTTTGTTGTGGGGTTTTCGTTCTGGCAGGTTTTGAGTTTGTTTCTTTTTTCGGGAGTCTGGCTTTTAGCAATGATACCAATTCACTTCCCTTAGGTCAATGATGTTTTGAAACTCCTCTAGAGGTTCCTCTGAAGTTCCTTGTCTAGGCAGCTTGGCTATATGCCCATTAAATGAATACACTAATACCTAAACTCTAGACCAGCATATTGAAGCTATGCAGGCAGTTTTGCTTTACAATTCCACAAAAGTCTGCTCCATTTGCAAACAAAAACGATTCCAAGGAAGTGGTGTGGCCAAGTCAAACTGTCACAGTGATCCCTCTGGCTTTATACTCTTCTCCTCAAGAGTACCTGAATTTTCTTCTACTAACACAGGCCTTCAGTATCAGATCTGTGACAACAGTTATTGCATTTATGCACTTGCTGGCTAACTCCTCCTTGAGAGCCACCAATATTCTTTTCCATATATCAAACAAAACCAATCTGCACAGCATTAAGTACAGTAATGTTAATAAAGTGGGTGACCTATTTCAACCTATTTGAAAATACAGAATCCATCACTAAAGATGCAATCAGTTCTATTTCTGCTTTATCAGAATATTCCCAACCCACCTAAAAACCTTCTGAACTCCTGGTACTCTATTAAGATTCAAGGTAGACTAAATTTGTACTGCTACACCTTCATCAAGAAATACTTGGTATAGCTGACAAATCACATGCATGGACATGTACAATTATGATCTCAATCCCTTCATCAGGCATTTTAAACCTAGATCTTGCCTTTTTCCCTATCTGGAAGCATCTACAGATTTATCCACAGCTTCATGTTCATTACACAAACTTAATTGTGGATGTAGTACAGATACGAAATAAAATAGCTACATTATCCCACACAATGAAAATTTTTTTGCTGCTAATTTTTTTGCCTTGAGAGATTCATGGTAGAGAATGTTTGGTAGTTTTTTTGGTGTGTTTTTTGTTTATTTTTCTACCAGGTATCTACTTAGCAGTTTCAGAATACAAGAGACTTTCTTCTACAAATCCCATGAAAATTTTTTAAAGAATATAGATAAAACCAAATAAGGAGACAGAGTACTATTTCACAGCTATTAGATATTTGGTGTAGGAGATGCCTACAAGTCAATGATAGTTGGCAACCTGAAAATATTAATTGAACATGCTTAGTGTTACAATTAGTAATGTGTAACATGATCACTAACTGCTGTCTCAAATTAAATTCAATGTTGGCATTCCATACCATATTTCATGAGCTATGATGTAAGAACAACATCCTACTATAAATATTGATTTATAGATAATAATTCTGCTATTATATATGTAATTACATACAATTTAATTTGCTATACTATTATATATGGCTTGTACTTATGTAGAGCTATTATTTGTACAATCACATTGTATAAAATTAAACAATCAAGCAACTGTAACATTTTCAATTAATGAGAAGGAATAAACTGAAATTATACTTTACCTATAGACTGGATGGTAAAAGCACAAGTGCTCCAGGTCATCACAGGAATCCGGGAGTCAGCTTCATTTGGAGCAACTTTGAGCCCAACTCTGTAAATGGTGGTGGCAAAGAGAATAAGCATCTCTTTGATACTGCTTGAGTACTTGGCTCTGCAAAACCAACATGAGAAAATTTCAGTCTCAATTATTAATAGTGATAATTACTGACTGGTTAATCAAAGTCTAAGTCCAAACCAGGAGAGTTATTTATGAAAGAAATAGTGAGAACAAAGACCCTTTGTCTGGACAGAGATGAAAAAAAATCCCTAGTTTTCAGTAGTAAACCAAGGACTTTGACAAAAAAGGCTTTACAAATTGAGAGATTAAGAGCTGCCAGACTGGAAGATATTATTTCTGTGTATGACATTATAATTCACATTAGAAAAATGCAAACATTTTAAAGTAAAATACGATGAAAATAAACATTGTAAGAAACAGTAGTCATAAGTCCTGAAGTGAAAATAGTAAGGTGCTAAAAATGGAAGACATTTCAAGTGTGTTTTTAAACACATTTTTTAGCTCTTAAGCTCTTTCGTAGTTACATCAGGTTAGTTTAAGTAAATATAGTTTTACGTAAACAAGTGTTTAACAGTTTTAATGAGTAATTCTCATTCAATGTTTAAGATATGGAAAACTGGCATAAAAGATTAGGATGTTTAATACGGTTCTGTATTATATAATGATAAAACACATGAAAATACAGAGATCATACATGGAAAGTGAAATAAAGCACAATGCAAATTTACTGCATATTAGTTGCACTAAAATTCATCAGTTTGCACATGATTTTATATTAGTAATAGGTGAAATCTTGTCCTTCTGCTGAGACAAAATCTGTACTTGGCTAATTCCATAATCCAAAGATTAGCAGGATTGGCAAGGCAATTAAACAATCTATACATTCTAACAAAACTCATTAATTCAGACTGTCTATAATGTCAGGTCCTAATTCTATAAGTATTAAAAAAACAACCCTGCTAAAATAAACAAACAAAAAAACACCTCTAAAGAACACCTCAACAATGTTTTAAAAGACTCAAGCCACTGCAGTAAAATTAAATGCTTAAATACTTACAAAAATTTATTATTTCATGACTGAGGCCCCAAAGACATTATGTATTTGGAGACTCTGCAGCTCAAAAAAGGAACGAATTCCAATTATCAAACAGTTACTCGTTAAGTTTCAGTAAAAATATGAGGCAGGGAGGATTACATAGTGAAACAGCTTCAGCAATGAGGCAACACAGGGAGGAAAGTAAAATAGAAAACTTTAATACTTTAATATCATGATTCTATTTTACAGCAGAGATAGATAATCAATAATAAAAATATTTTCTTTGCCAGTAAGATTTATAAAAACAGGTTTGGGGACAAAATCATTCCAAGTGAATCTTTACATATTTTGGTCTTCTCATAAGCAGTCAGCACAGGAAGGACCACGGGAAGATGAGCAAGGCTAACCCTACCATTTGGATCATGGGCTCAGTCCACAGGTGGGTCTCCAGCTCCACTGCCCTCTGCAGGAGAGTGCGCAGGATGTGCATCATGACATCGCAGCTCAGAATCCTCACCACGCTGCTGAATGCAGGACTGAAGGCTGGAGGAGGAGGTGGTGGCAATGCTAGGAAACAGGTGTGCAAACATACCAATGAACTGACATCCCACCCAGAAGG
The DNA here is from genome assembly GCA_009764595.1 of Geothlypis trichas. Taxonomy (NCBI): domain Eukaryota; kingdom Metazoa; phylum Chordata; class Aves; order Passeriformes; family Parulidae; genus Geothlypis; species Geothlypis trichas. The sequence continues at coordinate 459,387 of CM019906.1, read as the reverse complement.
AGAGAGCACAAACATATCGATTTCAGTGAAAGAAAAACTGGACCTTTAAATGAGTAAAACCACGCTCAAACACAATTGTGTGCCTAAGTCAACTTTCATCTTTGGCAAAATTAGAGCACTTTTAGTAAGTCCTTACATAAAAACATGTACAAGCTAAGTTAATCAATCAGAAGTATTAGTTACATCTCTAAATGCAAATTTTTAACAGTCTGAACTGTCTGATTTATGTCTCACTATTAAATATACAGTTTGTGATTTGCATCAGATAAAAGGTTTTCAAGTAATTAAACAAATCTGAGGAGTGGAGTTTCCAGACTGTAGTGTCCCACACCACAATATCACATGCATGGAGCTCTAAATTTTTTCTGCTACTGGCATTCCAGTCATTTCTGGTAATGTACATTTGCTGAGTTAATACTGGAACTCTGATGTGGAATCTTGGCATCTACTGACAGCATCTCATTTAACACCACAGTCTTTCCCTACCAGGAACCACTGACTCCAGTCTTCTTTGGGTACCTGGATGCCTATTTTCAGATTGCCTTTTTTCAGAGGACCTCTGCGAATGCAGTGTTTCTGAAACCACCATTCTTTAGACAATTTAGGCTGAATGAAGTTACTGACAAAGACAACATAGCCACATAAAAGAATACACAGGAAGTACCTGCAACAATAAATGCAGCCACAGGAGAACACAAATCAGGGTCAACAGATACCTTGGTATTTTGGAACCATACTGTCCAATGACATGAGTCTCTGACAATTACATCTAAATAACCACATTTTTTACAATTTCCACAAAATAATTCCCCTGATAACATTTTAAGTTGCCCGATTGAAAGGGGAAGGAGCAAAGTTGAGTTCATTAAATTGTTCACTGTATTTATTTGTTCAGCTTATCAAGTCTTCCTCAAATCAACTTGATTAAATGCTTGCGACTTGAATGGGTAAATGTAAACGCAAAAGGGTAATAATATTTGTGTTACAATAGAAACACAGGGGTTAATTGTTTTATGTATTCATAGCTTATAAAAATTCTTTCTAAAACTTAAGTCTCATTCTCATATTACACAATGGATATGAGCATTATTTCCTGTGGTAACCTTCTCTACATGCCACTATTATGTCTCAATACTGTCTAAAGAAACTGCTCACAAAAAACACTACAACTTTTGCCTCTTAGTTACTCCACCATAAAATCTCTGAGTTCATGGCTTTGCCAACAGGTACAGCGCCATGTTTATTTCCCTAAATGTAAACTAAAAATTCCAGAATTCCTGCCCATGATAAAGAGAAAAACCAAAAGAAATGTCAGGCGCTAATTAATGACAATTACTACAAGTCACAACAAATTTTATATGAACTCACCTATCCACTGTGAAGTCACAAGTACATCTCCCAAAGCTTAGTGTATATACAGACACAACTACATATACTACCAATTAGCACATTTGTTGACTCATTAATTTTAGAATTTTACCTTCATCCCTGTTTTCTTGTTTTCTTCTTTTCTTTTGCGTATGTTCAGCCTACAGAAAAAGGAGTGTTGTTGTATCAGCACCTCTACAGAAGTACACAATAATGAGATTAATGAAATGATGAGAAACCCTACACTAGAAATATAATGAGATACATAGAGATACCAGTAAATTCCTGGTTGTCAACTAGAATTTTGTCTGAAACATGTTTAACATTGCATTTTGAATTTAAATTTGTAGTAAAGATAAATAATTGGGCATATCTGCTTCCTCAGTAAGAGTTATAAAAACAAAATTTGGGGGTTCCCAGTCCAAAGGTAATTCTTATCTCATTTTGATCTCAGCATAGAGAGTTAACAGAGTAAATACACAAGGTGCCAAAAAGGAAACACAAATGCAAACCACACCATCTAGATTTGTATTGAAAACTTTAATTTCATGGAACATTTCATTTCAAAGGTAGCTGCAGGCACTCTTTATTGAACCGATTTCTTTAGATTGCATTAATTCAGCAAAATTCTTTAAATATTGGTAAGTATGTACTTTTTTTTTAACCTTTTAGAGTGACTCTTACACTGCTTACCTTGCTGTGCTGGGTCTTAGTGTAGTGATAAAAGAATATATTGAATTCCTTCAAACATTCATCTTTCAGTTCATAAACTCCATGACCAGAGACACCTGGTTTCCTTACAGAGAAATATTTCACAATACACAGATTATTAATATACATTCAGCATCTCTTTGAAGGCAAACACAATCTGTTTTCTAAAGAAGCAGGAATTATAATGGCTACCCGTGCATTTATTAAAAGCAGAGAGTGAGCACAGTTAGGACCCTTAAATTTTCAATACAAGATTTACAGGAGTAAACAATTCAGCAGCAAAATATCTAGTCTATACCATCTAAAGCACATTGAATAGCCTCTGAAAATTCTTTTTAACTGCGTGGCTTAGAATTTCAGACATTGGATATTGCTGCATAAAATTTTAATCCTTTCTTTAACAAAAGTATAAAACAAGTAATACTTGCTGCTTTCCAGCCAGTGAGATTTTTTGAACTGTTCATATCATTCCCCAAGTAAGATTCCTAGGTACACTTACAGTTGCTCTTAACTGAACATGAACAAGCAAACCACATGAAATTTAAAATAAGGTATACTAAAATAAGACATTTTTCTCACAAAAATAGCAGACATTTGCACTGGTTTTGTTCAATTACAATCTATTGTTCTATACTTGCATACACACAAACATATATATTTACACATTAAATTCATTTCCAGACAAAAAGGTTGCAGAAAAAAGTTGCAGAAAATTAGCAACTAAGTAACATAACAGTTACTAGATAGTGATTGTCAAGGATACAGTGACTTCTTAACTTTCCATCTTAGGAAAAAAAATGAGCTTTCAAAGATTCTCCCACTTGGACTTGAGATTACTGAACTCCCAAGACTCCTCAACCCTGAATTTGAAGAAAGAGGGTGGCAAAGGGAAAGAAACTGCAGCAGTGTAGGATATTCACACACTGCTCTTTCCTAAGCATATTTGCAAATATATTTACTTCAAGATAGCAAAATATAAGCTGAACAGAGACTGTCGTTCATATCATTTAACCCAAACGTATCTAGAAATTTTATTTCACTTTCAAGCTATTTATAAAACAACATTAAGAACTTACTTGAATGTAGCCACTTTATCAATTACATTCTCCAAGCCAGTTTCACTTGTTCTCCTGGTAAAAAATTTAGTTTGGGATAAACATATAATGATTCAAATATCTTCAGTATTACGCTATGTGTAACAAAAATAGATAAATTTAGATAACTCACTAATTCATGAACTATTATCTTTTGCCCGCTGTTAATCAGAAAGAAGATATTCATAAGTGGCATTTCCAAGGAAGTATCAAAGATACATAATACTTCCACTTAATAATGTAGAACTTCATTATTATCAGAGCTGATCTCTAGAAACAGGTCAGTGCTTACCCAACCTTAACAAAGGGAATAAAAGAGGTTTAGATATTTTAAACAGTGACTGTGGATACTATGATAATATTTAAGGTTATTTCATTTACAACAAAAATTTAGGATTTTTCGATTGATTGCTAGCCCTGAACACTTCCAGACTATAAAATCTAATCCACATCCCTCGCCTTTGCTTCAATCTTCCACAATTATAATGCAATGTCAAGGAAATCTTTGTTTGCAAAACAGAAAATTTTAAAAACAGAAATGAGTGAGACTCTGTGTGGAGATCAGGTTGAAATTGATTTCCTTCTAAAGCACAGAGCTCTGTTCCATCACCCTTCACTTCGGCTCTACACAGAATCACGGTGAGCATTTGAGGAGGGCTCAAGAACACATTCCATTTCTCTCTTTTTCTACTTCTCTCTCTTCCTAAATAATTCAAGGCAAGTCAAATGAAAAATGACAAGTTCAGCATCAAATTCACACTTTTTCCCTTTGTCTGCTCAAGAACAGGCTTTAAAACCACTTCTGTGGGGGCAATACAGGGAGGAACAGGAAGGGTACAGGGGGAGACAGGAGGGGAGGCCGAAAGAGAAAAGGAGTCGGTTTTGAGGAGGAGAGAAAAGGGGGGACAGAGAAAAGCAGAGAAAGAAGGGGAATACAAGTAGGAGAAAGGAAATGTAAAGGGGGGATCAGGAGGGGAGAAGAAGCTGCGGAGCGGGGACAGGACCCGTCCGCCCGCAACATACTCAGAGTGAGCAAATGGCGGCCGAAGCGATTTCCGGGTCTTAAATAACCTCGGCCCCGCCCCGCGCAGGCGCCATGGGGTCCCGCACACCTGAGCTGGTCCCAGGCCCCGCCCCGCACACCTGCGCTGGTCCTGGGACCCGCCCCTGAAGCTCCGCCCGCGGCCCCGCCTCACTTCAAACTCGCCCCGCCTGCGGCCCCGCCCCCGGGTCCCGCCTCACGGAGCTCTGGGCCCGCCCCCGATCCCGCCTCACGGACCCCGCATCCGCCTTCGGGCCCCGCCTCACGGAGCCCCGGCTCCGCCCCGAGCCCGCCCCGCCCTTCTCGGTATGGGGGCGGGGCCATCGCTCGCGGCCCCGCCCCTGTCCCTCAGGCAGGCCCCGCCCCTGTCCCCAGACCGGCCCCGCCCGTGTCCCCCACCCTGTCCCTCCCGTGTCCCCAGACCGGCCCCGCCCGTGTCCCCCAGGCTGGTCCCACCTGTGTCCCCCAGACCGGTCCCGCTCCGTGTCCCAGACCGGTCCCGCCCCTGTCCCCCAGACCGGTCCCGCCCCTGTCCCCAGACCGGTCCCGCCCTGTCCCCAGACCGGTCCCGCCCGTGTCCCTCAGGCCGGCCCCGCCCCTGTCCCCTGACCGGCCCCGCCCCTGTCCCTCAGGCCGGCCCCGCCCCTGTCCCCCAGACCGGTCCCACCCCTGTCCCAGACCGGCCCCGCCCCTGTCCCTCAGGCCGGCCCCGCCCCTGTCCCCCAGACCGGTCCCGCCCCTGTCCCCAGACCGGCCTCGCCCCTGTCCCCAGACCGGCCCCGCCCGTGTTCCCAGACCGGCCCCGCCCCTGTCCCCAGACCGGTCCCGCCCGTGTCCTCAGACCGGCCCCGCCCCTGTCCCTCAGGCCGGCCCCGCCCCTGTCCTTCAGACCGGCCCCGCCCCTGTCCCCCAGACCGGCCCCGCCCCTGTCCCTCAGGCCGGCCCGCCCCTGTCCCCCAGACCGGCCCCGCCCCTGTCCCCAGACCGGTCCCGCCCCTGTCCCCAGACCGGTCCCGCCCGTGTTCCCCAGACCGGCCCCGCCCGTCGCACCGGACCGAACCGGGGCTGGTCCCGGCGCTGCGCAAGCCCCGAGCGCTGAGGCGGGGTGGGCCATGGGCCCGGGGCTCTGGCTCGGCTCCTGTCGGTGTCGGCTGTCGGGGGGTCCCGAGCGGCGCCGCCTCTCCCGCGGCGGGCGCGGTGTGGGGCGGGGACCGGGACCGGGACGGCCGCGGGCGGCGGCAGCTCCAGAACGGAAAGGCTCCACACGGACGGAACCGGCCAGGGCGGGGGGACCCCCAGTGCCGGCCCCAGGACCCGCCAGACCCTGCCGCTCCCCCGGTGCCACGGAATCATTTCCCCGTGCAGGCCGAGGATTGGTTATGAGAAAACTCAAAACTCAAGGATGCGGGATCTGAGGGGAGGGGAGAGATTCTGGTATAAATTGAAAACCCATTGTGAAAAATAAATCTATGGAGCAGCCCATTTCCTCTCCCAGGCTGGTTTCTGTGTGCTCGGCTGTGATTCCAACTGCTCCCGTGGCATTTTCAGCCTGCGGGGCTGTAGTGACTTGCCCGGTGCTAAGCACGACAGGAAATAATGGGAACCCCCTCTGGAGCAGGCAGTGCAGCCTCTCAGTAACCGTGTCCCAGAATTCTGGCAGTGCCCAGCGCCTTGGGTGGAATTTGAGGGGGCCCAGCACAGCCCCCTGCACAGGGCCCCTTGCTTCCCCAAGTTCCCTTTAACCAGGACGATTTTTGGCGTAGGAGCGCCCAAAGCCAGCAGAACTGGCCTAAAACACTTTTTGTGGGATCTCTCCTCTCTCTTCCTCACCAAACTCCCACTGTCAAACCCATCCCCTCAGTCTGTTAAAGGAACTGGGGCTGGATTTCCCAATCCAGCAGGGCAGAAATGCTGTTGTCCTTATTGTATGTCCTAATTGCAGTAATTGCTTAAGAAATAATTGAAAGGAATTTAAAAAATGAAATCAAGTAAGAGCTGCCAGCTCCAACTAAGGGATGCTCAAACCCCTTATCAACAATTTGCTTTAATTACCCAACTCAAACAAAGTCATTAACACCACATTGATATAGTATGACTCTCTTTTATGGAGTTACAGATAAATACTGCAGAATGTAAAACCATTTTTAAACCCAGAAACTCTTTCAAGAGATAGCCAGTGTACAGCTGCAGAGAGTCTTGGGATTCAGGAGAAAAATCCCCAAGTTTTCAGTCTTTAGCATCTTCCCCTCTGTGGTCACTGACAGCAAACGCGGCTTCAGCCTCGGGAAGGCGCGGGGAGTCAGGGATTTCACAGATCCTGGTGTCACCTCAGCCTTTCAGCAGGTACAGCCTGCAGGGAGAGGGAAGAAAACGGCTCAGAATGGACAGCCTAACTCCAGAAAAACATCCCAATCCATAAAGCACGGGGCAGAGCTGTCAGAACTTCCCCAAAGGTTCATTTCCCTGAGCACTGAGGGCTCCAAGCTGAAGGCACAGCTGGGCCTGCCATGGACAGACTGGGGGAAGCCCAGAAGGAAAAGCTACTGGGCCAAATCCATCAAACATTCCAAAATCAGGCTCCTCACCTGGTGGGGGAAGCACATCTTCCCTCCTGTGGGTTTTTAGGGATCTGCAGGGAACTGCAGGGGCAGAAAACCAAAACCCAAGTGTCTCCCACGACTGGAAGAGAAAAGTTCCAATTGGGGGAAAAGGATGGAGGGGCAGCTCCTGGGGTGAATAACTGGGATCCAACCCCTCCAAAGCAATGGAAGCAGAGGCTGAGTGACAAAGCCCTTGGGCCCAGTTTGCTGGGATTCCCAGGAAAACTGCTGGGTTTGACTTTGGCAGGAAAGCCCAGCTGGTTATCACCTCATCAGCCAAGGACAGCAGCAGCACCCACAGGGACCTGGCCAGGTGTGTCTGCCTGGCACAGGGCTCCCCACTGCCCGGGAATCTCTGTGCTGCAGGGCACTGGCCACTAAAACAGCTCCTACCTGTCCTTTCACAAGGCAAGGTGCTTTTTCCATACAGCAAATGGTTTTTCAATGAAGAAGATAACACTACACTCAACTGGAGAAGAAAAAGTGAGATCTGTTAAATTTTCCTAAGGCAGGCAAAAAAGAAAACCAAATTAAAAAAAAAAAAACAAAACCAAAACACAAAAAACCCCACCCACCAATAACAATAACAATGAAAAAAAAGCCCAACATATTAAGCCTATCTCAAGAGAGTTCACATCAGAATGAGGTGACTTGGAAAGCTTGAAAAGCTGCAATGCTGCAAAAATCTAATGCTGCAAAAAAGGCCTTTTCTTAACATCACATTTTAGCCCTGAAGTTGCAAAAAACCCCAGCCAAACTAACAATTCACCACATACAGTTATTGAGCCATTCCTGTCTTTGAGCACGAGTCAAGCTAAAGCTATGGAGACAAGAAAAGCTTAATGCTGCTCCTGTGGAAATCACAGAAGCACAGGGAGGTTTTCCATCACCAACTCCTTCCATGTGACTCTTTCCCTGCTCACTGCAGCCTGTGAAAGCTCACCCAACTCTAACACTCACTGTCCACTGCTTCCAGCCCTGGTGGCAGAGCCACACACAGCTTCTGCTGGACAACCCTCAGTTTCAAACTTCCTTGCACTATCTGCTCCCAGCTCTTCCTACCTGCAGTCACCAGATTTTACTAGAGCAAAACATCAACCTGATTTATGATGTTATATTTCAATACAAAGCTACAGCAAAAGCATTCAGTCCATTTGCACAAAAGGCAGAAGAAACATGGCTAAAAGTTAAGTGAAGATCTAGAGAAGTTAATCAGAACTAACTAGAAACAACAAATCAAATTACTGAGACACAAATAGAAACCTAATGCTGTGCCTGATAAAGAGAAAATGCTAATTACCATGAAAATGGAAGGAAAGTTACTGAAAATCTTGCATAACACAAGATTCCAATGACATGGAGCAGACCAGCACATGCTACCAATGCCCTGAATGACTCCAGGTGAAACAAGCTGTTCTGCAGAAACTATTGGAGCACATGAAGGTTTCACAGAGGTGAATTAAACCAATGATTAATTGTGAGGTTAAATCTCACCCTGTCCAGCATCTCTTCCAGGACAGCTTGACTCTCCAGGGTCAGTGGCTGCTCATGGATGACAGCTTGCTTTCCCGGGGTGCCTAGAATACAGCTGAGATGCCACAGCTCAGATCATGCACAGATTGCCACCCTGAAGCCAAAAACCCAAACCCAGCACTCCTGCAGAGCCCTGAGAGACAGCCATGGATCCTGGGGCTGCAGGGAAAAACTGCACAGACACCCAGAGCAGGGCAGGGCTGCCTGGGAGGGAGAAGCAGCATTGCTCTCCAAGAAAAGTGCCATTCTGCAGCCAGGTCAGTGCTTTAGGGAATTTTACTGCCCAAAAATAAGGTATCATAGCTGTGGAATTAAGAAAAAACCCAAAAGCACTGTCCAGAGCATGAGGGTGAACATCCACAGCAGTCCAGCAAAATGAATGGGAACTTCAGAAAAAAACAGAGACATTGAAACTAGTTCAGGTGAACACTGTCCATCAGAACAATGCTTGCATAAAGGAACTCTGGCACAAAGCCTTGATTCACTGTGTGGTTATTGAACAATACCTTAAGACTACTTTGAAGTGCTCTAAACCTGCTTTTTTTTTTTTTTTCAGATGAGCAAAACAATTAAGGAGAAGGTGAAAAACTCACCAGTACTGAACATTTCATCATCTGTAAGCTGACCATCCTTAGCACAGAGGACTCCAAATTTAAAATTCACCCATCCCTGGGAAATAAAACCAAATATTAGATGGTAAACAGTCAAAGAGCAGACATAAAAATTTGTTTCCTCTAAGGACTTTCAAGTAAGTATGTATCTTTGCATACATCCTACACATTAGAACATACACTTCATACCATCTCCTAATGCTTAATCATTTAGCTTTAAACTTTGATAGTATAGCATAAAATTATTAACTTAAATTGGTGATCTATGATGATTAAGTTGGTGCTTAAAGTTATTTCTGCTGTCATGTTCAAAAAAACATTAATTTTGTTTGCTGTACTGAGCAATTGATTTCAAAGTCATCATAAGCCCATCAAAATACAAAGCTGTATTCACTGGACGGGTCTGTGAGCTAGGAGTAGTCAGGCTTATACTTACCTCTTGCTCCTCCAGAACCAATAAATCCTGTAAACAAAACCAGTCTCTTTAGCCCACTCCTATTAAAGATTCTACAAGGATGATGGTTTGATTTGTGTTTAGAAGTTTTGACTCGAAATGGCCAGCTCAATGGAAAAAGTTTAAGTAGTACGTTACTATTATTAATGTACATTACTATTATTATTACTATTATTAAGGAGTACATTACTATTATTATTATTCCTATCAGTATTATTATTATTATTATTATTACTATAACTATTATTATCCTCTGCTACTGGAAGAAACAAACCAGTAGTATCCATACCTAATTACTTTTACTTCCAGAAAATAAGAAAGAAAAAGAAACAAACAAAAAATAGTCACTTCCTACCTTTTGTTTGCTTTGGCAGCGCGCCCCGCCCCGCCGCGCCCGAGCCGAGCCCCCGCCACCGGTTCCGCCGGGCGAGGCCGAGGAACCGGGCGGACGCCCCTTCCGCGCTGCCCAGCTCCGTGCGGGCGGCCGGACGGAGGCTTCGCCCCTCCAGCGTCGCTGCCGCGGCTCCGTGCCGCGCGGGAGAGGCGCCGGGAGCTCCCCGCGCACAGCCCGCTCCCCCGGCGCGCGGCCCCCTCGGCCCGCCAGCCACTCGCGTGGCGCGTCGGCCGTTGCGTCAGACGCCGCGCCGGCAGCAGGGGCTGCCGGGAGTTGGAGTCGGGGGCTTACAGCCACTTCTCCGTTCCCCGCCACCGGCTGCTGCAGTGCCGCCAGGGCGTCAAACGGGTCCTTCGCTCCTCGGCGGGGAAGAACCTGAGGCAGCACCGCTCCTCCCGAATGTCCTTTTGTTTTCACTCCAACTCTTTTTTTTTCTTTCACCCTGTTTTTCACCCCCTTTTTTCGTTCCCACACGGCTCTTCGGTTCTATTCGGCAGTTTTCGTCCACACTCGTCTCTTCGGCTATTTTCGGCTGTTTCCGTCCGCACTCGTCTCTTCGGAACAACTCGGCTGTTTCCGTCCGCTCTCGGCTCTTCGGTTAAACTCGGCTATTCTCGGACACACTCGTCTCTTCGGCTCTTCGGAACAATTCGGTTCGGCTCGGCTCGGCTCGCTGAAGGCGGGACTGCGGGCGACAGGACCCCGGCAGACGGAGACGTTTACCCAGATGCCTGTTACAAACCCGACAAAATACGCAGCCCCGCGGCGCCGCTAACGCCACAGCCCGTGTCGGGTACACTTGAAACGCCTCAGAAAATCCCGTCGGAGCCGCGACGGCGTCGCTTTTCCGTACAGGCAGTGCACTTACACCCACCGGGGCCTTCTATTTTCGCGCCATTTTGCCGCCATCGAGAGAAGGTCAACCGAGTCCGCGACATTAGCGCCACGCCACTCCCAACATGGCGGCTGCCTGTCGGCGTACGGCTGCAGTACCGCGCTGTGCCCACAGGGCGGCAGCACTGCCGCCCACCCCAGCCGGGGGCGCAGCGCCCCTCGGGGCTGCGGGCGGGGAAGGCGGCAAAAAAGAACAGGGGCGATCCCCGCCGCCAAAAACTGCTCTGAAATAAATGCCAAACCCTGCCTCTTACCCGACGAGAACCAAACAAGCCCCCTTGCTTTAAAACCATCTTTCAATAAATTTTATATTTATACTTTTAGTATTTATATTCGCATGCGTATTTATAGTGGACATGGATGTAGTATGTCAGTATAGAATATATTATATCCAATCTTATCATTTATATTTACTTCTCTTTTGTGTTTTTATAAAAATATTTATATAGTGATTGTATATTTCTATTTTTAAAAGTACATTTCCTTAATATTTTTATTATTTGAAATAAAATTCCCTTCCCTAAGGAAATAAATAAAAAAACCCCTCTGTCTTTAACTATATTGAAATATTTTTATATTTATAGCTTGCATAACTGTATTCACATTTATATTTATAGTTTAGATTGATGCATTCTTATAATATTTATATATACTACGTATCATATTCAAATAATAGAGATCAATTATTTTTTAAATTATGTACCGTATCTACTGCTGAAACTTATTTTTTCTTTTATTTTTAAATTTTATATAAATCTTTTTGTATTTATTATTTATTGCTATACTTAGATTTTTACCTTTATGGTTTTTGTATTTATAATATTTATTTAAAACCGCTACTTTTGCCAAATAAAAAACAAAACCATCCTTTATTTCAAACTACTTTAAAACTATTTTTATATTTATATTTATCATATCTATAATTTGTTTTATATGATATCATATTGATGTACTATATTTCTATCTATTTTATATCTATTTCCTAGAATATATTATAATAAGATATATACACACTATTACTGGTATTATGTATTGTATCAATTGATGTTGTTTTCTATTTACAATTCTTTAATAATTTTATATATATCTGCACATATTTGCAAACCATTTCTATATTTATATTTTGGTTCTGGTTGTGTTTGCATTTACATTCTCTATTTAGATATCTATAAACATACACAGTACTCTATGAAAAAATATAATATCATATTGTAGAATATCATGACTTATGTTACATGTCTAATTTTAAAAATAAACTGAATATATAGAAATAGAAGTGGTTTGTTCCCATTTCTACACATCTGTTTTGTTTAAATAGAGTTAGAGTTAATAATTGTACATTTAAAATCCAATTCCTAAAGAAAACGACAAAACAAGCAGCATCAAATTCCCACCAGTATCTTCCAAAAACATCGAGATACCTCCACCAGCCAAAAAACTGCCAGAAAAAACCACACAACGCTCTTTTCTATAGGAATTCTCATCGCATCAGAAAAATGGAACCAAAAGAAAAGAAAACCCTACAGAAACACACACAGCAAATCACAACAACTGCTAAAAAACAACCAAACCAACTTAATAAACTCCAAACAGTGCCACTGACCCTGAACGGTGTTAGAAAAAAAAATCTAAAACACTGCCTCTGCACTAAATCAAAGAATAACCAATACTCTGTAAAGAACTTTAAAAACCGAACTAATTAACGAAATGGAATAAAATCTACACCACTAGAAATTAAGAAAATAACTCCCCAAATAAAAAAACCTACTTAAAAAGACCCATCATATAAATACCCGTGTTTCCAAAAATAAAACTGATGAACAACAACCAAATACATCAAAAGACAAAACAAAAAAAAAAAAGAAAAAAAAAAAGAAAAAAACCAAAAAACAAAAGAAAACCAACCCAAAACCAACTAAACTTACATTCACAACAAAAAAATTATTCCTGACGGAATAAACCCATAGTGCCTCAATCTATCAAAATAAAAATACCACCTAGAAATAAACACAAAGCATAAAGACAAACGTAACCAGATACAATATCTCCCGAATGATTTATATTATGTAGCATATCTACTGCTACAACTAATTTTTTCTTACATTTTAAAATTTTATATATATCTATATCTATTTATGACATATTTCTATACTTAGATTCCTAGCTTTTTCTTATTTGTATTTGCAATTTTTATAATCAAAACCCTGCCTGCTGACAAATAAAAAACCCTGCTTTATTTAACTAATTTAAAAAATACTTTTATATTTATAATTTTCGTACTTACAGCTGGTGGCAAACCCAAATAAGGGCATGGGGAGGGGCCAAACCCAAACAAGGGCATGGTGGGCGGGGTTAAAGCCAAATAAAGGCATGGTGGGCGGGGCTGACACCCAAAACCTGCATGGGGCAGGGCCAAAGCCAAACAAAGGCATCGTGGGCGGAGCTAACCTCCAATAAAAGCGTGGTGTGGGGCCAACACTGAATAAGGGAATGGTGGGCGGGACCAACTCCAAATAATGGCATGGTGGGCGGGGCCAAACCCAAATAAAGTTGTGGGGTGAGCCATAGCCAAATAAGGGCATCGTGGGCGGCGCTAAACCCCCAAAAAGTACATGGGGCGGAGCCAAACCCAAATAATGGCATGAGGGCGGGTCCAAAGCCAAATAAAGGCATGGTGGGCAGGGACAAAGTAAAAAAGGGTGTGGTGGGTGGGGCTAACCTCAAAGGTGTGGGGCGGGGCCAAACCCAAGTAAGGGCATGGTGGGCGGGACCAAACCCAAATAAGTACATGGGGCGGGGCCAAACCCAAATAAGGGCATGGTGGGCGGGGCTAACCTCAGATAAAGATGTGGGGGTAGAGCCAAATCCAAAGTAAGGGAATAGGACGGGACCAAACTAAAATAAGGACATGGTGGGCGGGACCGAAGCCAAAAATCCGACATGGAGCAGGACCAAACCCAAATAGCGGTGTGGGGGTGGGGCCAAAAATCAAATAAGGGCATGAAGGGCGGGGCTAACCTCAAATAAAGGCGTGGTGTCGTGGGTTTACAGGAAGCAGGTTTTCTGGGAATGGAGTGGCCAGAGGCCAATAGGTGTTCAGATTTTAAATTGACACCAGGCTTGGCCACTGAGGTTGGATGCGCCTCTGAGAACACAGGGGTTAGAAGCAAAGTACTCCTTGGGCTCGTCCTCTTTGATTTCCGGCCAGCAAAGAGGCAAGGCCTCCCCTGCCCGGCTTTGAGCTGGGGGGGAAGGGCAAAACCTGCGGCCCGGCAGAGGTAGGCCTGACCCCTCAGGATGGAAGGGTGGTGGGACACCAGGAGGCGTTGGGCAGCCCCCCCCCCCCCCCCAGGAGAGACAGAAGGAGAGAGAGGCCCCGAGAAGATTTGGGCAGTCCCCCCCCAGCTAGAAGATGAGAGAGAGAGAGAAAGCTGGTACGGGCCTGTGGCCTTGAAGTGATATCGGCTGTGAAGAAGGGGGGAGAAGGGGGAGAGTGCAGCAGGGAAGGAGCCTGGCTGCGTGCAGAAGTTTGTTAACCCCTTTCTGGACAATGAAGACCTCACAGAGCATTTGGACCTTTTCCTGGTGGGAAGATGGAGTGGATGATAAAGTGAAATGAGTAAGAGAATGATAGTCGGAGCAGATAGTCAGAGAGTGAAGAAGAGGCCCGGAGAGAGATGATGGAGTAGCTGATTGCTGAACACTTTTTGGTACAGCCACGGACAGAACCATGCTTCCTCGTGACACAGAGGCTGCGTGCAGGGGGGAGGCGATGGCTCAGAATGAGAGGATTCAGTTTTGGAGACCCCCCGGCCCCAGGGGGTTAATAAATATGGGGGGGACAAGAGGTCCCGGGATGAGAGAAAACTGTGCCTTCTTTTTGGAACTGGTCAAAGCACCCTTAAAAGGACAACCCCTGAGGTAACTCTGTTCCATGTCCAGCGGTGAGAGCGCTGGGCATGCAAGGAAGAGGTCACCATGGCCCCAAGAAGGACTCCTCTCCTCTTGATGGACTGGAATTGAGTATTTTATTGGGTGATGGATGGAGACTTTAAATTTGGAAGATGTATTGGAAATGTGGTGGGGGGAGGAGGAAATGTTTCTTTGTGGAGTTTTCATTCTCCAGGTGTGTGTGTGTATGTGTGTGTGTGGTTTTTTTTTTCCCTTTGTAGTTTAGTTAATAAACTTTTTTTTCTAAGGTAGAGGCCTGCTTTGCTTATTTCCTGGTCTCATCTCACAGCAAAACACCAGGGAAAGGGAATTCTCATGGGGGCACTGGCATTGTGCCAGTGTCAAACCATGACATTTTTGGTTCCCTGGACCGGGAAATCGAGTTTTGAGAGAATGAGAAGCTAAAGCTGTGAGATGGGATCAAAAAGGAATAAGAACAAAGCATGTACTGAGTGAAAGTAGATGGATAGTAGAATTTAGGGATAGAGAATTTGATAGTTGTAGAAGTGTATTGTATGTAATTTTGTTATTAATTTTAAAAGTGTGTTCTCAGAGGCGAAGGGTGGAATGTCGTGGGTTTACAGGAAGCAGGTTTTCTGGGAATGGAGTGGCCAGAGGCCAATAGGTGTTCAGATTTTAAATTGACACCAGGCTTGGCCACTGAGGTTGGATGCGCCTCTGAGAACACAGGGGTTAGAAGCAAAGTACTCCTTGGGCTCGTCCTCTTTGATTTCCGGCCAGCAAAGAGGCAAGGCCTCCCCTGCCCGGCTTTGAGCTGGGGGGGGAGGGCAAAACCTGCGGCCCGGCAGAGGTAGGCCTGACCCCTCAGGATGGAAGGGTGGTGGGACACCAGGAGGCGTTGGGCAGCCCCCCCCCCCCTCCCAGGAGAGACAGAAGGAGAGAGAGGCCCCGAGAAGATTTGGGCAGTCCCCCCCCAGCTAGAAGATGAGAGAGAGAGAGAAAGCTGGTACGGGCCTGTGGCCTTGAAGTGATATCGGCTGTGAAGAAGGGGGGAGAAGGGGGAGAGTGCAGCAGGGAAGGAGCCTGGCTGCGTGCAGAAGTTTGTTAACCCCTTTCTGGACAATGAAGACCTCACAGAGCATTTGGACCTTTCCTGGTGGGAAGATGGAGTGGATGATAAAGTGAAATGAGTAAGAGAATGATAGTCGGAGCAGATAGTCAGAGAGTGAAGAAGAGGCCCGGAGAGAGATGATGGAGTAGCTGATTGCTGAACACTTTTTGGTACAGCCACGGACAGAACCATGCTTCCTCGTGACACAGAGGCTGCGTGCAGGGGGGAGGCGATGGCTCAGAATGAGAGGATTCAGTTTTGGAGACCCCCCGGCCCCAGGGGGTTAATAAATATGGGGGGGACAAGAGGTCCCGGGATGAGAGAAAACTGTGCCTTCTTTTTGGAACTGGTCAAAGCACCCTTAAAAGGACAACCCCTGAGGTAACTCTGTTCCATGTCCAGCGGTGAGAGCGCTGGGCATGCAAGGAAGAGGTCACCATGGCCCCAAGAAGGACTCCTCTCCTCTTGATGGACTGGAATTGAGTATTTTATTGGGTGATGGATGGAGACTTTAAATTTGGAAGATGTATTGGAAATGTGGTGGGGGGAGGAGGAAATGTTTCTTTGTGGAGTTTTCATTCTCCAGGTGTGTGTGTGTATGTGTGTGTGTGGTTTTTTTTTCCCTTTGTAGTTTAGTTAATAAACTTTTTTTTCTAAGGTAGAGGCCTGCTTTGCTTATTTCCTGGTCTCATCTCACAGCAAACACCAGGGAAAGGGAATTCTCATGGGGGCACTGGCATTGTGCCAGTGTCAAACCATGACACGTGGTGTCAAGCCAAATCCAAGTAAGGGTCTGGGGCGGAGCCAAACTCAAATAAGGGCGTGGTGGGCGGGGCTAACCCCAAAAGAGTACATGGGGTGGGGCCAAACCCAAATAACGGGATGGTGGCGGTGCCAAATGCAAATGAAGGCACGGTGGGTGGGGCTACGCTCAAATAATTACATGGGGGCACGGCGAAACCCAAATAACAACATAGGGCGGGGCCAAAGCCAAATAAGGGCATGGTTGGCGGGACTAACCCCTAAAAAGTACATGGGGCGGAGCCAAAGCCAAATAACGGCATGAGGGCGGGGCCAAACCCAAATAAGGGCATGGTGAGCGGGGCCAACCTCAAATAAAGGCGTGGGGCGGGGCCAACCCCAAATAAGGGTTTGGGGCGGGGCCAACCCCAAATAACAGCATGGTGGGCGTGACAAAACACAAAGAAGTACATGGGGCGGAGCCAAACCCAAAAAAGGGCATGGTGGACGGGGCCAAACCCAAATAAGGCCATCGTGGGCTTGGCTAAGCTCAAATAAAGGCGTGGGGCTGAGCCAAATCCCAAGTAAGGGTGTGGGGCGGGGCCAAACACAAATAAGGGCATGGTGGGCGGGGCTAATATCAAACAAAGGTGTGGGGGTGGAGCCAAATCCCGAGTAAGGGCATGGGGCGGGGCCAAACAAAAACAAGTGCATGGTGGGCGGGGTTAAAGCCAAATAAGGGCACGGTGGGCAGGGCTATTACCCAAAACCTGCATGGGGTGGAGCCAAAGCCAAAAAAGGGCATGGTGGGCCGGGCTGACCCCCAAAAACTACTTGGGGCGGAGCCAAACCAAAATAACGGCATGAGGGCGGGACCAAACCCAAGTAAGGGCATGGTGGGCGGGGCTAACCTCAAATAAAGGTGTGGGGCGGGGACAACACAATCAAATGCATAGTGGGCGGGGCTAACCCCAAATAAAGTCGTGGGGCGGGGCCAAACCCAAATAAAGGCATGGTGGGCGGGGCTAACTTCAAATGAAGGCATGGGGCAGAGCCAAACCCAAGTAAGGCTGTGGGGTGGGGCAAAACCCAAACAAGAGCATGGTGGGTGGGATCAAATCCAAAGAAGTACATGGGGCGAGGCCAAACCCTGAAAAGATCATGGTGGGCGGGGCCAAATCCAAATAAGGGCATCGAGGGCTGGGCTAACCTCAAATTAAGGCGTGGGGCTGAGCCAAATCCCAAGTAAGGGTGTGAGGCGTGGCCAAACACAAATAAGGTCATGGTGGGCGGGGCTAATATCAAACAAAGGCGTGGGGGTGGAGCCAAATCCCAAGTAAGGGCATGGGGCGGGGCCAAACTAAAACAAGTGCATGGTGGGCGGGGTAAAGCGAAATAAGGGCATGGTGGGCAGGGCTAACACCCAAAACCTGCATGGGGTGGAGCCAAAACCAAAAAAGGGCATAGTGGGCCGGGCTGACCCCCAAAAACTACATGGGGCGGAGCCAAACCCAAATAACGTCATGAGGGCGGGACCAAACCCAAGTAAGGGCATAGTGGGCGGGGCTAACCTCAAATAGAGGCGTGGGGCGGAGCCAAACTCAAATAAGTGCGTGGTGGGCGGGGCTAACCCCCAAAAAGTACATGGGGCGGGGCAAAACTCAAATAATGACATAGGGCGGTGCCAAACACAAATAAGTGCATGGTGGGCGGGGCTACCCTCAAATAACTACATGGGGCGGGGCAAAACCCAAATAACAACATGGGGCAGGGCCAAAGCCAAATAAGGGCATGGTGGGCGGGACTAACCCCCAAAAAGTAAAAGGGGCGGAGCCAAACAAAAATAACGGCACGAGGGCGGGGCCAAAGCCAAATAAGAACATGGTGGGCGGGTCCAACACAGATAAGTGCATTGTGTGCGGGGCTAACCCCAAATAAAGGCATGGAGTTAAAGGCGCGGAGCCAAACCTAAATAAGGGTTTGGGGCGGGGCAAACCCAAATAAGAGCATACTGGGCGGGGCTAACCTCACATGAAGGCATGGGGCAGAACCAAACTCAAGTAAGGCTGTAGGGTGGGGCCAAACCCAAACAAAAGCATCGTTGGCGGGACCAACTCCAAATAATGGCATGGTGGGCGGGGCCAAACCCAAATAAAGTTGTGGGGTGAGCCATAGCCAAATAAGGGCATCGTGGGCGGTGCTAAACCCCAAAAAAGTACATGGGGCGGATCCAAACCCAAATAATGGCATGAGGGCGGGTCCAAAGCCAAATAAAGGCATGATGGGCAGGGACAAAGTAAAAAAGGGTGTGGTGATTGGGGCTAACCTCAAAGGCGTGGGGTGGGACCAAACCCAAGTAAGGGCATGGTGGGAGGGACCATACCCAAATAAGTACATGGGGCGGGGCCAAACCCAAGTAAGGGCATGGTGGGCGGGGCTAACCTCAAATAAAGATGTGGGGGTAGAGCCAAATCCCAAGTAAAGGAATGGGACGGGGCCAAACCCAAATAAGGGCATGGTGGGCGGGACCAAAGCCAAAAACCGACATGGAGCAGGGCCAAACCCAAATAACTGCGTGGGGGCGGGGCCAAAAATAAAATAAGTGCATAGTGGGCGGGGCTAACCTCAAATAAAGGCGTGGGGTGGAGCCAAATCCGAGTAAGGGTCTGGGGCGGTGCCAAACCCAAATAAGTGTGTGGTGGGCGGGGCTAACCCCAAAAAAGTACATGGGGCGGGGCCAAACCAAAATAACAGATGGGGGCGGTGCCAAACACAAATAAAGGCATGGTGGGCGGGGCTAACCTCAAATAATTACATGGGGGCACAGCAAAACCCAAATAACGACGTAGGGGCGGGGCGAAAGCCAAATAAGGGCATGGTGGGTGGGGCTAACTCCCAAAAAGTACATGGGGCAGACGCAAACCAAAATAAAGGCATGAGGGCGGGGTCAACCGTGAATACGGGCATGGTGGTCAGGGCCAACCTCAAATAAAATCGTGGGGCAGGGCTTATCTTAAGTAAGGGTGTGGGGCGGGACCAACCCCAAATAAGGGCATGGTGGGCAGGGCTAACTTTAAAAAAGTACATGGGTGTGGGCCAAAGCCAAATAACAACATGGTGGGCAGGGCCAAATTAAAATAAGGGCATGGGGCGGGGCCAAATCCAAAAAAGGGCATGGTGGGCTGGGCCAAACCTAAATAAGAGATTCGTGGGCTGGGCTAACCTCAAATAAAGGTGTGGGGCGGAACCAAGCCCAAGTAAGTACATGGGGCAGGGCCAACCCAAATAAGGGCATGGTGGGCGGTGCAAACCTCAAGTAAAGGTGTGGGGCGGAGCCAAAGCAAAGCAAGGCTGTGGGGAGGGGCAAAACCCAAAGAAACGCATGGTGGGAGGGGCAAACCCCAAAGAAGGGTATGGTGGGCGGGGCCAAACCAAAATTAGCGTGTGGTGGGCGGGGCTAACCTCGAGTAAAGTCATGGGGTGGAGCCAAACCCAAGTAAGGATGCAGGGCAGGGCCAAAAACAAATAAGGGCATGGTGGGCGGGGCCAACCACAAATAAGTTAATGGGGCGGGGCCAAACCCAAGTAAAGGTATGGTGGGCAGGGCTAAATGCAAAATAAGTTCATGGGGCAGACCGAACCCAAATTAAGGATATGGTGGGCGGGGCAAAACACAAAGAAGTTCCTGGGGTGGGGCCAAACCAAAATAAAGGTATGGTGGGCTGGGCCAAACCCAACTAAGGATGTGGGGTGGGGCTAAACCCAAATAAAGGCATGCTGGGCAGGGCTAACCTGAAATAAAGGCGTAGGGCGGAGGAAAATCTAAGTAAGGGTGTTGGGCAGGGCCAAACCCCAAACAAGAACATTGTGGGCGGGGCTAACCTCAAATGAAGGCTTTAGTGGGGCCAATTTCAAATAAGGGCATGGTGGGCGGGGCAAACCCCACAACAGGTATGGTGGGCAGGGCCAACCCCAAATAAATACATGAGGTGAGGCCAACCCCAAATGAGTGTAGGGTGGGCAGGGCCAAACAGCAAATAAGTTCATGGGGCAGGGCCAACACCAAATTTGGTTATGGTGGGCGGGGCCAACCCAAAATAAGTTCCTGGGGTGGGGCCAAACCCAAATACGGGTATGGTGGGCTAACCTTAAAAAAAGATGTGGGGCGGAGCTAAACACAAGTAAGAATGTGGGGCGGGGCCAACCCTAAATAAGGGTAGGGTGAACGGGGCTAACCTCAGATAAAGACGTGGGGCGGAGCCAAACCCAAGTAAGGGTGTGGGGCGTGGCCAAACCAAATATGGGCATGGTGGGTGAGGCTAACCTCAAATAAAGATGTGGGGCGGAGCCAAACCCTAGAAATGGTGTGGGGCGGGGCCAAAACAAATAAGTGTATTGTGGGCAGGGCCTAACGCCAAAGAAGTTCTTGGGGTGGGGCCAACCCAAAGAAGGGTATGGTGGGCGGGGCAAATCCCAAATAAGTTCATGGGACAGGGCCAAACCCAAATAAGGGCTTTGTGGGTGGGACCAACCCAAACAAGTACATGGGGCGAGCCAAACCAGAACAAAGGCATGGTGGGCAGAGTTGAAGTGAAATAAGGGCATGGTGGGCAGGGCTAACACCCAAACCCTGCATGGGGTGGAGCCAAACCCAAATAACGGCATGGTGGGCGTGGCCACACCCAAAGAAAGGCGCAAAGCAGAGCCACAGCCAAATAAGGATATGGTGGGCGGGGCCACACCAAAAGAAGAACATGGGGTGGAGCCAAACCCAAATAATGGCATGAGGGTGGAGCCAAACCCAAATAACAGGCATGGTGGGCGGGGCCAAAGCAAAAAATGGCGTGGTGGGCGGGGCTAACCTCAAAGGCATGGGGTGGGGCCAAACCCAAGTAAGGACATGGTGAGCAGGACCAAACCCAAATAAGTACACTGGGCGGAGCCCAACCCAAGTAAGGGCATGGTGGGCCAGGCAAACCTCTAATAAATGCGTGGGGGCGGAGCAAAATCCCAAGTAAGGGAATGGGACGGGGCCAACCCAAATAAGGACATGGTGGGCGGGACCAAAGCCAAAAATCAACATGGAGCAGGGCCAAACTTAAATAACACCATAGGAGCAGGGCCAAAAATCAAATAAGGGCATAGTAGGCGGGGCTAACCTCAAATAAAGATGTGGGGCAGAGCCAAATCCAAGTAAGGGCCTGGGGTGGAGCCACACTCAAATAAGTGTGTGGTGGGTGGGGCTAACCTCAAATAGTTACATGGGGGCAGGGCAAAACCCAAATAATGACATGGGGGCAGGGGCTGAAGCCAAATAACAGCATGGTGGGCAGGGCTACCTCCCAAAAAGTACATGGGGCGGAGGCAAACCAAAATAACAGCATGAGGGCGGGGCCAACCCCAAATACCAGCATGGCGGGCAGGGCCAACCTCAAATAAAGGCATGGGGCAGGGCTAATCTTAAGTACAGGTGAGGGGCAAGGCCAAACCCAAATAAGGGCATGGTGGGCAGGGCCAACCTCAAACAAAGGCAGGGGCTGAGTCCAACCGCAAATAAACGCATAATCGGGTCTCACCTCAAAGACATGGGGCGGAGCAAAACCCAAGTAAGGGTGTGGGACCAGGCCAAACAAGAATCCAATCAAGATGCCCCTGTTGCTAAACCATCACTACCCCACCCGCCACAGCCAGCAGATCCTTATTGGTTCCATTTCTGTTCTGAGGCTTCTCAGGAGAAAAATCCCAGCTCAAGGATATTCATCAAACACATCAGCGCGAGGCGATGGCACAGGCAGCATCAGCTGGCCAAGGTCACTGCATCATGCCTGCCAGCCCAGGTGTCACAGCAAGGAGGAGAGGGTTCACCCTCTGCGCACCCAAAAGAAGAAGAGGGAGGAGACACAGCAAACGAGAAAGAAGGAGAGAGGGAAAAAGAGAGAAAACAAGAGGGTGAGGGAGAGAGCAAGAGAAGGACAGACAGAGTAAAGAGGAAGAGAGACGGAGAAATAACAAGGAGTCAGAGGAAAGAGAAACAGCAAAGAAGAAGGTGAGAGCAACAGAAAACAGGAACAGGGAGAGAAAATAAAAAGAGGGTGGGAAACTGAGGAAGCACAGGAGTTAAAGAGAAAGGAAATCGTTAGGGTTAAAGGAAGACTTAGGGTTACAGTAAAAAAGACAAACCGAGGAAAAGGTGAACACAGGAAAAGAAGAAAGAACAGTGAGGGTTTAAGTTATAGGGAAAAGGCAAAAAGGTGCAAAGTATAGACAGAAGAGAAAGAAATAAATACAGACTGACAGAAAGAGTGAAATGGACAGACAAAAAAAGGAAGCAAACGGAAACAGTTAGAGAAGCAGAGACACAGTGTCAGAAAGAGTGAGAAAACAGGAACAAAGGGTTACAGACAGATGAAAGTTAAGTTAGAAAGAGAAAAGTAAAGTGAGGAACTAAAGGAAGAAATACAGCGGAATAAAATGACAAAACCACACTAAAAAAAGACAGGAGCCACGGTGGGGGTAGGGCAGGGAAAGGGGGATCTTCATAAGGGGGGATTCAACTTTATTAAATGAATGTTTTTATTTAAACATCAGCAAAACACATGGAAACAGTGTATACAAATGCAAGTGCAGATACAATCCGTACAGGCACCGGTAAAAGCCTAATTTACACATAGAGCAACACAAGGAAATGCAGCAATTAATGCAAATGCAATACAGAGCAATACAACACAAAACACATATTAACACAAGATGATAACCTTTTTCTACTTTCATTACATGTTGATCTACTGTTACAGGAAACCCAAAACAACAAAAGCACACAGAAAACAACACTCATCTACCACTAACATCCCCTTCACATTACACACAAATTCACCATCACTCTCATCACAACTACACTAAACTAAACTCCAGCAATCATTGGTCCTCGGGAACATGGTTCCCAGTAGACTCCAAAAAATCCTCCTCCCTGACAAAAACCCCGGTCCCTGGACAGTCTGCACCCAAACTTCAGCGATGAATGTCGCCTCTCAGACCGACCGGGAAAGAGAAAAAAAAAAAACCAGCCAAGGGGAAAACCAAAAAGAACCCCCGGCTGGGGACTTTTTATTCTAAATTTAAAAAAGAGTTGAAAGAACTTAAAAGCTAAAGACACACACACAAGGTTGAATCCAGGCAGCATGTGCTGACACACGCAGAGAAGAGCAGATACCGACAGACACAGTCACGTGCTCTCACACGCTCACACACTCTTCCCACTTACACACTCACTGCCGCCCTTACTTGTGACACTGAAGAACGTGCTGAGACACATCTGCTGGCTGCCACTCCTCGACATCAAATGGCAGAGTCTGGGGAATTCGGCAGCCTCGGGGACCTGTGAGACGACAGGAAGTGGTCAACGAGTGACTCTCTGACAGCTAGGACTTGTCCCCACTCTGGACCAATAAATTTTCTACCCAAAATCCCATAAGAGACAAATGAACAGTAAAGTTATGGTAACCGTTCTACCAAACTGTGACCACACGCCAGGGCAGGGCCGATGGTAAGCGCTACAATGTAAGTACAGACAGTATAAGCCAATGCATACAGCGTAAATCTACATAGAGAGTAAATATACACAAGGTACAATCCAGTATGTACAAGCCACAACGTACACAGTACAAGCCAGCATAGCTACACACAATGTAAGTACACACAGTATAAGCCAGCATAGGTACAAACAATGTTAAGTACATGCAATATAAGGCACCATAGGTACACACAATGTAAGCACACAAAATATAAGTCTCCATAGGTACACACATTGTAAGTACATACAATATAAGCCACCATAGGTACACACAATGTAAGCACACGCAGCATAAGCCAGCAAAGCTAAACACAATATAAGTACATGTAGCAGAAGCCAGAACAGGTACACACAATCTAAGTACACACAGTATAAGGCAGCACAGATACAGACAATGTAAGCACACACACAGTAAAAACCAGCACAGCAACACACAATGTAAGTACACACACTATAAGTCACCATAGGTAAACACAACGTATGTACACACATACTATAAGCCAGCATAGGTACATACAATGCAAGGACACACAGTATAAGCCAGCATAGCTACACACAATGTAACTACACACAGTATAAGCCAGCACAGGCATAGACAAAGCAAGTACACGCAGTATAAACCAGCACAGCTACACACAATTAAGCACACATAGTATAAGCCAGCACAGGCACACATAATGCAAGTACACGCAGTATAAACCAGTACAGCTACAAACAATCTAAGTACAGGCAATATAAGCAACCATAGGTGCATACAAGGTAAGTACATTAAATATTATCCACCATAGGTACACACAATGTAAGTACACACAGTATAAGCCAGCACAGGCACACACAATGCAAGTACACAAACAGTAAAAACCAGCACAGCTACACACAATGTATGCATACACAGTATAAGCCAGCACAGATACACACAAAGTAAGTACACACAGTACAGGCCACCATAGGTACACACAAGGTAAGTACACATACAGTATAGGCCACCACAGGTAAACACAAGGTAAGTACATAAAATATAGGCCACCAAAGGTACACACAATATAAGTACACACAGTATAAGCCAGCACAGGTACACACAATGTAAGTACAGGCAATAAAAGCCAAGACAGGCACACACAATGTAAGTACACGCAGAATAAGCCAGCATAACTACACACAATGTAAGTAGACGAAGTATAAGCCAGCACAGGCACACACTATGTAAGTACATGCAGTGTAAGCCACCATAGCTACACACAATGTAAGTAGATGCTGTAAAAGCCAGCATAGGTACACACAACCTAAGTACAGGCAGTATAAGGCAGCATAGGTACAAACAATTTAAGTACACACAGTATAAGCCAGGACAGCCACACACAATGTAAGTACACGAAGTATAAGCCAGTACAGGCACACATAATCTAAGTAGACACACTGTATAAGACAGCATAGGTACACACAATGCGAGTACACGCAGTATAAACCAGCACAGCTAAACACAACATAAGTTCATGCAGTCTAAGCCAGGATAGCCACATACAACCTAAGTACACGAAGTATAAGCCAGCACAAGCACACACAATGTAAGTACACGCAGTCTACGCCAGGACAGCCACACACAATGTAAGTACAGGCAGTATAAGCCAGCAGAGGTACACACAATCTAAGGAGACACTGTAAAAGCCAGCATATGTACACACAATGGAAGTACACGAAATAAAAGCCAACACAGGTACACATAATGTAAGTACATACAATACAAGCCAGCATAGGTACATACAACCTAATTACATGCAGTATAAGCCACCATGGGTACACACACTGTAAGTACACACAATATAAGCCAGCACAGGTAAACACAATATAAATACACATAGGGTAATCCAGCATAGGCACACACAATGTAAGTACACACAGTATAAGCCAGCAGAGGTACACAATAGGTAAGTACATAAAATATAAGCCACCATATGTACACACAAGGTAAGTACATAAAATATAAGCCACCATAGGTACACACAATATAAGTACATACAATATAAGACACCATAGGTACACACAGTGTAAGTACACATACAGTATAAGCCAGCATAGGTACACACAATGTAAGTACACACAGTATAAGCCAGCATAGGTACACACCATGACACAGATGATACAACACACAGACAAGTCGCAACTGCCTGGCACCTTCCCCTTAGGGACCTGAGATTCCTAGCGCAAGATGAGCCAGGGGCCTGTGATGCCAGAGGAAAGGAAGCCCTATGACGATAGCACGTGATGATGAAAGGGAACTCATTCAGAGAAGTTAGTGCCAAAGCAGTTAGGAGGATGCTCCAGAGGCTCAGCAAGCCTAGAGACAGGAGCAGACTGCTGGGTGACTGTGGCTACATGTCCAGACTTGAAGGCGAGCTCCTCAGGGAAAGATCCGTGACGACGTCGAGTCCGGGAAGGCTGACAACGCAAAGTTCACGAGAAGGTGGAGATGGCTCGGAACTGCCCTGCCCGGCAAAGGCTCGGGTGAGGCTGAGGGGAAACCTTCTCCCTTTACTACCAGAGAGCCCACCCCACTAAAGACCTCTCTGCTAGGCTGACATCAGAGTGCCTCCTGTGACAGTAAAGGTTTTTCCCCTTCTCCCAACCACTGGCCTCGATACTTAACTTTTGGAAGAGGAGCAGACTAAAGCAATCGTCGGTTGCACCTGGATGTTGAGATGTGCTCCATGTGTGCTTCGGTGCTGCCATTCCCAAGCTCTGCCTACAAGGCTCCTCAGGGTACCTAAGACAAAAGAGAAAATGTGACTACTGCCCTCAAAGACAGTAATCCCTGGGATTCCTCTGCACCACTGCCCCACCACACTTCAAATCTTGATTGGATTCCAGAGGCCCCCCAGAAGGCACCTACAAAAAGAAAAGGTACACGTTTAGCATGCTGCTGCATAACGCTCACCTGTGAGTCAGCCTGCCTAAACACCGACTCACCTGCCCTCCTCTGTTCCTGGCCATGCCTAGGGCACCGCCAGCACCTGCAAGGACACAGAGCAGAAAAAGCATGCTGAGATACTGCAAAAACACAACCTCCCAAATCTCACAAGTATGCCCCACCGACACCTTAAGCTTGCACCCACCTGGCATGGGCATGCTTGGCTAAGATAGATTGCAAGGGGACCACCTAAAATAAAAAAAACATGAGGACATGCTTAGAGCTGCACCAGAAACTGAGACCTCAGCAATAACAACTGCTTCTGTACGCTACTCAATGCTCACCTTGCCCGCCCGGCCTGGACTGCTGCTCTCGGCCTTGACTTCCTAAAAAGAGACACAAAGAACACTGCTGTAACAGCAACCATTTATGCTTGCTCTAAAGAGACAAACAGTGACTGACCTGCTCAGGGGAATCCCCTCACCCTGGATGGGGGGCTCTGCCCTGGATTTTACCCTTCTGCATCAGAAAGAAAGTTAGGACCAAAGTCAAATGGCTGCAGGATAACTCAAAAGCCCCAGATATGCTGTGTCCATCTACAAATCCGAGCCATTAGTCCATCTACACCCCACATGACAAACTTCAAGTCCCGGGACTTCTCCTATTGCACCAGGCTGTGCAGCAGGCCAGAGCAGCTCCGGCACAAATGTGTGCAGACACCCGTGACACAGGACAGGACGGGACACACAACAGGGACACAACACAGACAGAAATATCCTGGCAAGGAAAATGGCTGCGAGGACTGAGAGAATCCAAAAGGAGATGACCGACGGTGAGGCCGATGCTTTCTGACAGGCCTGTACATGGGCTAAGGTAAAACACATGACAAATCCAAACACACAGAATGCATGACAGACAAGTGACACGAGACACACCGGGACTGCTCTGCCCTGCACACCTCAGCACTGTGATCAAATATGAGACTTTGCTTTCATAAGGCCTAAAGGGCCACTTCATGGACACTACCCACCTACAAAGCAGACTCAAAAACCCCTCCCAGTAATTCCCAAACCAGCACCGTGCTTTCATCCCCTCTGTGGGTCACAGCCCTCTACTTATCTCTCAGATATCTCGGGATGCTGCTCTCAGGTGCAAAGAAAGGCTGCCTCACAATCTGGGAAGCTCCTGCTGTCACCGGGCTGGTGTCTCTCAGACAGCTACAGGAAAGAAAACCAAACATCACAGCCTGATCTTGGCACCACATCAGCCAAAACCCCACAAGCCTGCTACTCACCGTGCTCCTAAGAATGCCCAGCTGCTCGGCCCGCACGCTTTGGGCACGCTCGCAGACCGAGGCCGTCGTCACAGGGGGTGCCTGGGGTAAGAGGAGAGGAGGTGATTTGGCAGGGCTGAAACATCAGAGCACCCTCGCTCCTCCTCCCTACTTCCCTGACTCACCCCAACTCCTCAGCAGTTGCCCAACGCCACCTGGATGGCACCTTTAAATAGAAAAGTTCAGGGCTTAAACACCAGGTCCTGTAATGCATCCACAGGGCTCACATGCGCAGGAAACCCGCTGCATCGGCCACTTGGGGGCTTGGCATGCTCCAAGTGGATTGCCTAAAGCACCAAAACAAGAACAGAAGCCTAGAGCTGCAGCAGAAATTGAGAGCTGAGCAATAACAACTACCTCTTCTCCACTCCTCACCTCAACTGCTGGTATCCAGATTTACCTCCTAAAAAGAAAGAAAAAGAACAAAGCTGTAACACAGTCACCATTTACACTTCTGCTGCAGAGAAACGGTGCCTCACCTGCCTCGGGGGAAAACTCACCCGGGATGGAGCCCTCTGGCACAGATTTAATCCATCTGAATCTGAAAAAAAGAGTTAGGACAAGAGTCAAACTGTTGCAGAGCAACTTCAGAGCTCCAGATAACCTGTGTCCATCTACAAATCCCATCTAGAGTCCAGCTACACCCCACATTACAAATTTCAACTCCCCGAGACTTCTCCTATGGCACCAGGCTGTGCAGCAGGGCAGAGCAGCTCCGGCAATAATGTGTGCAGACACCCGTGACACAGGACAGGACAGGACACACAACGGGGACACAACACAGACAGAAATATCCTGGCAAGAAAAATGGCTGCAAGGACTGAGAGAATCCAAAAGGAGATGACCGACGGCGAGGTCGATGCTTTCTGACAGGCCTGTCAATGGGCTAAGGTAAAACACATGACAAATCCAAACACACAGAATGCACGATAGACAAGTGACAAGAGACACACCAGGACTGCTCTGTCCTGCACACCTCAGCACTATGATCAAAAGTGAGACTTGGCTTTCATGGGGCCTAAAGTGGCACTTCATGTACACTGCCCCCCCCCCCAAACAAACTCAAAAACCCCTCCCAATAATTCCCAAACCAGCACCCTGCTTTCACACCCTCTGTGGGTCACAGCCCTCTACTTATCTCTCAGACATCTGGGGATGCTGCTCTCAGGTGCAAAGAAAGGCTGCCTCACAATCTGGGAAGCTCCTGCTGTCACCGGATGGTTGTCTCTCAGACAGCTACAGTAAAGAAAAACAAACATCACAGCCTGACCTTGGCACCACATCAGCCAAAACCCCACAAGTCTGCTACTCACCGTGCTCCTAAGAATGCCCAGCTGCTCGGGCCGCACGCTTCAGGCACGCTCACAGACCGAGGTCGTCGTCACAGGGGGTGCCTGGGGTAAGAGAAGAGGAGGTGATTTGGCAGGGCTGAAACCTGAGTGCATCCTCACTCCTCCTCCCTACTTCCCCGACTCACCTCAACTCCTCGGCGGTTCCTGACAGCTGCCCAGAAGACAGGGCTCCAGAGGGCGGCAAATCCGGATGGGAGCTTGCCGTGCTCCAAGTGGATTGCCTAACGCAGGAAAACACGACTGGAGACTTCGACTTGCCCCACAAATTGAGACCGCAGCAACAAGAAAGACTACAGGACACTGCTCACCTTGCCCTCTTGAACCTGACTACTGAGATCCAGCTATGCTTCCTAAAAATAAAGACAAAGAACACTGCTGTAACAGGGTCACACTTGACACTCTCCCTGCACAGACAAATGGCGACTGACCTGCTTGTGGGAGCCCCCTCACCCAGGACAGGGTGCTCTGCCACGGATGCAATGCACCTCCACCTCAAAGAAAGTTAGAACATATGTCAAACAGCTGCAGGATAACTCAAAAGCTGCAAAAACCTCATGTTAATCTAGGAATAGCATCCAGAGTCCAAGTACACCCCACATTACAAATTTCAACTCCCCGAGACTTCCCCTATTGCACCAGGCTGTGCAGCAGGGCAGAGCAGCTCCAGCACAAATGCATGCAGACACCCGTGACACAGGACAGGACGGGACACACAACAGGGACACAATACGGACAGAAATATCCTAGCAAGGAAAATGGCTGCGAGGACTGAGAGAATCCAAAAGGAGATGACCGACGGTGAGGCCGATGCTTTCTGACAGGCCTGTCAATGGGCTAAGGTAAAACACATGACAAATCCAAACAACACAGAATGCACGACAGACAAGTGACACGAGACACACCGGGACTGCTCTGCCCTGCACATCTCAGCACTGTGATCAAATGTGAGACTTTGCTTTCATGGGGCCTAAAGGGCCACTTCATGGACACTCCCCACCTGCAAAGCAGACTCAAAAACCCCTCCCAGTAATTCCCAAACCAGCACCCTGCTTTCATCCCCTCTGTGGGTCACAGCCCTCTACTTATCTCTCAGATATCTCGGGATGCTGCTCTCAGGTGCAAACAAAAGCCACCTCTCCATCTGGGAAGTTCCTGCTGGCACCGGGCTGTTGTCTCTCAGACAGCTACAGTAAAGAAAATCAAACATCACAGCCTGATCTCGGCACCACATTGGCCAGAACCCCACAACTCTGCTACTCACCGTGCTCCTAAGAATGCCCAGCTGCTCGGGCCGCACGCTTCGGGTACGCTCGCAGACCCAGGCCGTCGTCACAGGGGGTGCCTGGGGTAAGAGGAAAGGAGGTGATTTGGCAGGGCTGAAACCTGAGTGCAACCCTCGCTCCTCCCCCCTACTTCCACGACTCACCTCAACTTCTCGGCAGTTGCCCAAGGCCACCTGGATGGCACCTTTAAATAGCAAAGTTCAGGGCTTAAACACCAGGTCCTGTAACGCATCCACAGGGCTCACATGTGCAGGAAAGCCGCTGAATCAGCCACTTGGGGGCTTGGCATGCTGCAAGTGGATTGCCTAAAGCACAAAAATAAGAATGGAAACATAGAGCTGCAGCAGAAATTGAGAGATGAGCAATAACAACTACCTCTTCTCCACTCCTCACCTCAACTGCTGGTATCCAGATTTACCTCCTGAAAATAAAGATAAAGAACAAAGCTGTAACACAGTCACCATTTACACTTCTGCTGCAGAGAAACGGTGCCTCACCTGCTCGGGGGAAAACTCACCCGGGATGGAGCCCTCTGGTACAGATTTAATCCATCTGAATCTGAAAAAAAGAGTTAGGACAAGAGTCAAACTGTTGCAGAGCAACTTCAGAGCTCCAGATAACCTGTGTCCGTCTACAAATCCCATCTAGAGTCCAGCTACACCCCACATTACAAATTTCAACTCCCCGAGACTTCTCCTATGGCACCAGGCTGTGCAGCAGGGCAGAGCAGCTCCGGCACAAATGTGTGCAGACACCCGTGACACAGGACAGGACAGGACACACAACGGGGACACAACACAGAAATATCCTGGCAAGGAAAACAGCTGTGAGGACTGAGAGAATCGAAAAGGAGATGACCGACGGTGAGGCCGATGCTTTCTGACAGGCCTGTCAATGGGCTAAGGTAAAACACATGACAAATCCAAACACACAGAATGCACGATAGACAACTGACACGAGACACACCGGGACTGCTCTGCCCTGCACACCTCAGCACTGTGATCAAATGTGAGACTTTGCTTTCATAAGGCCTAAAGGGCCACTTCATGGACACTCCCCGCCTCCAAAGCAGACTCAAAAACCCCTCCCAGTAATTCCCAAACCAGCACCCTGCTTTCATCCCCTTTGTGGGTCACAGCCCTCTACTTATCTCTCAGGTATCTCGGGATGCTGCTCTCAGGCGCAAAAAAAGTCTGCCCCACCGGCTATGAAGTTCCTGCTGTCACCGGGCTGGTGTCTCTCAGACAACTACATGAAAGAAAACAAAACATCAGTGCCTGATCTTGGCACCACATTGGCGAAAACCCCACAAGTCTGCTACTCACCGTGCTCCTAAGAATGCCCAGCTGCTCGGCCCGCACGCTTCGGGCACGCTCGCAGACCCAGGCCGTCGTCACAGGGGGTGCCTGGGCTAAGAGCAGAGGAGGTGATTTGGCAGGGCTGAAACCTCAGAGCACCCTCGCTCCTCCTCCCTACTTCCCTGACTCACCGCAACTCCTCAGCAGTTGCCCAAGGCCACCCGGATGGCACCTTCAAATACAAAAGTTCAGGGCTTCAACACCAGGTCCCGTAATGCATCCACAGGGCTCACACGCGCAGGAAACCCGCTGCATCGGTCGAGTGGTGACGGCGGCTTGCTGTACTGCGAGTGGATTGCCTCAAGTGCAGAAACAGATGCTTAGAGTTGCACCAGAAAGTGAGACTTGAGCAAAAACAACTGCTTCTCTAAGCTACTCAGTGCTCACCTCACCCACCCTCACCTTGACTGCTGGTATCCAGCTTTACTTCCTGAAAAGAAAAAGAACAGTGCTGTAACAGAGTCACACTTTACACCCCCCCTTCACAGACAAACAGTGACTGACCTGCTCAGGGGAACCTCCTCTCTTGGGATGGCTGGATGGATTTTGCACTGGATTTTATCTTCCTGCATCTGAATGAAAGTGAGGACAAATTTCAAAGGGCTGCAGGATGACCACACATTTTCAAACATCTTGTGTCTATCTAGGAATATCACCTACAAACTGCAAGTCCCCGGGACTCGTCCTATTGCAGCAGGCTGTGCGGCAGGGCAGAACAGCTCTGGCACAAATGTGTGCAGACACCCGTGACACACAACGTGACAAACAGGGGGACATTAGACAGGACACATTATGCTTGTGCTGAGGACATTGAGGGCAAAAGGGACCCCAAAGACACACTAGGTAACACAGAACACTGGACAACACCACACGGACCGGAACTGTTCTGTGCTGCCCGCCTCAAAGCTGTCATCAAAAGCAGAGCCTGTCCCTTTAGCTGTCCTAAGAGGCCCCTTGGAGAAGATTGCTTTTCCCTCTGCTCATTTTTAAATCTGTCCCAAGAACTCCCAACCTGCTACTCTCCCATCATCCCATCTCCAGGCCATGGCCCCCGACTTATCTTTTGGATGATCCGTGATGGGAATCCACGTTGCACCTGAAATGAGTCTGCCTCGGAGGGCCCCGTGATGGCCTGTCAGCCTCTCGGTCAGCTACAATGAAGAAAACCAAAAACAAAGTGTGAGTACAGAGTTATGTGGGACAAATCCCAGCAAGCCAGCTACTTGCCTTTTCCTGAGTGTGCCTGGCTCCTTCAGGCTCCAGCTTCATCCTGATTCCAAGGGTGCAGCCTTTATTAGGAAAGGCACCTGGGTGAGAAAAAAGCAAAGTTAAATGGCATTCCTGTGAGCGCAGTGGATGACTTTGTGTGCTCTAGGACATGTGAATGCCTCTGCTATGCCCCCATAAGTTAAAACCATATTTCAATAAAGTTTATATTTACACTTTTCAAATTTATATTCGCATGCGTATTTATAGTGGACACGGATGTAGTATGTCACTTATAAAATACATTATGACTATTCCTATTACTTAT
>CM019906.1:242710-425387 GCA_009764595.1 Geothlypis trichas | reverse complement strand
TGTTTTAACAAGAATAATTTAACAGCTCTTCCTGATGTTAGCATCTTCCTTGACATTGATGTGGGCCCATTGGATACATCATGGACTTAGGTTCTGATTCTTGGCTTTCAAAGGAGGTTTGCTTCTCAGCCTGCTCTTGGTGATGTCTCTGTTTGTGAGGTTTGTGGCTTTTTCTCTCTGTTTATGAACTTACTTGGCAAAGACACTGAAAAGCTATCTGATGCATAATTCTATTCAAGTTGAGTTTCAGTTAACATAAAAGATACCTTGTGAGAAATGGTTGCAGGGAGAATTAAATGCATGTAACTTTTTAGAATGAGTGACCATAATAATCGAATGTATTTAGGTGCACACAATAATAGTTTCTTGTCACTGAAGGAGTTGAAAACAAACCCCAACCCAGTCTGTTAGCTAGTTTTATTGTCAGAGTGTTAGTGATGGTCTGTATCTGGTAGACACTGAGATATCTGCTCAGAAATGTCCTTTATCCCAACTTTTTCCTGCCGATATTCTGTCACCAAATGAGTTTCAATGAGCCATCCCTGTCCTGCTCCCAGAGCTCCCAGTGTTATCCTGAGCTGTTTGTCACTTTTTCCTGCCAAAGGCAGTGGTTGCTGATATGGCAATGCTGTCTGTGTGCAAATAGACAGAGATGGGACTTTGCAACCAGTCCTGCTGCACTTCTCAGATATAGAATATTGTGCTGGAGCAGAGCACTCTGCAGTTTTATTTTTGCATGTTAGCCCCCTATATATATGGATAAAGAATGCTTTTGAGTGACAGTTCTTATTGCTTTGAGCAACTTGAAATAAACCATGAGCATGAAGTTTTTACAGCTGCAAACCAGATGATTTATCTTTTATGGATTTATGTTTCAAATCTATTTTGAAAACATTTATTTCTTTTAATGTTCTTTCAGACAACTCGTGGGGCTGAAGAGTCTAAGCTACCTTCCCACAGCATTTCTGCTGAGTTTCAGTGTTTTGGATGTCCATGACCTGGTTTTTCTGGTTCCTGCCTGATATCCTTTATACTCAGGAAATGCAATTCTCCTTGGAGTTTGTTGTAAATGTAAACCTGTTGTGCAAACTGTGATGAGAAGTTCCAGATCATTCCATGTGGCTGTTAATCTCTGGTGAGATTGGTTTAATCCCATTGGGAAGGGGCAGAGTGACTTGAAAGTTATACACAGACTCAAATTCTGTACCTTCTTTTGTCTGTAGATTGTTGTCTTCTTTACAAGCCTGACCTGTTTGATATGTGACTGGAATATCAGAATGAAGGTGTTATGGAACTAATGATTTCTGTTGGCATCTCCAGGTCACTCTTGACTCTTGCTCACGGAGGCTGTTGTGCAGTGATGTGTTCTATCATGTGCTGTAACTGGGTAACACATATCTTAGTAATAATACTGAAAGCATCTCTTCTTTCTAAAATGATAAGCATTTGACAGTTGGTGCTGTTCATGCTCCTGCCTTTAAAAACAACATCCTCTACCACCACTTTGCTAAAAAAAAAAAGAAATTTCTTTGTGTTCCTGCAAAGTAGACTGTCCAGTCTCCTGTCTTTTTTCACAGGTTACATTGAATCTTGAGTATGCAGTGAATTGATTTCTATCTGACATTGACTTGCTTGGAAGAGGCTTCTCAGTGATGAGTACAAAACCATTTTAGTAGTTTGTGCTCTATTGCCAGTGCCCTGCTCTTTTGTCACACAGTGGGCATCTGTTCATCCATACAGTTCTGTGAAAAAGCCTTTAGGAAGATACTTAGAATTGCAAATAATTTTGCACTAAAGCAGCTACAGTGTATTGCTACAGAGTTTTAATTAATTTTTAATTCAGCCTTTAAATTCCATTTTCTCTTGTACTGTTCCCAATTAAGATGTCCTTAATGGAATGATCAGGGTTAACTTTGATGAACTGATCAAGTGTATTCCTGCTGGGGATTCACACACATGCTTGTGTACATGGAAATGGTGTTATTCAATTGTTGTGAAGGTTTAGGGTTTGTTTTATTGGTGTAATCGAAGTTAAAAGGAGGAAAACAATTCCCCAGGTAGGGGTATGAGTCAGGCACTTTGCTGAAGATAGTGAGCACAGCAATGTGCTTGCAGTACTAACCATAGCTTGGTGAGATGGGCCAGTGGATGGGTTTCCATTTCACTGTCTGACCCTTTTTCTCATGAGTGTGTTTTCCTTCTGGAGCTGGTCACAGATCTGGGCGTTTTAAAAGTTTCCAGGGTTTTAGTTATCTGGATTTGTCTGTCAGACTTGGTCTGGACTGAATGAAAATCCAGCCATTCTAACTAAAGATGGCTCCGAGCTCCAAAAAACCAGTTCCAGTGCAAGTAGAGCAGTAGTATCCACAAGAAACACACCAGAATTCTGGCTTCTATAATTGCACCCTGCAACTGCATTGTAACAAACACAGCTGTTTGTCCCAGTATTTCATAAGTTGTGGCCTTGATTTCAGTTAGAACTGTTTGCAGTGTTGTTAGTTCATAAGACAAAGGTTTTGTCTTAGGAACTCACAAGTTTTTGAGGTTGTTATCCTGGATTTTTAAATAATATTTTCTCTGGAGTTGATGAAGTGCCTGAGGAGTCACTGGAGATGCAATCCAGCCCTGAGCTCTCTGTGTGGCCCTTGGTGGCAGCAGGGACTGTTCTTTAGCAGCCTGAGCTCTCAAGGTTGATGCCAGACTTTAATTTGTGTTAAACTAGTCCCAGGCCATGTTTCTGTGTAGAGACAGTTCATCTTGCCATGTTTTTCTTCCTCAGTCATCTGGTACAGGGATGGTTTTAGTTCATAGTGTAAAAATGATGTTCCTGATGTCCCATTATCTTCAGAAGCGTTTAGCAGTGTGTGCTTGGGCTTTTTTTTTGTGAGACAAAAGCAGTTTCAGGATGACTTCCAGTTCCTTTTTTCTGAATGAGTATATTGAGTTTCTTTTGGGTGCAATGAGTGGGACAAGGTAAGACTGAGTAAGAGCCTGTTTGGGTGAGGGTGGTGCAGCAGCCAAAGGAATCTCACAGCTGCCAGAAGCTTTACAGCTCTGCATGTCTGACTGATATTGTTTAAATAAAGTGCAAAAGCTCCAGAGGGGAAAAAGAAATCAAATTTGTTTCCTACCTCTGAAATATTCAAAAGCAGAATTCTGGAGGGCTTTTAAGGAGGATGGCATGGAGCCATGTTGTGATGCAGGTTTATAGAGCTGTCAAAGTCTTCTTCAGCTCTCAAAGTGGGCAGAATATTCCATTTCTCTGATAAGATGGCCTTGGAAGGACAGAGAGGATCCCACTGTCAAAGTGCAAGTAATTTTTTTCCTTTTTGTGTCTTGCTTGTAAAGTAGCATTAACTAATTTTAGAGTCTTTTGCTTGTTTGACCAATAGTGGTGTTATGAGTGATAAGAATACAGTCCTTAACCTGACTATCACATGCCACACACACAAATATAATTCTTAAAATCACAGTTATGTTCAGCATGATGGGTCTTCTCTATTATTTCTATAAAACCTGGAGTACTGATCCTGGATATATAAAGACCTCAGAAGAGGAAAGAAAAGCGGTAGGTGATTTTGTAAAAGCAAATGGAAGGGCTGGTGTGGTGCAACATGGATCAGCAACTTCTGGTGGTTGCTTGTCATCATGTGCAGCTTTGTTAAACTGCAATGTTGTTTAACAACACAGATCTTGGAGAATTTCTCCTTGTACTGCTTGTTTCCTTCTCTTCCTTGTCCTGCTATAATTTCCTTGCCTCTATCTTGTCATTGAAATATGAGCTTTGGCCAAAGGTTGTCCAGACCCACTGGTGTTATCTGTGATAGGAATTCACATAGAACTTCGCTTATAAAAATGTAAGTTTTGCATGGTTTCTGCTTCAGTTGTCTATGGTTAGAAAGAAATAGTGACAGTGCTTTCCTGTATTTCATATGCTAGTAATTATTTCAATATCATCATGTGCTTTGAGGATGTGTATAATGTTTTTTGTGCTTGAACATCATGCAACTCACGTGCTATTTCCTGACTGTTTGATAGTAGCCAAAAGAAATCCTGGGCAGCCAGTCAGTAGAGAATTTAGTGTCTGGTCCCTCCAGCCTATGGGTTAAGGAGAGCATTTTCTTTGTGGTCTCATGGCTCTCATTGAGGTTGTATTTCTTGCAATTGCCAGGGAGAATAAAGTGCAGTTTTAACATATTGCCCCAGGAGTCATAAACGTTCTGTCCTTGGAAAGGAGCAGGCTTCATCTTCCTGGAGTCTGGCTGACTATGTGAGAGGTGCCATCTCATTTTAAGGAATATTTAATTCACATCATTTCTTAATTTTGGCAACACAGAAATACTTTGCTGAGTAATCTTGTGTGGGTGAAGCTGCATTAGTCTTTACTGGTTTGTTTTTTCTTGTGCATCTCTTGAAATAGCGAGTTCTTACTCCTGTTCATGCTTGGCACTTGAAATACTTACAAACTGCAAAAGTCCTAATGTAGAAATCTTCCTAGCACCTATGGAAATGTTATCCAAGTGCAAACACAAAATAATTTCTCTTTCAGAACATTATAGCTCTTGCAGAAGCTGGTTCCTTGGACTTGAGAACATTTTGCACATCCTGTCTTGTAAGTAGGGCTTTTGTACTTTGTTTTGGTGAACCTGCCTTTTACTCAATACTGCCATAAAAATCCTTTTTCCTCACTGCTTGCCATTAAAGTGTTACACAAGGAGTTTGTTATTTATTTCTTCTATGGTGATAAGAGGTATTTTGATGTCCTTGCACTCTAATCTTATTTTTTAAAAATTCAATATTTTTTTTCTAGTTAAGGTGTCTGGTTCTCATCTATGTTCTGTGCTGTGAGGTCTGTGGCACAGGAATTATGCAAAATGTGGTGGTCACTGTAAGATGAGGCCTGAAATTTTGAGCCAAGTAGATGCTTCTGCTGTGAGTGTGTTCTTTGCCTTCCTCCTCACCTAGGTAAGGAAGCCTTTGAGATCTGTGCATTGCCTTGCTTGCCAAGCATGTGTAGCCAGGTTTGATCAGCATTCTCTGTGGACTGGACAGTGCATAGGTGAGAGTGTGTTGTTTTATCAAATTGCAAAATGCCACAGATTTTCAAAGTTGCAGAGATAACATGAATCCCCTTAAAGAGAGAGCACACATGACACAAGAATATCCTGTTGATACTGGAGGACTCTGATAGGTGCCAGAGGGAAATGAGATGGAAGAGAGAAAAGCAAACAAGAATATTCAGGAGTTGTTAGAGTGCCCACCCTAAGAACACACACCACGCAATCTGTAACTCTTTCTTTGGAGAGAGAAGGAACAGGGAATAGGATTGAGACTGTAAAAAAGGAAATAAGAAAGTTATTAAGATGGTGGCTGAAGTGAATGGAGAATTATTAGCCAAGCATGTCATAGTAGAACTGGGGATTTAGGATGGGTGAAGGAAAAATGTCTCCACATGGCAGGCAGGGAAATGTTGGAGCTTGCTGCTGTGAGGGTTTGCAGACACAGGCAATGTCAGCAGGTTCAGAAAGGGATTAGACAAACTTTTTTGGCCAATGTGTCCAGGAGTAGATACTACAAGATCCAGCCAAGTGTGCACAGTGTGACATTTGAATGCAGTAGCTGTGGATGAGGAGAATGAGCTGCAGGAAGTGGCTGGACTCATGTGTCCTCCTGAACTTGCACTGCCCCTTGTCGCAAATATCTTCACGTAATAGTTTTTCTGACAGAGGTCTGGGGTTTTTTACGTGTGTGTTTTCAATTCTGAAGCACACAAGGTCCTGCAAATTGAATAGCTCAGACTTCTGAGTATGTGAGACAATTTTATTGTGCATGGGAGGGAGCTGTGGTTGCTTAATTAGGTGTCACCAGACTAAAAGAGCTGAAGGCATGCTCTGAAGGAGAGACAAATCCTGGTTGATTTTATCAGAACTAATTTTATTCTATAAATTGGGGTGGCTTACAGGACCAAGGTGAGAGAGAGATCAGCCTTGCCAAGCTCTCTTGTGGATGGCAGAGATTAAAATAAGAAATGGTTTTGACTCTTTTTATTCCTGATCACTTTAGTAGAAATGCAAGTACTGCTGAGTTTTAAAATGTCCAACTTTAATTTTTTTCCCCCTCAATTTGAGGCATTGGGAACCATTGTTACTACCTGTTGTTCCTGTTTTTCCTGACAATGACTGGTGTCTGTGTGCTTTATGGAACTCTTCAGTGTATGTATCCATGAATTTAGTTTTCTTTAGCTTTTAAATCCATCTCTGTGTGGTCTTTGTTTTTCAGCATTTCATTTGCAGCAAGTGCAACCTGCACAGCTGATACCTTATTTTAGCAGTGATGTTCCTGTGTAGCTTAAGTGAAAATGCATCCTGTCTAAGTCTTTGGTCAAATGCCTGATTCCGTTTGTGCTGAGCAATAGCAAAGATGCTGCTGTAGTGGGATACCCAAGGGAAAATGAAATAGCAGGAAGCATTTTTGTTGGAGAGGAAATGGGGAAGCCATGTGGCAGAAGGTCAGATGACAGGTTTTAAACTGGATCCCCTTTGCTGTAACAGAAAATAAGTTTGTAAATACATTATTGCAAAAGCTTGATTGATTTTTTTGTTTTTGTTTTTCATTTGGAAATACCCATACTAAATGCAGACATTTCTTTTTGGTTTTAAAGTAGTTGAATTCTGAAGAGAAAAAAGTAAATTATTTTGTTAATGAATCTGGACTGTGGCTTTGTAAAATTAAAACTTTTCTTGAAAAGGAGAGGAAAGCCCTTATAATTTAGTTGCTGAGGATGAATTGCCATAGCAGCAGCCTTTAAAACCAAAGCTGTTTTTCTGTGGATCATGAGCACAGAGTGTAAAGGTGATGCAGCCAGAACAGCAAGCACTCCCGTATCTGTGTGGGTGCTTTGAGGTGGCAATGGGGTAGATGAACCTTGGTATTTCTAGAGGATGTTGCTATGTAGCATTAATTTCATGCAGATAATCTTTGCTCAGCTCTTAAGGGCTTAAACCCACAATGAACTGATGGTGTGTCTTGTCAGATTGGTGCGAGCACTGTGCAGCAAATTTCCTTCAAGATGGAGCATGGACGTCCTTCACGCAGACCGTGTCCTGCTCCCCCTGGGTTTCCTACATCTCCTCAGTAGCTTGTTTGCACACCCTGTGGGCCTCTGTGGGGCTCGCTGTTCAGCTGTATCAGGTGATCTTTGCCTTCAGTTGATGCTTCTTGTCAAATTCAAGCTCTTCCCCGGGTGATTTGCTCCCATCAGAACTCTGTGCCTGCTCTCCCTGATTGCTGTCCCAGCAAGGTGCTTCTCTGAAATCTCAAGGCAGACCTTGAAGTTTCACAGGTTCAGCTTGTGCACTCAGCGTTTCTCTGTTGGAAGTAGAATCACAGTCTGCAAATCATTCCTGTAACTGAGTTCTGGGTTTACTAATCAAAATTCCAAGGCTATAAAAAGTTATATTTCAAGGTGAGAAATTGATTTGACTAATAGGACTGGTATTAATGCCCCAAAAGTGCACAAAAGCTCAGTAACACAATTATTGCTGAGTTGAAAATTCTGTGGCAGAGCTCAGCCATGTGTCATTAGACTGCATTAAATCCCACTGCTACTGTAAAAATCTATGACCTGCATTTTATCTTGTTGAGGACTGTCAAATTTCTTGTTTGTTTTTCTCAGAGAAAAGCTTGGCTGTGCAAACAAAATTGAGAAGAACTGTCTTAAAACATCTGTGCAACAGCTTGTTTAACAGCTCTTGGGAAAGAGGTGTCTTTGAAATAGGTGTTAAGCACACTGAGCTAAGGGCTTGTTTTACATCTTGTTCAGTTAAAAAAACCCCAAAAGACAAAAATCTTAGACATGTCCTGCTAGATTTCTGCCATGTCCAAGACAGTGAGATATCCTGCTGGAAAAAGATAGGGAGGATATTTCCAGTTGAAGTGCCGTGTTTCATACACAGTGATTTGAACACATGCTGCTGTGTGGCATTTAGTGTCATTGTGCATCAAGGTGTCTTTTTCTACCACTTTGTGGGGTGGGATGGGGACAAAAATCTGAGGAGATGGGTGCTTAACTGTGCTAGATCTTATACTTGTGCAGACATCTGTGACAGTAGAGTCTTGACAGACTCCCCAGCTGAGCTTGTCTCCTCTGGGAGCTGGTTCTTGCCAGGTTCTGTTTTAGCCCAAGTGACACTTCAAGACAGACTTTGCAGTCATCAGTTCTAGCAGTGGTTACTTATTTGTTAGATATGCCCAGGCTCTTCCCCCTACTCCCTTCTTATCAGTATCTTTTGCTCTCTAGGATTTGAATTGGTGATGTTCATGTTGTAACCATTACTTGTGGGTTTTTTTCCAATCAGATTGTGTTCCTGGGGTTGACCTCACATGAAAGAATGAATCTCCTGGTACAGAGAAAATCCTCTAAGCATCCAGTTTCACTCAGGAGGACTCCATACAAGTGGGTGTTGATGAATAGAGTGTTTTAAACATGTTATCTCTTCAGTAGTGATTTGCTTCACTGCTTCATAAATGCAGGACCACTGGTTTTGGGGTGAGGGAGAGCTGCCCAAAAATGTGTTCATCAGTCTGTGTCTGTTGTGTAGGATCAGAAAGGGACCAGGTCATACTTGAATTCTCTTTCTGACTTCTCCTGCAGTACTTAGCTCTATTAACAGAGAAATCAGTTCCCAGGTTTCCCTGTTTCCTCAGGTGTACCACCAGATGGGATCTCAGTAACTGTGGGGCATTATTTGAGTTCAACTTAATCTACTCTTGTGTGTTAATCTAAAACATGTTGTAAAAGTTCAGCAAAGGAATAATGCTGAATTGAGAGCTCTTCTGTTTCTTCTTGCTGAGC
Organism: Geothlypis trichas; assembly: GCA_009764595.1. NCBI lineage: Eukaryota > Metazoa > Chordata > Aves > Passeriformes > Parulidae > Geothlypis > Geothlypis trichas. The sequence continues at coordinate 416,533 of CM019906.1, read as the reverse complement.
TGTCTGCCTTGACAGGTGAATATTTTAAGTACTGTCTCATGGTGAAGTGGTATTTTTCATGCTTGCAGTCTGCTTTCTTAGGTTTATGAATGCATATTCTTCTCTTTTTTTCAGCCTTGGATGCTTCCAGAATCTTGCAGACTTTTTTCAGTGCAGTTGCTTTGGTTTGTTTAAACCCAACTTAATTGACTGGACCAAGCAATACAAACTTTTTCATCTGGCAAAAGAGAAAAATGTTCATTCTGTGTGAAGTTTTGCTTAATTTCTAAAACGATTGAGCTGAAAGCTTAATAAAACTAAGTATTGGGTTAATTTCTACAAATTCTTCTGAATCTGCTTGTTTTTATTTTTTTATTCTTGTTTCAAATATTAAACTTGCATAAGATCTAGCAGATTTGTATATGCAACAGTCACTGTGTGTCTGTGTATGTATAGTTTGAGCTGAAGGTATTTAAAATTTTATGTAAGGAGATGACACAAATATATATATTTTTAAAGGTAAGTTTTTGGGGCAGGATTTCAAAATTATGTTGGTAACATTTGCTTGACTTTTCTGGTAACAAAAGACAATTAAATTTGAAAATTAAGGTGAGCGTTCATATTTAAAAACTTAGTATTACAATTATATTGTAATTATATTGCTAATGCTGTGAAAATCTCTCTTGTGTCTTTGTATTTGAAGAGTTTACATGTAATAAAATAGAGCTTTCCTACTTGTAAGTGTATTTTTGCAGATGGAAATAGAGTCAAGGGATATGTGAGCAGTGAGGTATTTCAGAGTGGGTGGGCACAAAGCCCTAAGAAGGAGCCTGACTCTTTGCCTGATGTTTTTCACATAGATTTGCCCTGTTAGGGTATGAAAATGGGCAAGGTTGTGATGGAAGAGAGCAATGCACATCAAAAGAGGGAATTGTTCCCTACTGCATCTGTGATAGCTGATGTCAGCCACATTGCCAAGAAAAGGAGGGGCCAGCTCTACAGTGGGATATGAATGGAAGTCAAAGCAGGTACCAATGAAAACCAGCAGGAAAAGAGTTCAAGATCAGGAAATTAAAGGCAGATACCATCTAGAATAGACTGTAAGTACTGTAGTGACATGCAATTCTTGTGAGGGGTTTCATTCATGTTGGTGAAATCCATTTATCTGAAACATTGTGGAATGTGTAAACACAAGCAAATGCAAATAAGAATAATGTGAAGCAGTAAGTGCTTTATTGTAGCTTGAAAACAGACAAAACCTATAACACTGTATCTTGAGAAAATGTTGGGGTTCTTTTAGAAATACCTCCCTCAGAGAAAGATAGTTTCAAATCCTTTTTAATTGTCTCAAAGCAAATAACATCTGCTTATTCTAAGGCAGTTGCCAGCATAGTCAAAACTCAGCTAGGAGACTGGTGGAAATACAGACATTAACATTGTGAAAAAAAGCAAATCCAATCTGACTGGGGACACCTGGGCTCTTGCTCCAGTAGGGATCCCTGTCATCATGGGGCACTGTGAGTCTAAAATTGCTGTCTAAAATGTAACAAGTGCTAGTTTAAGAAGCAGTAATGTTCCATGAGGTTCCTTGTCTTTTTACACTAAACACAAACACGAGTCTAATGTTACCATTGTACCTCTTTAGTCTAGTCTAAGAATGTCTTAAGATGCAACTTATGATTTTTTCCTGCCAGGAGGAAACTCTTAATCAAATGCCCAGGTACTTAGCAGTATGTGTTGTTTCATGTTTTACTTGACAGCTGTCACTTGGTGCCATCAGCAGCAGTTGGAGTCTGTTGCATCCATTTCTTCTCATTCACATTCTTTCTTTTCCACTTGAGTGAGGCCACCAAACCCAATTCCTTTGGGACCAAAGTTTTTTGCGTAGCAAACTGCAAAAGAAGGAGTGGTAGGTAAATGGTGCTTTGAAGGCTCTCAGAGGTAAATGTCTTTGTGATTTTCATTTGAAAATTACTATCAAATTTAAGTTGATAAAAAGGGAGGAAATCTGAAATAGTGTATTTCCCATAAGTTTATCCAGGTCTTAATAGTTAAGCTGGTATTACATATTTGAATTACCCAGAAGTTGCATCTGCTGATCTCAAAGAGAGTTAAGAAATGATCTGTTTCTTTTCAGATCTAAGTAACAGATTCATTAATGCTACTTTCCTATCTGAAAATGCTCAGTAGGACTTGGTGTGATGAGTAATACAATGTAAGCCAGAGATTTTTAAGAAGAACTAGAGCATAATGTAGAAACTCTTGATGGCCATTTAAGTAATTCCATTTGAACTCTTTATTGGTTCATGTGTGCACAGTTGTTTATCACAACTCTGCTAGGTGGTGATGGTGAGTGCATTTCTCCAAAATTGCCAATTTGATCCACTTGGGGTTGACAGACTGTGCCCAAAGTCACAGAACTCCAGTGTTCTACTTTAGGGTTCTCTGTAAAGTTTAGCTTTGTATATAAAAACTTCACATACGTGTTTTTTCCCCTAAAGCTATTTCTAGGAGTCAAGTGAATTCTGTGAATTTTGTGGATCTGTGAAGAACATCTGGATGTGTAATTCACTGTTTTTGTACCATCTTCTGTGCTACCAATGCATTGGAAATACCTTTAAAACTTGACTGGTAAGAATTCTGATTTGGGGGACGAATAATTTGTATCTTTGTGGATTTTTTATTTTAGTGAGTAAGACTGTGTAGGTACAAGAGCCTGCCCAGCAGATATGGCCAGTGCTCTGTTAGAAGGTCTGACAGATTTGAGAGGTTGTCCCATCTGCAGGAAAATTACAGCTTTAAAATTTAAATGTTAATAATAGAAACTGAAGCTGCCATGTTACCACAGCTCTTTGTTAAAAAAGGGCAAAAATGAAATTTGCTGGGGGTGTTAAGCATGCAGCAAGGTACATCACAATGGCAATTGCAGGGCTAAAGAGACCAGCTTTAGATGGACTCTGTAGGCCAGCTGAGCTCCCTGCAGCTCTCACCTTTGCAGTAGAGCTCTCCATCCTTGTCTGTGACGTTGGTGGATTCCAAACTCTTCCCACAAATGGCGCAGCGGAAGCAGCTCTTGTGCCAGGGCTGGGCAAGGGGAGACAATTCATTGTGGGCACAGCAAGTGCACAGCCAGCAGGTACAAGAAACCAAGTCCTGCTTTGTGTGCTGTGCAAAGGCTCAAATTCATTGGCAGATCTTGTGGCTTCCATTTTTAGTCATTCTGGGTTAGCCCTTATTCAGTTAGGTTGTCTAATATGTCTTCAATTGCCACTACACATAAATGTTTGTGCATATACCCAGAGATGGAGGAAGAGCCAGCTTGTACAGTAATCTGTGCTTGGTCCTCAGCCATCAATAAGAAGAAAAATGTTGAAAAAGATTTACAAAAGTACAAGATTTTAAACCTGTTGTAGCAATTTGCAAATTCATCCTCGTGTTTTCTTGATGAATGCAAATTTAAATTATTGAGGACCTTTAGCTGTAGTTTCTCACCATTATAAAAGGGTGGGGTTTATTTTCCTAGTGCTGAAGTCACTACTTACTTTTCCTCCTCCCATGATCTTTTCTGCAGCATACACTGATTTGCCACAACGGGGACATTTATCCACATCTCCCATCTTTTTGGCAAACTTGGAAGCATTAGTTGGTGTTGAGGGGCGAGCAGGCTTTGGTGACCCCCTAAAACAGAAGTTTTTAAAGCTGCTTAAAAATGTTATCTCCTTTAGGAAAAGGATTTAATTATATTTTTAGTAAGGCATAAAAGATACTGAATTGCTCATCTGTGACATGGGGGATAAAAGGGGATAAAAAAAGAAGAAAATCCAAGTACTCTGTTGAATTCTGTGTTGTATGATTGAGAAGCTGGTACTGCAAGCTCTGATGTTACCTGTTCTGGGCTAAATACATGGAGCTGGCAGCAGCCACGTGCACACAAGATGATATTTAATGAAACCTGAGGTAAAAACCAATTTTGTCTGATTGAGAGGCAACAGGGAAAATAAAAGGAAAAGATGTCTGTAATCTCTGTAACTGGTTATCTGCTGGTACTCCTCAAAGTGAAAATAAAAATTCAGGTTTTGCATGCTGTAGTTTCATTAGGCAGTGAAACATTTGGACAGGGAATTGGGGTTCCTACCAGGCCTGGGGTCAAAAGAACATCAGAAAAGTAGCTTTGTTTTTTGTTTCTGGTCCTTGTGCTTTAAATCTTTGTGCATAAAGCCTCTCACAGAATGATTTCTGGATTATCAGATGGTTGGACTCAAGCAGTGCATTTTATCCCCAGGATGCAGCAGTTTTGGGTGCAGAGCTCTGCCCCTAATGGGTTTGTATGGCACAAGGAGCTACAGTTCAATCCATTGTTGAAGCTTTTATTTCCTGCACAGCATATTGGTGAATTGGTTTCTTTGTAGTAGACCAGCAGAGGGAAGAAGCAGCATTGTTGATGGAGAAATGTGCAACTGGGAGAATTGCAGGAAAATCCTATCAAAATGAACTGTCAGAGCTAATGAGGTGCTTTTGGAGGATGGTATGCCATTAGAATTCTTTTTGTTGAAACACATTCTCAGTGTGTTTGTGTTATTAGAACCACGGGGAGGATTTAGAAATGTTATTTCCCCCTCTGAGAGGAGCACTAACAGTATGGGGTAGTGTGATTATTTCTCTAAGAGTAAAACGTTAACTATATTTTAGCCTCTAACAGGAAAAAGAAAAAATCTTTTTCTGTGGTCAATGTGACTTTACCACTGTGCTACAAATGGCAGATGACAATTGCAGTGAATATTGACATGTGTGGTGGCATATAACACCTGCTTCTGCAGAATAATTACCTATTGAAGGAGGGTATAATTTGTAGAGGAGGTTTAAAGGGACTGAGCATCATTAAAAACTGTAAATTACAGTGTCTATGGAAGGAAAGGGTGTAGGAAAGTCTGCTCTGCTCCTTAAGCTGGGTGTTGTTATGGAAACAGGATGGAATATATCAAACACCCTGGTCAGGGATGAGCAGGATCAGGCCAGGAGCTGTGCCTGGGTTGCACTCACTGCTGCAGGTTCAGGCCCAGGTGCTCCCCGGTGTCAGTGCTGAGGCATCCAGCCCCTTGGCCAAAGCCAACCCCCTTGGGGCCGTATTTCCTCCCGTAACAGGTTTTGCAGTAGATCTCAGACTCGTGAGCTGCCACTGTGGTGCTGTCCAGAGCCTTCCTGCAAGCCACTGAAAACAGGGAGAGAAAGGCACATGTCAGCATTTACCTTTTCAAATTACCATTTCAGTCGTTTAAAATAAATGCAATTAGTATTTGGTTAGCTTTAAAAATGTGGGGAAAGAAGCCAGTCAGTATAAAGCTTGTCAGTACATTGCTGAAGTAAGGGGGAGGTGTGTGTGTGTGCACATAACCTGTTCTTCTTCTGCCACTCTGAAGTTATCCTGTAACCCCAGGGAAATCTAAATCTGTGAAGCTTAAAATGGGCTTGAGATTGAAATTGGGCATCCTGAGCTCCCAAACCTTACAAAAGGGGGGAAAGAAGGTTGCTGGGGCATTGATCTGGACTTGTCAGAGTATTTGCTCTGAGTCTGTGCTGCTTTTCTCAGCTCAGCCCAGGCTGTTTTGACCTGGTGTGGCTCTGAGAGTCAGACAGGACATGTTGGTGTTTTTTAATCATTATTTCCCAAACAGTGCTCTTACAAATCATCTTTGGTACAGAGAATGGAGCTTAGCTCACTGAGAAAGGTCTGGCAGACTTTTGGACAGAAGGTGTCCTAGGAATACTCAGCTTTCATCAGGGAGTACAGATAGAAATTACAAATTATGTCCTCTAATAATGAATGGGATAAAAATACAGTAACCACATTGCCCAGTACTTAGTGAGGATTGTATGGCTGTGTTTGCTGCACCCTTGGGGAGCTCAGGGTAAGGCAGCCTCCACCCCACAGAGAGAGAGAGGAAGATGTTTCAATTCACAGTCTCTCTTGAAAACCAGCATTTTCCAGTATGCTAAAAAATTCCTATTTCAGTGCTTCTCACAAACTGTTCCCTGTTGGACAGTGCTTGATTAGAAGTGGGGGAAAATAGGCAAGAACTTTCTCTCCAGGTTCCTTAGAACAAATGCTTACCCTGCAGAGGGCATTCCTGTCATGGGCTGTTGACAGCTTGGAAAACAAATTGCTGAGCTCCTGTTTGCAACAGAAAGCTGTGAAATTCAGAAGTATTGCAAGTGGCCTGAAGTCCAAGCTGTGGAGGAGCTGCCTGAGGGGTTGATTAGCCCCTTTCCCCCATGTTTACTTTAAATGTCCTTCTCTGAATCCAATTTATCCACCACAGGGAATTTACAGCCTGGAACCTCTGCAGCTTTAATTCTAGACTCCTGGAATGGTTTGGGACTTACAAGATGATGCAGTTCCAACCCCCAGACCAGACTGCTGTGAAGGGGCAGTAGGACTAGTTATACATCCCCAGCTCTCTGCTTGTCTTTGTGCCTTTCCTCCACCCTGTATTGCATGGAGGGAGAAATCATTTGCAAAGACCTTTATGGTTAACACAAGTCAAATGAAGCACTGGTGTGCTGCTCTCTTGCTTTGAGATGCTGATTGTATTTGCTGAGGGAGTTGAGGGATAATGGAAACTCCAGCAGGAGATAGTGGTTCTATTTCTGGGACCCTAGGGAGGGGGTATCAATTCCCCAGGACAGATGGAGCAAAAGCTCTTGAAGTGCTGTTGTTGGAATGACTTGGAGACTGCCCTGTGCCAGCAGATCCTGTTCCTGCCCACGCTGAGGGATCCAGGCTGCTGGGGTGACATCTGCCACACACCCACCACAGCTGCAGGTGAACAGGGGTCTGCAGGGGAGGAGGCATTGCTGCAAAGAAATTTCTCTCTTGCACTACTTGTAGGGAAAAGCTGTGGAGTGGAGAGTGTTAGAAATAATTGAGCTTGTCTGATTCTCCCTGGGTTAACAGCTTGCTTTGAGTTGTTTATAGTTCTGCTGGAATTGAACTCTTTGGTCAAAAAATATTGATGTGCTTTGTGTTCCTGGTCAAATGCAATGTGAAATAGAGGATATATTTGAAATAGTTTTGTATAGAAATATACAGAAGTGCAGCTAAACCGTTTCCATGCCCAAGTTTAGGCTGGGGAGAATTGGTTTCCTTGTGTTGAGAAATGAAATCCTATAAATGGTTCACAGGAAAGCCCCTGAGTGTGATACATGATCCTGAGGCACCCAGAGCTACTGAACAGTGTCTGTGAATCATGGGGAAAGTGAAGCCCATTAAAATACCTTCTATGTGCCAGCTGGGCAATTGAGATGCATCTTCAGGTTTTGACCTTAAACATATTTCTGATGGGAATACTATTTTTAGTATCTAACCTATTAATAATTAATTCAGACTTAAAATAAGGGGCAAATAAAGGAGCATTAAAAAAGCCAACCAAACAAACAAAAAAACTTCCACAACAAAATACACCACAACCAACTGGGAAAAGCCCCACAACAAACCAAATATTTGATGGAGGTAATGAATGTAAGTTGTTTATCATGAATCACTGAAAGAAAATAATTCAGTTGTACTAAGAATGAAGACTGCACTTGGGAAATATTCCTAACTATGCTCTATTAGGGCAGATCTTTATTTACTATTTATTGTTATAGGCAGAACAGGGAAGCATTAAGAAAGTTTTAGCTGAGACTGAGATTTTCCTTTTACCATTCTGTAAGAATTGGCTGAAGGTTGTCAGTTAACTGAATTTTTTGAGGGACTCCTTTCTTGGCCTTTTAGGCATCACTAAAGGCATCATTTGGACTTTTAGGGCACCTGGAGAAAGGCAAAGACAGCTCAGGTGTGTCCTTGGGTCTCATTCTGCAGAGAGCTGCTCTGTATCAGCTAAGCATGCAAAATTAGTCTGATGCTTCCAAATAACAAAGGGAGGGAGAAAATTGGATTCACTGGGTGCTCAAGTGTCCTGCTGGGAGTTGTACTGCAGAGGTACCAATCCCAAGTATTGTCTGCAAGATAAACTCTTCTGCTGTCTTTAGTTCTTAGCAAATTGTTTGCTCTCTCCCTCTCCACAAAGGGCAAACAGAACTGACTTGGTACCTCCTCTCTGAAATTATTCTTTTTTACAAATTTCTGCCTCTTCTGTAGAGAAAGCAAAATTCCTGGAAGCCAAACGTGACAGAGGAGTGTGGAGGGGAAGAGTCAGTGAAATGGGACTGCATGAAACAGGGGAAGGGGGCTGAGGTACATGCAGAGTGGTGGTGGGAGGTTTTGATGACACCAGGGTCCTTCAGCTTTTTGGTGTCAAACAAATGAATGTCAGGATTCACTGTGACAGTAATCCTCTCCTAAAAGCAAAGCAGTAATCATCCCTCTGTCTGATGAGGGCTGTTTGTTTAGTTCTGCTGGGCTTTTTAACCTGGAGCAAAGCTGTGGTGTGCCACAGTGTGGGGCAGAAGGAAGGGTGTCCTGGAGATGGAGTTAGACACTGTGGTTCTGCAGCACCTTCATGTCCCTGGAAAATCGTCTCATGTTTGGACAGAGAAAAGCCAGGAGTCCAAGAGGCAGATACAAGGCAGCAAAATGCCTGCCAAGCAATGCCAAAATAAATATTCTGGCTTGAATGGGAGAGTTACACAGAGCTATGGGGGTGTTGTGATGTTAAAGCACAGCCCAGCTTACTGCAGAGGAAGCATGACTTGTGGAAGCTCCTTCCATTGCACTGGATTTCCTCAGCGTGGTACACTGTCTTCTCACAGGCCCCACACTTGGCTCCTCCTCCCCAGTTTGGCATCCTGATCTGAAGGGTTCACCTAGGAAATGAAATCACAGAAATAAATGCAACAGCAAATGTCAACTGTTGGAAATTGAACAGCTTGACTTGAAAAAAATTATTTTCTTCCTTCTCCAGTCAACTGCTGCTGCAAGCTTGCAATACTCTTCATACCTGTGTGGTAGCAGAAGTGAGGGTGCTGCCTTGGTGCTTTGGGGACAGGGAGAGCCTAAATCCCTGTGATTCTCTCCTAAAAAAGGACATTCCTTAGCTTGGTGTATTGTGGTGGTAAATATGTGCAATGATTGTGAGGTGTGTCAGTGGGAAGGTGCTGGGATCACTCAAGCCTCTTGTGGACAAGAGGATCTGAGGTTTATTTTCCATCAAATAGTCATTGTCTTTCAACACTGCCCTTTCCTGTACTCCAGCATAACCTTTTCTGAGTTCCTCATCATTCCACAGGATCTCTGTGCTGCACAGCCATTGTAAAGTAACAATGGACAAGTTCCTGAGGTGCTCAAGGTGTGGGGTTTTGTCTTTGTCGATTGCATTTGAAATCTAAAGAGCAGAGAAATTGTAAAGTGACAATGGACAGGTTCCTGAGGTGCTCAAGGTGTGGGGTTTTGTCTTTGTCGATTGCATTTAAAATCTAAAGAGCAGAGAAATTGTAAAGTGACAATGGACAGGTTCCTGAGGTGCTCAAGGTGTGGGGTTTTGTCTTTGTCGATTGCATTTAAAATCTAAAGAGCAGAGAAAACAAAGAGCCACGGTTTGTGTTCCAGTCAGCCCTGGGGTGCCTTGCCAAGGTCACACAGGAGGGCAGGAGCCAGCCCAGCTCTCCTGATGTCAGGCTGGGTGCTTTTCCCTGGGACTGTGCTGTCACACACCTGGAACAGCCCCAGCCCCCAGCTGCCCTTCTGATTTCTTGTTTGAGTCATGGTTTCTGGACAGACTGGGACGTCATTGTCATCTGCACACCAAATTATCAGGGTGTTCCAGGCTCCTGGCACGGGCCTTCCTCCTCCTTCTTGGAAAACCACTCACCTTCTTATTATAGTTATTTTGAAGCCTGCTTGTGCTGTTTGTGTTTGATTAAATTCACCAGAAGGTAACTAAGAGGAGGATTTTGAAGGCTGAATCAGGCCTGCTACCTGGGAATTTTCTTCTGACATCAGGTGATAGAGAGAGGGGAATTCATCACAGCAGTAATGTAACAGAGCTGGTGTTTTCAATTAGTTGCATTTTAGACTACATTTTACTATATATTTACACTGGATTAATGTCCTGTGCTTATCATCTCAGTGACTTGGGCACTTATGAATTTCAGAATGGGATGAGCAATGTGCCAGCTCTGCACCCTGAGGGGAATCCTTGCTGCCAGCTAACCCCAAAAATGCTGCAGTGGTGTGAAAGAGCTGTGTGTCCTGCAAAAGGAAGGGACACACACTGTAAAAGAAGGAAGAGCAACTGTGGATAAAAGTCAGTTTTGTGACCCTTACTCAAAAATTCAAATGAGATTTTTGTGTCTGCAGTGTTCCCTTTCAAATCAGGTTTCCAGTGGAATCCCTCCCCAGCTGAGGCAGCACTGACAGCTGCTGGGAGCAGAGTGCTTTGTACCTCTGCTCTCTTTGAAGCTGCTTCCTCTCTATTGAGCTCCTCCAAGGCCCACCAAGCCTGCAAAACTGTGGCAGCAAGGATAGTTGTTGGAAAGTAACTCCAATTACATCATCAGCTGAAGGGGAAAAAATAATCTGTGAAAAAGTCTGATAAAAGTGTGATAGTGACCCTTGTGCTGTCAAGAGCTGTGGTTAAAGCTCTTAGAAGGATCTTTGTTCCTGAGGCTAATTATAGTAAGGTGACTGGGCATGCATTCACTTTTTCCATGTTTTTTTGGCATCACCTGATGGGAAGCTGTAGGAGAAGGAAGAAAGGCATGGCAGGAATAGTTCTGTAGGGATGCTGTGTAAGAACAGCAGTGCATCCATCCCTCTGGAGCTACTCATCTAAATGATACAGTGGGTAAAGCTCCATCCTTTCAATAGAAATAGAGCTCAGTCTCCCATTGATCATTAGAAAAAAGTAGCTCCAAAGTGTCCACTTGCCATAATTTCATTGGGTGTCAGTGTCTAAACCCCCATGAAATTCCCTGAGCTTTGTTGTCTAAATCTGGCTAGCTTTTCATGTCTGCTCATCACATGGTGCTTGTTATGTTCTGGTGATCAGTGGGGAGTGGAGCAGACTGATCCTGAAGGTGAGAAATGTGTGACACAGGAACTTTGGAGTGCTGGCTGTGATGTGTGGGCATTCAGGGTGCTGTTAAGCTGGAGGAATGTTCTTGGCCTGGCTCAAATGCTGTTCAGCACCTTGTGTCATTCTTCAGAATGTGACTTATGTATGGAGCAGAATTTATCCATCAGATGTGCAGCCAAGGCTTCGTGCCCCCCATTGCTCAGAGCTTCTATCACAACTTTGAAAGTTGGGCTTGGAGCAGGGAAGCCTTTGAAGTGTTGGCATGCTCTGCACAGCTGGGAGCTGTCCTCTTTGGGGCTGTTAGTCATCCTGTCCAAACCTGGCTGTCCCATCACTGCCACAGAGGGGCTCTCTCATCACAGTGCCATTGATAAGGATAAAATACAAAAATGTGTTTTGATCCATTGATCTCAGTGGGTGGTGGGTGCAGTATGGGCCTGATGGAATGTGGAGGAGTAAAAGACAGTGCTAATGCCTGCCTGTGCTGCAGGGGAAAAATGTAATTAATTCATGGATTAATTGGAATGCATTCTGGTGCTTCCTTGCTGAACACAAGGTTCTCTGTGCTCATGCATTTGGCAGTCTAGAGCTCAGGTGTGATCTGAATGGGCTGCAGAGTTGTGTTTTGTGTGGCTGGCAGGGTTTTCTCTTTGCCACATGTGCTGCAGGGTGGCTCTGAAGGGATGAACAGAATGGGGATATTGGTCTTTGTGGGGAGTGGTGGGCAGGGGGGGCCTTGTGAGTCTCTGCATTTCAGTCCCAGCTAAGCTGCTTCCCCGGCAAGTCGGGGCAAGATTCAACGGGTCTAGACTCAGAAGATTTAAAAACTCATCCCTTCATTCCTTACCTAACACACAAGCCATAAAAATACAGAACTCACACGTGGCTGTGAGGTTTGAAATGCAGAGCATCAAGGCCATGTTTGAAACAGCTGAAGTCTGTGGACATAGATACCAGAGGGAAGTTCTGCCAGTGCAGCCAGCCCTTCTCTGTGGTGTCTGATCCCAGCCCTGCTGTGACCTGTCCTGTGCCCACCATGCCTCATCTGACCCTCCCTGGTGGTGCTCACCCCCCCAGCCCCGTGGGGATAACAGGATGTGTCCTCCTTCATGGACCAGCAGTAAAATGCTGCTGTGGTTTTTGTCTGCAGCTGACGTTCACAGTGAGGTTTGTCTTTTGATGTGTCTGGGTTTGAGGTGCCCCTGCATCTCCAACAGCCTGGAGGTGTTTGTGTCCAAATCCAGCCCCTTGTGGAACGTGCTTCTCCCTCAGCAGGAGAGATTCACAGCAGGGGAAGGCTTGTGTTGGAAACCTGAGCTCATTTGATGGAGATGGGATCTTGTGATGTGTTTGTAATTGTATTTCTGATATTGCAGTGCATTCAGGGGCTGTGGCTGCAGGTAAATCTTATCAGTCAGTGTCATACTTGAGCTTCCACCATGATCCTATAATAACCAGAATTTTCCCCTTACATCTGCAGTGAAGCAATACAGAGAGGTCAAGGTATGGAATTCCAACACTGGAAAGTAAGTATTGATTTTTTTCATTGGCACTGGTCATGCTAAGTTACATGGGGTGCTTTGAAACAAAAGATTTTAACTGACTTGATGTGAAGCTCATGTTCATTGCTGAGAGCTGATAGTGCCCCATTCCCTTCCTTTCATCTCTGTTCTTCCACTTTTTCTGTTATTTTCTAGCCCAGTGATGCCACATTTCCTTTGAAACTTCCTCGATTCATGCTTGTGCAGAAATTTAAGATTGCATCTCCAAAAAATCCAGTATCTGACACTAGAGCAAGGTACATCAGTGGCTTACAAACCAAGCACACCCCACATTGCCATGCCTGTGCATTGACAGCCATGGTTCAGGCTGACCCACGTGGCTGTGCAAAGCTCATCCTGCTGCACAAATGGCACATTGCATTTTCCAGACCCAACCCTGGGCTATCAGCTTGCACTGTTCCTTCCACCAGATCCTTCTCTGCATGCTGATCCCTACTCTAAGTTCTTGAAGTGCCAGGCAAACCTGTTAGAGACTTTAAATAGCACTGTGATGACTGAGATAAGACACAGAATTATTTCATCTATGTGCAGGGCTTTATTCTCTGAAATACTTTCACCTTTAGGCAGAAAACTTTTCATAGTAAAAACACATATGTGTTTATTTATTTCTTTATTTGAATTTTGGTTTTTGGTTTTTTTTTCCTGAAAATTTGACCAATCATGCTCTCTTAGAATGCTTGAGTGATGGATTTGGAAATAATTCTTTCATCCTGCATTCTTAGCTAGCCATTTCTTGTCAGGTCTGCACAGAAGTTTTCTTCTTATTTGATATGAAACCAATTGGTCACCAACATTAAATATGTTGAAGATTTTGGGGGATTTGTTTTGGTTCTTTTACTTCTAGGACACCATTATGGAAGCACACAAATTTGAATGCTGTGTACGTGTGCTTTCTAAAAACTGTTTGCAGACAAATCATTCTATAGTTTTGTTAGAAAATATTTAAACATTCTGGAACTTGTGTTAGCCAGCCTTGCCTAGTCCAAAGGAGTGTCTCTAATGAGAATCCCCCAGCCCTGCTCTTTTAGCTGGGACAATCTCTGTTTCTGCTGCTCCAAACCTGAGACCCTGCTCTGTACCACTCCTATTTCTGTACTAACCTACAGAATGGTTTTCTTTGTCAGGCAACAAATTGCTTCTATCATCTGTTAGCAATTAAAAAACCCCAAACCCTTTTTGGGGACTCTACTCACCAGAGTTGCTTGGATGCTCTCCTCCTTTTCCTGGGTCTCCAAGGCTGTGACCAGGGGGTTCCTGCTCTCTCTAAATGCACTGACCAGGGGGTTCCTGCTCTCTTTAAATGCTCTGACCCCCTGTGCCAGCCCCATGAGCTGGGAGGGGAGGGCAGTGAGGCTTTCAGGGATCTGAGCAATGCCTTTGCTATCAGCAAGCTGAAAATAACCTGTGACAAAAGCCTGGAATTTGTTCCCTCATGTCTGCTCGTGAGTAGGTGGACAACAATGCAGCCCCTGGGATTACACCTAAAGGACATTGCTGCCTGCAGCCTAACAAATCAGGAATAAATAAAAATGAATCTATAATTGCTCTGCTGCGTTGCTTAAATGGGAATCATCAGATAACAGTTCTTGAAATGACAATCTCGTTATTCATGGTCACATTGCCAAAAGTAATTTACCAAAATAATAATACTTGTTTGTAGCACCTCCAGGGAAACAGCAGTTTGAAACTAAATAGCATTTCATTCTTCAGCTCATGGTTTGAGAGATACAGATGGTTTGCCTTCTAGGAGAAGGGGATTATGCTTTTACCTAAATCTTCCATTTTTCACTGGTTTCAGGCATTAAGGTGGGTAGATAATGTGTAATATTTAGCCTGTGTAATTATTGCAGTTCTCTTGGCCATGCCTCACTGAGCCCTTGGTGATGGATGAGGCTGCAGATGTGTTGGAGATGTGGGCAGTGAAGTGGGAACTGTTTTACAGGGCTTTATTAGAAGGTAATTCTCATTTTTCTGAGCACATGCCTGAATTTAGCAACTTGCTTCAGGATCCTGGGCTTTGCTGAGCATGAAAGGGCCAATCCAGGGGTTAAACACCAGAACTCTCAAGCTCAAAGTCTCAACTTGGGGACTTGGATGGAAGCATGAGAAAATGAGATGCCAAATCCAAGTCAGAGTTTAGAATTTAGGGGTCTGTTGGCTGAGGCTGCTGAGAAAACTCTTAGGAACCATAAACCTGTTTGCTTTGAGTCTGGCACAGGTTTTATGATGCAGAGACAGATCCTTGGTGTAAAATGGAAGGAATATTTCTCTCCTGAGCAGGGGAGCTGGGCTCCATCTCTTCTGGGTGGCTCTCCCCAGATTGTCAATGGAGAATAAATAAACTCAAATACAGATGGGACAGTGCAGTGGATAAATAAACTGAAATGCAGAGGGGACAGTGCAGTGAATAAATAAACTCAAATACAGATGGGACTGTGCAGTGGAGAATAAATAAACTCAGATGCAGAGGGGACAGTGCAGTGGAGAATAAATAGACTGAAATACAGATGGGACAGTGCAGTGAATAAATAAACTCAATTACAGAGGGGACAGTGCAGTGAATAAATAAACTGAAATGCAGAGGGGACAGTGCAGTGAATAAATAAACTGAAATGCAGAGGGGACAGTGCAGTGAATAAATAAACTGAAATGCAGATGGGACAGTGCAGTGAATAAATAAAAAATACAGATGGGACAGTGCAGTGAATAAATAAACCCAAATACAGATGGGACTGTGCAGTGAATAAATTAAAAGTACAGATGGGACTGTGCAGTGAATAAATTAAAAATACAGATGGGACTGTGCAGTGAATAAATTAAAAGTACAGATGGGACTGTGCAGTGAATAAATTAAAAATACAGATGGGACTGTGCAGTGAATAAATAAACCCAAATACAGATGGGACAGTGCAGTGAATAAATAAACCCAAATACAGATGGGACTGTGCAGTGTGGAGTGTGAGGGCAGCAAGGAGGGATGGGGCAGGCTGAGCTCCCTCTGGCCATACATGGGGAGCACTGAGAAGCTTCTGGAATCTTTGTGTTTGTGCTCTT
Source organism: Geothlypis trichas (assembly GCA_009764595.1). Classification (NCBI taxonomy): domain Eukaryota; kingdom Metazoa; phylum Chordata; class Aves; order Passeriformes; family Parulidae; genus Geothlypis; species Geothlypis trichas. The sequence continues at coordinate 400,926 of CM019906.1, read as the reverse complement.
GGTGACTTACATGGGGACCCCTGACACTGGAGAGGGATGAACCCTCTGGAACATTCACTCCTGTTTTATAGATCTTGTATTTGGATTTATTTCACCTTCACCAGCTGCAGGGAGCTCTGGGAACAAAGCTTTGCCCTGAAATGTGTTTTCCATTTGGGTTGGCAGAGGATTGAAGGGAAAATGCAGGTGATGGACTTGGGGTGTTCCTGGTGATGGTGCTGCCTGATTTCTGTGCTGCTGTGGAATTTCTGTGTGTCCTGTGAGGATTTTCTGTAATTTCTGTGTGTCCTGTGAGGATTTTCTGTAATTTCTGTAATTTCTGTGTGCCCTGTAAGGAATTTCTGTAATTTCTCTGTGCCCTGTGAGCATTTTCTGTAATTTCTGTGTGCCCTGTAAGGATTTTTGGTAATTTCTGTAATTTCTGTGTGCCCTGTAAGGATTTTAATTTCTGTAATTTCTGTGTGCCCTGTAAGGATTTTTGGTAATTTCTGTAATTTCTGTGTGCCCTGTAAGGATTTTAATTTCTGTAATTTCTGTGTGCCCTGTGAGGATTTTCTGGAATTTCTGTAATTTCTGTGTGTCCTGTGAGCATTTTCTGTAATTTCTGTGTGCCCTGTAAGGATTTTTGGTAATTTCTGTAATTTCTGTGTGCCCTGTGAGGATTTTCTGTAATTTCTGTGTGCCCTGTAAGGAATTTCTGTAATTTCTGTAATTTCTGTGTGCCCTGTAAGGATTTTCTGTAATTTCTGTGTGCCCTGTAAGGATTTTAATTTCTGTAATTTCTGTGTGCCCTGTAAGGATTTTAATTTCTGTAATTTCTGTGTGCCCTGTGAGGATTTTCTGTAATTTCTGTGTGCCCTGTAAGGATTTTCTGTCATTTCTGTGTGCTCTGTGAGGATTTTCTGGAATTTCTGTAATTTCTGTGTGCCCTGTAAGGATTTTAATTTCTGTAATTTCTGTGTGCCCTGTAAGGAATTTCTGTAATTTCTGTAATTTCTGTGTGCCCCTGTGAGGATTTTCTGAAATTTCTGTAATTTCTGTGTGCCCTGTAAGGATTTTCTGTAATTTCTGTGTGCCCTGTGAGGATTTTCTGTAATTTCTGTAATTTCTGTGTGCCCTGTGAGGAATTTCTGTCATTTCTGTAATTTCTGTGTGCCCCTGTAAGGATTTTAATTTCTGTAATTTCTGTGTGCCCCTGTGGTCCTCAGAAATGGAAGGGATGAAGTTTGTTTCCACTAATTAATGCAATTTTCCAAAACTTTTGCCTTTATATTTCCAGAATGAAGTTGACAGCAGGTGTAAGGAAGATCAGTAATCTCACTGGAAAAGAAAAAACCTTCTCAGTGCTCTAGTGAGAATTCTTCCCTCTTCCAGCTTTTATTCTTCTTTCCCCTCGTTTAGGAATATTTCTAATTTCTATTTAGTAATATTTCTATTTATATTTCTATAAATATTTAGGAATATTTCTATTTTTTATTTAGTAATATTTATATATATTTCTAGAAATATTTAGGAATATTTAGGAATATTTCTATATCTATTTCTAGAAATGTTTAGGAATATTTCTATATCTATTTCTAGAAATATTTAGGAATATTTCTATATCTATTTCTAGAAATATTTAGGAATATTTCTAGATATATTTCTAGAAATATTTAGGAATATTTAGGAATATTTTAGATATATTTCTAGAAATATTTAGGAATATTTAGGAATATTTTAGATATATTTCTAGAAATATTTAGGAATATTTAGGAATATTTCTATATCTATTTCTAGAAATGTTTAGGAATATTTCTATATCTATTTCTAGAAATATTTAGGAATATTTCTATATATATTTCTAGAAATATTTAGGAATATTTCTATATATATTTCTAGAAATATTTAGGAATATTTAGGAATATTTTAGATATATTTCTAGAAATATTTAGGAATATTTAGGAATATTTCTATATCTCTTTCTATAAATATTTAGGAATATTTCTATTTCTACTGATAAGGGTTCAGAAGTTACAGTGATTTACTTAATTCACTTTTTCTCAGAACACCATTTCCCCCCTTCCTTCAGAACCCAGCAATCCCTGCTAAGACCAGAATGAAGAGATGCCAGTGAATATGCAATATATGCAATGTGTAACTTAGGTCATCTAATCTGATCAAACAGAAAAAGTCACTGTAGAGTTTTATCAAAGTTTAATCTGAACAAATCAATTTAGAAATACAGTATAAATAATTCTTAACTTATATAAAAAAATGATTAAGAAAATTTGGGAGATTTTTTTTGTGCTTCTTACTAACTTTACAAAAGAGCATTATTAAACACAGAAGCAAAACATTTTACCTGTGGCCTTTTTGCTAAGACATGAAAATATTTACACACTCACAGTACTTTTTTTGGTGCAAAATCTGTACTGGCTGCTAGACTGTACCTTTACAAAGACAATTTCAGCTTGCTTTGCATAGAAGAAATCAACACACACTCACAAAAATCCCACTGGATACAGAACTTGGCTGTTGAAATACTTCAGGTAAGCCTTTTGGAGAAACTCATTAGGCATGAAGTTTGTCCTTAAGAGTCAGTTTTATTTCTAAAGCATCAGTGAGGCTGTTCCAGCACTGAGCCAAGGCAATATTGTCCAAAGCACTGTGCATGTGCAATGCCCACGTGTGCAGTGTGTCACAGCCATTCTGCCTGCTGACACAGTCACCAATTCCCAAATCAGTCTTGTGAAACTTCAAGTTTTCGTTGAGGAATGTATAAAGTTCCCTGGGAGGTGCTGGGGGTCCCCTCTGGGTTTGCAGGTAGGGCAGGGTCTGTGCTGGGCCCTCCTGGGGTGCGGAAAAAATTCTCTGGGACTGCCTGAGGCTCCTGAGGCTCCTTGGGCTGAAGGAACTGCAAAGACAAAGTTCATTTCATTTATGGGGAATAAAAACTAAATTCTACTACTTGGAAATTTCTGCAGGATGTTAGCAAACATTTTTTTTTCCCCATGAAATTTAAAAACTGAACTTTTTACTGAGAAGGATATACCTGCATTCCTTTATATATATATATATTTTATTATATAAAAACAGAAGGGGTTTTTCTAATCCCCTTCTTTTTTAACACAAACAGATATTAGGCAATACAGTAGAATGTACAGAGAAACTTGCTGTGGGGGAAAAATATTTAAAATGCTGTACAGTCCTATCCTATTAAAGGAACATCTATTATTAAACACAAGAACTTGAGGGTAGAGTAGGGAAGTAACAAGAAGGAAAGAAAATAACAAAGGAACAATTTTTAATAAGCACAATATCAGTTTGTGATGATTGAAATATCTCTCAGATAGGTAAAATCCTCCCTCTAAAACAGTTGTTTCTTCACATCTTGTCATCTTCCAGCTGGCTCCACTTCCACCACAAATAAGTCATTTATCTTCCTTGCTAACCTCTCATTTCTACTGTACTTAGGCTGGCCTTCAGTGCTAGCTCTTTTTGGGCAGTGCTGATTTCTAAAGATCAAAAAGAAATGTTTATTTATAAGTTTTACCTGCTGCAAGGGAATTGCTGCACTGCACTTCCCACTCAGCCCACAGTATGTCTGAACTCACCTTCCCTTCTTGCACATTGGTGCTCCCTGAGCTGTGGCTGCTGTTTTCTGCTTGGGAAGAGCCTGGCACGTGCTGCAGGACAGGGCTGGCAGGAACTTGCACCCCAGCAGGAATCAGTCCTATGTGCTGCAGCATGAAGTTGAGAGCTGAGGAGCTGGGGTTTGGGGCAGAGCTGGTGCTGCTGGAACTGAGGCAGGAGCTGCTCAGCACAGGGGCAGCAGCTATGGAGTTTGGGGACAGCATTATGTTCAGGGGTGTGATGTGAAAAGCAGGAATATTGACTGTCTTCAGGTCTGAGGCTGGCACTGGAATGACTCCTGCAACAGGAACAGCAGATGGTGAAGGGAGTGAGGACAGGCTGAGCTGGCCCCTGGGCCCCTGCACTCACCAGTGATGGCAGAGCTGTAGGCTGGGTGCTGCAGGGAGCACACCCCAGCCTTGTCCCTGCTGGAGCACTCTGCCTTGCTGCCATGGCTGCAGTGGGTCAGAGGAATGAGATAACCAGATGGGAAGAAGGGCTGAGAAACAAAGAGACAGAACACCTTTAGCCCAAACGTGTGATAAACCAACCCCTAAAGTTTATCCTGAACTGCAGCCCTCCCTGGCCTTGCTCTTATTCTTTCTCCTCCACGTCCCCAGCATGCCACAGCCCATGCCTGAACTACTTTGTGTCTGGAAACAGCCACAACAGACTCAAGGACCTGCTCTTTCAATTAAAACCACCCAGAGGGCAGCTGGCTCCATTTCCAGCTTGGTGGGGAACTGCAATTCCACCTGGGATTAACACAGTGCAATTTGACCAGATGGAAAAGAAACCCTGATATTAAGTACTGTTTTTCCAGAAGAAACTTTCTGGACCCAGTAAGTCATCACATCACCTCATTCTTGGATTGTATTTTTTGTAAAACAAATATTGGATGACAGAAGTTTTGCATTTACATATTCTGTTTTTCTCAACAGAACTGTCAGGCTCTCTGCAGCAATCAGCCTTAACTGCAGAACACTGAATTTTCCTGATGAAGAGTTTGATGGGATTCTGTTTCCCAGCTTTGACAGTAAGTGTATGCAAAGGAAGGATGGGGGAGGTAAAATCTTAAAATTGCCCTCAGCTCCTTCGTGGGACCCTCATTCCAATGGAAGCCTCAAAGCCTCTTTATGTCCCTTATTTGTGTACTCAGTGCAGAAACAAATCCTGCATTCCCACAAAATAAGGTTTTAAAAGCACACTAAAATGAGTTCAGCCAATGGATGTGGGTGTAGTTCATTGTAGTTTTGTTTCTTTGGCAGACTCCAGGTAGTGTTTTCCCTGAGACCAGACAAATCTTACCTCAGGAGCAGGAATGGCAAATGCCACAGGTATGTCTTGTTTTGTTTTGGTTTTCTCTTCATCTTCTGCAATATTTTCTTTTGTACATTGGTCACAGCAACTTGCAATGTTTTGATCTCCTGTTTTGGTTTCGTTCTGTCTCTCTTCCTGGACATTGTCTGCTTCATGATGAGTTTGTGAGCTATTGGAAGGTGGTTTTTCATTCTTAGTGGATTCTCCCTTTGAAGGAAGCAAATACAAAAAGGAAGGCAGGTGTTGGAAGGCTTAACAATCTCAATTAGAGCCCTACAACAGGAGTTACACATTGTTAAAAACTGAAAGAAAGCTTTTTGCTTCCTCCTCATTCCCAAGTTTGTGCTTCAAGAATTTCAGGTGACTGGGACAGCCAGGTCCATGTTGTCACATCTTGTCTCTTCCCAGCTAGTGGATGTTGGGTAGAGTGTGCTGTCATAACACACCCATAACATGTGGTGAGTGTTTCAGCAGATTTATCATTTACAGAGATGCTAAAACAACCAGCAACTGAGGAGGAGAAAGCAATCCAACCCCAGTCTCTCCATATACATCAGGTTTATCTGAATTTCTCATTTTCTTCATGTGCTGTTCTGTTATGCCTACAGCAAACCAACACTGGGTGGAAATCTTTAGAAGGCATCAGGATTTTGGGACATTCCCTGTCCAGTGACTTTTATACCTGCACTTTTCCCTCCTAACACCTCTAAAGCCAAGAATGGATGCCAGCAGGTTTACAGAATCCTACAATTCAAGGGACCTTGCAGATCTCTTCCTTCCAACCTTGCTCTCAACAAAATCATGTATCAATAGGTAAGTTTTGACACAGAGTTTTGTGAGCTGCTTTCTTTTCTCATAGGTAAGTTTTGACAGTGTTTTGTGAGCTGCTTTCTTTTCTCTACACTTGTACACTTTGTCTTCTTAGCTCCAAACCCCAGCCCCCTCACACATGAGCAGGCATAGAAATGAAACACCATCTCCTCAAGCCTGGTGTTATTTATTTACAGCACCTACACTCCCTGCCAGGCTCCACACCACTTGGAAAATGAGGAGGTGGCAACATCACTAAGCACAAAATGGCATTTTCAAACTAATTGAACTTACCACAGAAGTGTCCAGGCTTTCCTCATCACTTTTTCGCCTTTTAATTAAATTACTCTCTGGTAGTGCCTGTGATCTTTTAAGGCACCTCTGAGATGAAGTTTCTGATTTCATTTCAGCTCTTTCTTCAGCTGCCAAGGGTTTTGTAAGTTCATCCTGGCCTCTCTGGGTGTCCCCTTCCTCAGTGGTGATTACATTCAGTATTTTGGAGCTGTTACTCTTCATTCCAGTGACGTTGGCACAGGGCAGAGGCTGCAGCATGAAGCCTGGGCTGTAGGTTGTGACTGTGTGTGCTTGGGAAGGGTGCAGGTAGATGGCATAGGACACCCCAGACTGAGGGTGAGGAAGGATGACAGGGGACACAGAGCTGTGGCTGGCAGGGCTCACCCCCAGGGGCTGGCTCAGAGCTGGCTGCTGGCAGGGCTCAGGCTTGGGGACAGCCTCAGGTGAGGACAGGGCACATTTCATCTGCATCTCCTCTGCTGTCCTTCAGCAAAAAACAAACAAAAACAATCCCAAATGGGTTTTAATTCCTTCATGCAGAAATGAGTGTTCTGACATTGTCTTCTGTAACATAAACCTGGACTTGTCAATCCACTAAAGAGAAACCAAATGCAAACCCAGCCTGCAGCACTGCTCAAGGTTACTGGGTTTTGCAGGCTGTTGACCCATTCAAACTGAGCATAACTGGACCTTGTTCTCACCTGTGAACTTGGGCAAACTTACTTGGATTGTCCTTCCAGCTGATGTTTAGTGATGGCTGGAAACTGAGCTATTGTGTTTGGGAAAACTGGTAAACTTTGATAAGTACCTGGTTGGAGGAGAAGAACAACAAATCAAACAGTGAAACAGTGAGTTCATCAATTCACAGTAAAAACTGAACTTGAACTTGAGGAAACTGCACTATGTGATGTAACATTTCATGAGATAACTTCTCCTCAAACTCAGCCCAGGTTTGATTTGGTCAATGGACATCAGCTCACATCAGACACATTTTCAAGGCCCCAGAGAGGATCCCTGACAAGAACACAAACACAGCCAGGTCATTTTCTGGCCATGGTTTGGAATACAGAACTGCTTAGATGGAATGACCCAAAGCAGAGCTTGTACAACAATGAAGGTTCAGAGAAGATCCAATACTCAGTGATTCCAGACAAACAGAAGGTTGGTAACCATTTCTGCATTTTTGACAGCTCTGAAGATGAATTTTTTGAAAGGAGGCACCACCCACACATCTGTGTGTCCTGTGAGAAGAGGGCAAGCCCAAATATTTGTTTTTAAGTCAGATGTAGTCTTGCATTCAAGAAAAAGAAATTTCTAAAAGAAAAAAGATGAAAAGATACATACTGGCACTTATTTTAACTGGGCTGGTTGGAGCAGACTGGATCTTCCTTCTGTCATTCTCTATACTCTTCACTAGTTTTATTAGAGATGAATGCCTGGTGAAGTTTTGCTTTCCTTTGGAAGGAAAAAGGGCTTTTGAGCACTGCTCTTTGGAAGTGATGCATTCTGAAGCAGGGGGGGAACAGCTTGTGGAAGTTGCCTCAAGTTTTATATCTGGAAAACAGAAAAAAGAATTAAATATGTATCAAATGCAGACTCAGTAATTAAAGCAATTATTTGAGCCTGGCTTGTGATTCTGGAAGTACCAACAGCAGCAAAGATGGAAACTCAAGAATCTGAACAGCTGAACATGCACTGTGTGCAGATGGATACTGGCTGCTGTGCTGATAAGGACAGTGATGTGAGGAGTAAAGATTTGGTTTAGTTATTCTGTCTTTGGGTCAGAAATTTCTAGTAGAGAAACTAAAAAAACCCAATCACTATCATCAGCAGAACAAAAGGAAATGACAGATACACCTACCCTGAGTATTGGGCAAGACCTCAGGTCCTGTCCACTTGAATGCTGGTTTTCTGCCTCTCTCCTCTGTCACATGAACTTTTTTGATAAGCTTAAGGCTGCTCAGAACATTTGCTATGTCATAAAGTCTTCGAATTTTGGCTGAAATAAAAGAAACAAATGAAAAGTGTAGCAACTGCAATTAACTGGTAGCATGTATCAGATGAAGAAATGTTGTAAGACCCTTTGAGGAGCTAAAAGGAAAAAGCTTTAAAAATCAAAAGAAGAATTTTGTGGAGCAGGTATTTATACAATGAAATAATATTGTCATACAAAGTTGACATGTGAAATAGAAGACAGAGATACAGATCTAGATGACTCTGCACAGTTTATTATGCTAAATATGGAAAAAAAAATTTTCAAAAGAAGTTAATTTGTGTGCAATGATCAAGCCTACACAAATCCTGTTGTAAATAGAAGTGGATTAAAAGGCAGGTACACACATGCAGTGAGAACTGGAGGGCAGGGACACTAAAATCCAACAGTAAAACCATCCTGCATATCTTCCTGTCTCTAGGTTGAACTATGAGGGAAAAGTTTCAGGTCAAAGTCAAAGTACAGGTGAGTTCCAGAGCACAGTGAAAAGTTTCAGGTAAAATCAAAGTACAGGTGAGTTCCAGAGCACAGTGAATTCAAACTACAGGTGAGTTCCAGAGCACATGAAAAGTTTCAGGTCAAAGTCCAAGTACAGGTGAGTTCCAGAGCACAGTGAAAAGTTTCAGGTAAAATCAAAGTACAGGTGAGTTCCAGAGCACAGTGAAAAGTTTCAGGTAAAATCAAAGTACAGGTGAGTTCCAGAGCACAGTGAAAAGTTTCAGGTCAAAGTCCAAGTACAGGTGAGTTCCAGAGCACAGTGAAAAGGTTCAGGTAAAATCAAACTACAGGTGAGTTCCAGAGCACAGTGAATGTGCTCAGGTCATGGAAGTTGTGGCTTCATAACAAGAATGTAGTAAAACATGGGATTGGTGCTTGAACTGCAGGTAGACAGAAGGCACACCCTGAAAATGCCTTTATTGTGAGAAGGCTCTTGTTGTGGCAGAATAAAAGCAAGCAGTAACCCTGCTGAGTACCACCCACCATCTCTGGGGTGCTGTGAGGCAGTGGAAAGGAAACAATGAACTGAAACCAGCAAGGATCAGTATTTGTCTAGAGAATTGCACCAAAAAACTTCAAAAGCAAAACAAAAAATAACCCAAGCAAGCAAAAGAATCTGAGAATTAAGGAAGAGTCTGATTTTCAATGAAACCCACAGCTATCCCTCAAAAGCAGCACATTTTAAATGATTATATATCTAGTGACCTAGACCTAGAAATAGCATTCATTTGAATGGAGAGGAAGAGGAAGAAGTGTGCAGGGAACTGAGAGAAGGGTCAAAGAGTGAAGAAATAATTGGCAGTTGGAGCCAAGGGTTTCACTTCCTCTGCCATGCATGTTGTCACAGGACTTGTACAGAATTTCTTTAGATTTCTACCAGTTAGTTATGGGGCCAGAACACAGATTTTGCATGATTCTAAGGCATCTTTGGTGAAATGATGCTGAAAACTTGGACAGGCTGCTTGAGGAAAGAGAAATTGTTCTTAATGTGGAGGCTTGTGGCAATACTGCAGGAGGGAGGATTAAATGGACTTTTCCTCTCAGGTGGGCATTATGCATCAATAACCACACAAAAATTAGAAACTGCAAAAGGTCTTTAGTGAGTTTTTGGAGGCTCAAATAAACATTTGTGACAGGAAAAATAGGACAGAATTTTTCCTTACATGAAGGAATACTGGGATAATTCATTTAGCTCACACTTGGCTGTTGTACTTACTTTTAAACTTGCTTTTATCCAAGTCTTCTAACTGATCTTCTCCAATCAGGATTTTAGCAGCAACTTCCAGGCTCACTATCTGAGGTGTTGACACCAGAAACAGCATGACAAATTTCTGACTCATCACTCGTAAGGACTTGTATTTCCTGCCATTCACTGATGCTGCAGCACAGAGGAGAAAGAATTGAAGTTTGCAGGGACACACCAAATACAAACATAAACACTGAAGGAATTTGTCAGTAATGATAACTGTAAGAACAACACAGACTGGGGCAATGCTGACTCCAGAATCATGTTTCTACATGACTGGGTGATACCAAAGTCTGACCACAAAGAAGAGACAGTGATGGATCCCACATCTGCATTTCCCATTGTCTGACAACTTGTGTTCTTAAAGATGCTTAAGCCTTAATTAAAATTTCTTCTATGAATTAAAGCTAAATTCATAAAAGAAATGGAGTCATTTATGCTTCCAGTTTCTATAACATTCAGTAGTAACTTGTGGTTTCTATAACAATTCAGTGGTAATGGCAATTGAATTATACCTTGGTGTATTTGATACATTTTAAATGATTATATATCTACTGACCTAGACCTAGAAATACCATTCATTTGTGTGGAGAGGAAGAGGAAGAAGTGTGCAGGGAACTGAGAGAAGGGTAAAACAGTGAAGAAATAATTGGCAGTTACTTACAATAATTGGCAAATTACAAGAACTGAATGAATAAGACCAGTGCAAGAGTGCAGAGCACTTTTTGGCACTACAAACAGTTGTGGTGCCACCTCACAAAAAAAAAAGGAAGGCTAATAAATGCTTTTTTCCCTTGTTCATAGACATTTTAAGTACATATTATTCTTGTCATTATAGCCAATTATTACCAGCAAGAAATTCCACTCCTGGCACCTTGACAAAAGACATTTCTGACTGGTTGGTGTATTTGATACCTTTTAAATTATTATTACATATCTACTGACCTAGACTTAGAAATGCCATTCATTTGAATGGAGAGGAAGAAGTGTGCAGGGAACTGAGAGAAGGGTCAAACAGTGAAGAAATAATTGGCAGATGACAAGAACTGAAGGAATAAGACAAGTGCAGGAGTGCAGAGCACTTTTTCTCACTACAACAGTTGTGGTGCCTTTGGGCAGCACCACCTCAGAAATGCTTTTTTTCCCTTGTTCACAGACATTTATCATTTTAAGCACATAATATTCTTGTCATTATAGGCAATTATTACCAGCACGAAATTCCACTCCTGGCAGCTCGACAAAAGACATTTCTGACTGCTCACTTGAGCCAAATGAACTTGCCATTTCTTCATTCCTCTCAGCGTCAGGATCAAACTCCTGCTCGTACTCTCTTCTCTTGATCATCTGGATTTGCTGGATGTATTTGTTGTCCTCCCCCACCTTTTTCAGGGCCTGCAGGGTGTGGGGCAGGTTGTGGCGGCCGTGCCACACGTATCTGTTCCTGGCCAGCCGGCTCACCATGTGCAGGCTCTCCAGCACGTTGACGATGTCGTAGATGCGCCGGCGCTCCACATCTGCGGGGAAAGGTGAGCCTGACAGCTCTGCCTCAAACACAGCTGTACTGCTTGTGCTTTACCTGAGCACACAGTGCTGGCCTTCCTCTTAGGGTAATTCCAAATCATTTCTGCTAATTCCACATCTGCAGGGAAAAGTGAGCCTGACACCTCTGCCATGAGACACAGCTGTACTGCTCATGATGTACCTGAGCACACAGTGCTGGCCTTGCTCGTTTTTCTAATTTCACATCTGCAGGGAAAGGTGAGCCTGACAGCTCTGCCTCAAACACAGCTGCACTGCTCATGAGGTACCTGAGCACACAGTGCTGGCCTTGCTCTTAGGATAATTCCACATCTGCAGGGAAAGGTGAGCCTGACACCTCTGCCATGAGACACCTGTACTGCTCATGGTGTACCTGAGCACACAGTACAGTCCTGGCCTTGCTCGTTTTTCTAATTTCACATCTGCAGGGAAAGGTGAGCCTGACACCTCTGCCATGAGACACAGCTGCCCTGCTCATGATGTACCTGAGCACACAGTACAGTCCTGGCGTTCCTTGTAGGATAGTTCCAAATTGCTTTTTCTAATTTCACATCTGCAGGGAAAGGTGAGCCTGACAGCTCTGCCATGAGACACAGCTGTACTGCTCATGGTGTACCTGAGCACACAGTGCTGGCCTTGCTCTTAGGATAATTCCAAATTGCTTTTTCTAATTTCACATCTGCGGGGAAAGGTGAGCCTGACACACCTTTGAGCAACACACCTGCACTGCTCATGATGTACCTGAGCACACAGTACAGTGCTGGCCTTGCTCGTTTTTCTAATTTCACATCTGCAGGGAAAGGTGAGCCTGACAGCTCTGCCAAGAGACACAGCTGCCCTGCTCATGATGTACCTGAGCACACAGTCCTGGCCTTCCTCTTAGGATATTTCCAAATTGTTTTTTGCTAATTTCATAGAATAAAGTGAAAATAGCCCTCCCAGGTCTTGCCAGCAAGGAAAACAAATTTTGTTTCATATATGCAAGGGTTTGCTGTTCCAGAGGTGTACTTGGTTTTTAGCACTCCTTTAGCAATAAAATTTACTGTCCCATTACATGGGTTTCAATCCAGCTTTGGAAGAAACAGCATTTTTAATTATTCACTGCATTGATTCTAGGTTGTGTCATTAAATAACCTTAGAAACTCGTGGTAGGAAAGTGTTTTATAACTTTGTTTTACAAGTCATTTTATTAGCACACTCTTCTGTTGTGTTGTGAGGGTCTCCAGGACAAGGTGAGAGATGAATCTGAGTCCAGATTTCTTAGAAGGCTGATTCATTATATTATATTATATTGTATGAAAATGATATGCTAAAATTCTACTAAAATAGAGAAAAGAATACATCAGAAGGCTAAACAAGAATGAATAATAAAAACCCAGAGAGTCCAGTACAGCTGGACTGGGATTGGTCATTAATTAAAACAATTCTCCAAATCACATTCCAAAGCAGCAAAGCTGCCCAGCTTCCCAGGAGAAGAAATCCTGGCAAAGGGAATTTTCATAAAATATCATGGTGACACTCTTCTGTTCTCATTTCTCTGATAAATTCTTGGTTTTGACCAGACATTTCCTAAAATATATGTCCTTTTGTACAGAGTATACAAAAATGTCAATCATACAGCTTTAAAATTTTAAAACTATTATGCATATATAAGCTGTAGAAAACTGTAACTCCATAATTTTTTTGATTTAAAAAAGCTTTAACTTGATGTTAGAAGTGTGGACTCTGCAGAAATTATTGGTGCAACATAAAGAACAGTAATATAGAATGAGAAAGTTAATGTACCATCAAGAACTGAAAGAAGATTCTTGCTTTGATGTCAGGATTGGACAGGAAGCTGTGGGCTCAGTTTGAGAAATGCTGGTTCCTGCTGCAGAAATCTAACCACTAATCTTAGGTATCATCTCTGAATTTAAAAAACTGCAGCTGTTCAAAATGCTCTGTTTATTTGTGGTATAAGCAATAATTTAGATGTTCAATATGAAACAGAATTCAGATTCTCTGAGTTCAATTCACTGAGGAAACATCAGCATTCTAAACGAACTGCTCTGGTAATTAGCAGTTTAAAATTGGGTTTAAATAAATGTGAGATCAGAGTAAGCATTCAAAATTGTATGGAGCAAAAATGTACTAACAAAAATGGCAGGTTATAGGCAAATTGAATAGGATGAACACCAACTTACGTAGCTCCTCAGTGACTTCATCAAGGCAAATGTAACTTTTCTGTGAAGGGCTGGGGTAATCAGGGTACCGAGCCAGGAATTTGTGACACAGCAATCCCAGACTTTTCTCTTTGCGACTGGGCTGGGATTTTTCATATTCATCCCCCAGTAAGTGCTCCTGCATGGGAAGAAGGAAAAGAGATGGGGAGGTTTTTAACAAACATTTAACAGCTTCACAGTGAGCACTGTCCAAGGGCCAGTGTTCTGTCTTTGTCCTCAGCAGCTGTGAAATAAAACCAGAATTCATACCTGTTGAATGTAGCTAGTCAACATCATTACTTACATTTGGTAACTGCTCCAAAACCAGAACTTTAAAAAAAGATATGCTGTGTCAATGTGTAATTTTAATACTGAATAAACAGCCTCCAGCAAACTTAACCAAAAAAAAAAGAGAGAAAACAAATACTTTTGAACATACCTGCAAACAGTGTTTTGTCTGTAGGACCTCGCTTGAACTGTCTGACAGTTGCCTTCTCTGCTCCCTGCTCCTAATCTCAGGACTGGCTGCACTAATCAGCATTTTCAGGTTGGAAGTGGGTGTCCATGGATCTGCTGGAGGGGTTTCCCTGGCTTTTGGGGGTGTGCTCAGAGGCTGGCAGTCGGGCTGTCTCTCTGTCAGTACCAGCTGTGAGGTAGACGCTTGTTTCAGAGGGGTTTTCAGGACGTTTTTGCATGGCTCAGAATGCTCATTTTCCTACATAGCAATGGAAAGAACAACGGTGACATTAAAACCCTGGTGCACCATGACCCGTTTATCAATAATAGTCAAAGGGGGACAGAGATCCATCGTGTTTTTTGGGTAGCTCCAAGTCAAGGCTTCCAGTCCTGCTCTGAATCAGAGAATCCCTTTCCTGAAACCATTTCTGTGCCTGTAGTTTAAGGCTCGGGTTCCCTGGCATTTATTCCTCGGGTAATTTCCCTTTTCCTTCCTTTGAGGCAAATACATTCAGAACATAGGTTAATGCATAGCAGAGAGCTATAAATAATAGCTGAAATAAATAATAGCTGAAACATGTAATGACCCGGGAGCGGGTGTGATGTTGCTTATAAATTTTTGTTGAGCTAAACAGACACCCCCTTCATGTCAGGGAATACTTATCTTTATTGTAATATAATTATATATATATTAAAAAAATAAGTATAATTATAATCGCCTAAACTCCGGCGACCAGTCCGGTATTTGGTAGTCATGGAAGCGTTGGGTAACACGGTCTTCGCTTTTACAGCGAACTGTAACAAGCTCCCAACTCTCCCAACAAACTTCGGAGCGGGGTAAGGGGTGGAATGTGCTGGCGGGGCTTGCGGAGACAGAACACGAGAGGGGAAGATAAGGACGAAGGGAGGCGAAGGGCAGGGGAGCCCGGCCGGGGCCGATCCGCTCCCGCTCCTTTCCCTCCTCTTCCTCCTTCGCTTTTCGCGCCGCGTCCCCGCGCATGCGCACTCGGCCCGCAGAGCGCTCCGAGAAATGGGTCTGGGGTCTGCGGTGGTCCCGGAGCCCCTTTCGGGGAGGTGCCAGCCTGGAATTGTGAGGGGAGCGGGCTCGGCAGAGCGCCGCCCCATCTCCGCGGGACCCTCTCCCGATCGCGGCTTTTCCGTCTCGGCACCACGGAATGCCCGAGACAAACGCGCTCTGAACATCGCTATCCCTGCTTCTCCACATCTTCCGTAAAGGGAAAAACAGAGAGGGGAGGACAGCCAGGAGGAAGAAGTTCTTCAGGGACACCGTGTATAAAGGTCGTGAGAGATGAAGCTTCAGGAACTCTTGTTGAGGACAGAAATTAAAGCGAAGGTAAAACACGCTCGGTTTCTGCCGTCCCGCGGTTTCTACGCGCGATCGTTCCGACCGAAGCGCTTTCACCCTCAGCCGGGCCGAGCGCGGGCAGCGGGGCTGTCACCGCCCCGCGGGAAGCGGCAGCCCCGGGGGGCGGCTGCTCTCGCTCCCCGGAGGAATTACCTTGTCGCCGGCCCCCATCTCCCCGCTCGCCGGCCGCATTCTCCCGCCGCCTCAGGAGGCGACACCCGCCGCTCCCGCCGCGCCGCTCCGCATCGCAGGTCCCGCCGGCTCTGCAGGGCGGGAGGAGGGAGGGAGGCACTGGATGGGGGCCCCGTGACGGGCCGGTTCCCGCTGCCCTCCGCGGCCACCGGGCTCGTCCCGCCGCTCCCGGCCCGGCCCGCGCGCGCCCGCCGCCCAACGGCCCCGGCCCCGCCCCGCCCCGCCCGCCGCGGCCTAGCACCGCCCATCGGCACCGCCGGCGGCGCGTTTAAACGCGGGGACACGCTGCCCCTGCGCCCTCCCGCTCCCGCCGCGCACCCCACGGTCCGGTAGCGCCGCCGGCCCCCAGGAGCAGCGCTGTCGCTGTCGCCGCCGCCCGCCCCGGCCCGGCCGAAGCGCGGGGCCGCTCCCGGTGCCGATTTGAATTCAACGCGCGGAGCCGCCGCGGGCAGGGTGGGGCGGGCGCGGCAGCCAATCAACTCCCGGCGCCGCTGCCCGCGCGGCCAATGGGAGCGCGGCGCTGCGCGGCTTCACCCTCCTCCTCCCGCCTCCCGCTGCCGGGCGAGCGCCGGCGGGGCTCGGGCCGGGCTTTGGCGGGTTCCGTCCCTCGCTCCCTCCCTGCCACCCTCCCGCCCCAACGGCCGCGGCGTCGCGGGGCGGAGCGGGCGAGGGGGCGCCGGGCGGTTTAGCGGAGCCCATTTACCCGCCGCTGCCGCCGGCCTCGCCCCGTCCCGTCCCCGTCCGTCAGGGGGCGCGCGGGCCCCGCGCGCGGCTCGCGCCTTCCCCCGCCGGCCGCGGGCCCCGCGCGCCCCTCACGGGGTCCCGCCCGCCGCTCCGGCGCCAGATCGCGAGGGCCCCGCGGCCGCCGCGCTCCTCGGAGCCCAGCGCGCACGTCGTGTTTGGGACACACCGCGCTTCGCGGTTAAACCACAGCGCCGGCGTGGGCCCGTGCTCGGGCCGGGCATGACAGCGGCCGGAGAGGCTCCCCCGCGCAGGGAAAAAACAGGAGATCAAAGGTGAATGGCTGAGCCGGTGAGGGCTCAGGGGAGGCGCCTCGATAGCTCCTGGCCTAGGGGTGGCATTGCCCCACAGATAAGGGTCTGGTGCCGCTTATCGTAAAATCACAGAACCCACTCGGCTGGAAAAGACCTCTGAGGTCAGCGAGTCCAATTCATGAGCGATGTACGGCAGTGATCGTGGGTATGGCAGTGAGCGCCACGTTCAGGCTTTCCCTAAACACCTTCGGGGACAGCGAGTCCCTCCAGCACCTCCCTGGGAAGAAATTCCTCCTAATGCCCAACCAAAAACCCCTGTCGCGTCCTGAGACCTTCTGTCCTGACCCTTGTTCCCTGGGAGCCGAGCCCTCCTCTCAGGATATTGTCGAGAGCGATAAGGGTGCCCTGACATTATTGCAGAGGTTACAGAACTTCTGTTCTGCAGGCAGGACTCTGGCATTTAAACCCATCTTTTTCTACCAGAGCCAGGTTTTTATACTAGAGCCAGGGTTTCCAAAGCTATTGATGTAACTCTGCAGTTTCTTCTGAAAGGTTGTAAACGCAAATGAAAATATT
The DNA here is from genome assembly GCA_009764595.1 of Geothlypis trichas. Taxonomy (NCBI): domain Eukaryota; kingdom Metazoa; phylum Chordata; class Aves; order Passeriformes; family Parulidae; genus Geothlypis; species Geothlypis trichas. The sequence continues at coordinate 383,825 of CM019906.1, read as the reverse complement.
GACCCCCAAGGGACCTTTGCTCCTTAGTGTCACTGCAGCCAAGGGTTATTCTCTTGCAGTACCCGTGTGCCACACTTTAAAAAGTGGGATTTGGGAGGACATTTGCTCTTTTTCCTTGTTTATGTTTTGATACAATTACCGTGTATTGGTTTCTGTCTATAAAATGTGCACTGGAAGCTGTGATTGTTGTAACCCAGAGCTGGCGTGTGACTCGAAAGAAGTACAAATGTAAATACTAAAAAAACAATGTGTGTTTCTTCTTTACCCCTACACTACCCCATGACTACATGGAATTTGAGTTACCTGAATGAAGAGCACTCATGTGTTTCAAAAATCAAACCAGGGGGGAAAAAATCAGGCTTTAACATTCGAGCTGTCATTTGAATATTTATTTAATTTATGTTGAGCTTTGAAAATCACCTTTATCACCTAATCAAGAAGCCATTATCTCTGTTCAAACAACACGCTCTTGTGACCTTTGTTCAGGGGACTTTCCTTCGAGTTAGCTTTACAAGCTGCCCATCACAACAGTCTCAGACATTTTAAAGCAAAGGTTTAAGGAATTTCCAAGGGCGTTACACCCACTGAAATAATTATTCTGTTGGGAACTTCTGTGCCTCTTTTACCACGAAAGTGCCTTTGCATTTCTGAGATGATGCAGCAATAAAGGGCAAACTGTTTGTATTTCCCTCTGCTCTTGCTCGACTTGCATAAGAAACTGCAATTACGTTCTCTGCCTCTCTTAAAGGAAAAAGAACAGAGATTCAAAATTGTAATGTCCCTGGCGTGGCAACCAACAGCACCAGCAGCTAGGTAATAATGGGCCCTTCATGTAGAACCTTGGAACCTTTTGTGAGATGGTCTTTGTCGGGGATGTTTGCTCTTTTCAGGCGTTGTGCTGAGCCAAAGCAGCACCTGATGGCAGAAATCAGAGCTGGAGAGTGATAGGTGGTTTATCTATGCTAAAATCATAGATTTTATGATGATTTGGTTCAGCTAAAGAGTTACTTGTAGCATTGCCACGTGGATTAAAGAGAATGTTTGACCTATCCCAGTGGTTTGGTCAAATCAAATCTCTGATAAAATGGTAGATAAGCAAAGAATTTGTGGAATTGAGTGCTTCCAGTGCCTCTATTCTAGTTAAGCATCCCTCCTCATCTGCCTGTAGAAATTTTCCTTTCCCAGAAACAGCTTCAGCAGCGCACTGGGCTAAAGAAAGCAGCGATGTGCACTGCTCGAGTTGTATTTCCTGAATGAACACACCTTGTCAATAATGGATTTGTTTCAGTGTGATCTCAAGGCAGCAAAGTTCAGCACCTTGTGCTGGTGTCCTTCCTAGATGTGGTGCTGCACTTTTGTCAAGGGGAATTGTAATTGATGGCTCACATAAAGAGAAATTACACACTGAGTTTTATTGGAGGCATTCTTGTTAGGTAATTCCATGTATAAGACAATTGCAGAGCACCCAGGTGGAATCTTCATCCTGGGGGCTGCTCAAAAGCTCTGGATGTGATCCTGAGCAAGGGGCTTTAGTGACCACATTTCTAAGAGTACTCTGCTGTAAAGTTCCAGTTAATAATAAAAAATAGAATAAAAAAATCACTGACAGTAATGTGAATTGAAAATATTGTGTGATCTCTACAACCTTCAGAAAGCTGAACTTTCTGTGACTTTATGCCCTGCTGTCAGAGAGCTCTGGCTATTTAGGCTGCTTTCCTCAAGGAGCTACTTTGTAATTTCTCTTTCCAGGGCTGGAATTGTCAATTTGAGCGTCGTGGCTGCCAGCAGGGGATTTGCAGGGAAGTGCCTCGAGTTGAGCATCAGTTCCAGTGCTGAAACACTGCTCGTGGGAATGTGGCAAGTGATGCTGCTCCTTGCACATGTCTCCTTCAAATGTCATGTTTCTGGGGATGTTGCTTTTATTCAGTTCATTTTAACAGGCAGTTGATAACTGTCATTTATTACACCTTAATTTTAATGTCTGATGGGTTTCAAGGAGGAACTGAGCCTTCTGTGGGGATGTACTTCCAGGCAAGAAGTTATGATATAAGCAGACCTCAAATAGCTCATAAATCTCTCAGTAGATTGGGTTAAATATTTCATCTATTTCAAGTATAAATAATGAAATTATTGCCTTCAAGAAAAATGAAAAGAAGGCAGAGTAGTTTCAGGAGTACAAGGCAGAAGTCAGAAACCATAGTGCTGCTGTAATGTTCATCTCTCACTTCAAAATTGTGACAAAATCTGGATTATAGCATTTATCCTTTTCTTCTCCTTGTCTTCACTCTGTGCTGTGATGTAACAAAATAAATCTTCATTTCTGAGCTATGAATGAAGTTTGCAGAGCTTGCAGAGGGGGTAGAAGCCCTTGGGTTCACTAAAGGCCACACTTGTTTCACCCTTCCCTGTGTGCTCCTCACAGGGATCTGCTGCCAGGCTGTGCTCCCATCAGGGTATTCACCCAGCAAAATGCCATCTGTGATTGTGTGCAGGGTACAGAGCACTAAATGGCTTTTAAATTATGTAAAAAATAATTAAAACAAACAAAAAAAACCAAACCTGCAGCAGGAAGGGCAGTGCTGCTCCACAGGGCCCTGTGCAGAGTTCTGCTCCAGCCCTACCTCATTCTGCATTCATTAGTCTACATATAATTAAATCATATTGAGGAATATTATTGAACACAGCCTGATTAAATGGAACTGGAGTTTATTTGCTTGCAGTTGTTACTCTATCTTTTAAAATTAGGCAAATTAAATCAGCAGGTCAAGCTCTGAGAAGGAAAAAAAAACCAAAACATTATGAAAAGCTGAATTCCTAAACAAACAAATGCCTTTTCAGGCATGCTGATTTCAGGGAATGCTAATTAAAACTTAATGCATGCACCAGAAACTACACTGAGAGAATATTAATAGCATGGCATGAAGAAAAACAGAGATAGAGTGTTCCAGTGCCTCACTTGTGTAGGTATATTTTCCCTGCTAGGATGGATTATTAGGAAAGGAGGATTACAGCTCAGAAATGTGTGTTATTGGGACCAAACACAGGGCACTTTGTCAGCTCTGCAACATCCAGAGCTAAGAGTTTAGAGTAGTCAGCAAAGGGCATGTTTGTACTTCAGATGCATTTTCCTTTTGTACTCAAACATTTCACAGGTAATACCAGCTACATTATTTTAGTGTACTTTAGATTTTGTTGTTCCAAGTTTCAGAGGTAAGTTATCTCCACTAGGAGTCCAGACTCATGGCCATGTAAATGAGTCAATATTTTGAGAAATTAAGAGGAATTCTGCTGCCCAAAGGGAAATATGCACACAAGAGGTATTTCCTGAAAGGGTAAGTTGGAGCAAAGCTCTGCTTGCTTCATGTCCTTGAAGGAGAAGATTACATTTAAAAAAGATATTTATACACCCAAGTTTTTAGGTGTAGGAAAAAAAAAATATTTCTATTATGTTGTTATTTGTGGGAGCCTTTGGAAGATCTTATTTCCCTAAGTGATGTGCTATTGAAAATGTTTAATTTCTTTTGCATTTGTTGTGTCACATATTTGTAATATGGATTCTTAAAGCAGCCAATGAAGCACTTTTCCTAAGACCTGATCTCAGTTTGTTCTTGTCAACAAGCAGCATCTAAGCTCTTATTGAAGAGGATTCCTACTGCACAGACACATCCCAAAGTTCACGTTTGTTTAAAATGCAGATTCTTACACAAATTCCTTCTCCCTCGGGTCTGTAGCTGAGAAATGACACATGGAATTTTCACTGGCATGTCAACAGCAGAATTTGTGCTGTGGGATGAACCAAACAGACTGCACTGACACTGCACAGACACTCCTCACTCCTCTGCTGCAGCTGAATGGATCCTCAATATTCTCCTGCTGAATTGTTTGCTGTAGCTCGTTGACTTGGAATAATGTTACATTCACATCAAGACATTTTCCTCTGCTGCAAATGACTGGTTTCAGAGGATTTGCATCAGGAAGGAATTCAGTTTGAGAACATTAATAGTATTTTCTATTTGAAGACTTTTCTGCATGTCAGTGGAATTCTCCTTTTCCTGACTTTTTGTACCATATCATATTTGAAAGCTGTTCCTTTGAGTTTGCTCTGTACATGTCTCACTTAAACCTTCTGTGCTGCTCTGCCTTTCTGTCTTGGGCCACCTTTCCATCTCCCTGCCCTGAAGGTTCTCCTGCTCTAGCTTCTGCTGGCTCCTGGGTTCCTCACTGCATTTTGAGCTGCCCTTGGCTGTCCCACCCACAAGGGGTTGTTCCTGCAGGCTGCCTGCAGCAGGCAGCCAGCACACACCCAGCCAGGGACAGCAGTGTGCTTTGGAACCATCTCTAGGTTTGTGATGTGTGGCTGGACACACTGGACAAGGGTCAGCTTTCCTCTTTCCCTCCTCCTGGCCCCTTCCCAGCTGCAGGACTGCCTACACACTGACCTTGTGCTTTTCCAGGGTTCCTCAGCACCATGTGCCCTGGGAGCAGATTTCTTTAACAAGAGATGTGAAAGGCAGACTCTGAGCTTGTCTGTGCTGTGGATTCCATTGTGGAATGGGTGATAAAAATTCCTGCCTTCTTGGAAATGGCATAAAGAGAACAGGGGATTCTGAGCTTCTCCCGTGTGCAATTAAAAGCAAAACTCTGCTATGAGTTGAACACAGACTTTTCTCACCATGAGCTGGTTTCCATGTCTTCTGCATGTAAAGAGAGTTGTTCAGCACTGCACACATAACCTTTTCCTTTTTCCCCTATGAGAATGCTGCTTGAGTGCAATAATCCATCCCAAAGCCCATAATAACCCAAAATAAACTTTACCTGCACTGCCATCTTCTATTCCAAATGCCATCTCTATTGAAACACCCCTCTCTGTTCTTCATGTAACATCTCAACCAAGCTGAATTATTTCATCTGCCACACAGGGATTAAAACATGTCAACAGTCATTATCTTTGCCCTAATCTCTGGCAGTTGCTTGTCCTTAAATAGCTCAGAGGTTTCATTATAACTTTCTCACTGAGTTTCTTGCTGCATAAATCTGCCAAGGTGTCACTTGCTGGCATGGCAGGAGTGCCACACGTGCCCAGTGTTGCAGACAGGAGATGGTCAAGAGGGTTTTGCCTCATAAATTCTACTCTGTGTTGTTCCAGTTCAAATCAGTGCATCTTCCACTCTGCTTGGGAGCTGTCAGGCTGCTGTAAGCAATTCTAACCTGAGAGGAATGGGATTTGTGCAGAGCTTTGTGTTATTAATGTGAAATACTTGGTGCTTTTGAATTTCTAATGGCAGTCAAGCTTTACTTTTAGCTGGAGAGCTGCAGAGGTGAGTGAGGACAAGAGAGTAGCAAAGAAGACTTACTGACTTGATATTTCAATTCCATGGATTTTTAAAGGCAGATGACCCCAGGCAGTGAGCTCCTGAGGGCTTCAGTTTAAACAATGACTGAATGATATTTTGTAGACAAATAGTTCAAGTGCTATTTTTCAAACCTATTAGTAATTCTTGTTGTTAAAATCAGTTTAACTTCATGTCACGATTAATTAAGAAGTTTAGTTATATAAAATAACTGCAAAATACCTTGAAGTAAAGGTTTTGATAAAAATATCACAGAAGTCAGAGAAATAAAAAAAATTTTGTTAATATCCAGGCTTTAAAGGATGGTGCTTTTAATATTAAAGCCACGTTTCAATCTTTGAAATACTTGTACTGGAAAAAAAGTGCATCATCAATATACATAACCTACTAAACTGCATGAAAAGATAACTACAGTCCTCTGTTATTAAAGGAAAATTGTATTTATTTACATTTACACGTATTCTTGCTGAAAGGCTGGCAATTAAAGCTAATAACTAGACAAATACATGAAGGCTTTTCTCTGGGCATTACAATATTCCAGATAAGCTTTTTGGCATAGGCAGTACAATGCAGTAAATACTTGTGCTCAGGAAGGCACAGAGGATAACAAACACACAAATAAAATCCTGTTTGCTTCTGCTTGGCAGCACCTCCAGCTCTTCACAGACATGATAAATCCTCTGAGGATATTTTCTTGGGAAGAAAGGGAAAAAAACCCAAAACAAAACAAGAGCCTTAAATGCATTTGAATATTCATTTCTTAGCTATCTTGTTGTGTTTTGTTTCTTCCCCCTCGGAGAATGCAGGAAAAGAGCCTTTGTTTTCCTTCTGAATAATGTGACATGGGGAAAATCTGCATCCAGTGCTGCTGCTTGTGATCAACTGGGGCTCTCCCTGCCAGTTCCCTGCTGCCTGTCAGTCAGGTGAGCAGCCAGCCTTGGCTCCTGTTCCCCTGCAGGGACAGGCACAGAGTTTGGCCACAGTGCAGAGTTGTCATTACAGTAAAGGCACTGGCACAAGAGTTTGGCCACAGTGCAGAGTTGGCCAATGAAGGGACTGGCACAGAGTTTTGGCCACAGTGCAGAGTTGGCCAATGAAGGGACTGGCACAGAGTTTGGCCACAGTGCAGAGTTGGACATTGCAATAAAGGGACTGACACAGAGTTTGGCCACAGTGCAGAGTTGGCCATTACAGTGACAGGGGACTGACACAGAGTTTGGCCACAGTGCAGAGTTGGCCAATGAAGGGACTGACACAGAGTTCAGCCACAATGCAGAGGGGTCCATTACAGTGAAGGGACTGACACAGAGTTTGGCCACAGTGCAGAGGTGTCCATTAAAATAAAGGGACAGATACAGAGTTTGGCCACAGTGCAGAGATCTCCATTGCAATGAAGGGACTGACACAGAGTTTAGCCACAGTGCAGGATCTCCCATTAAAATAAAGGGACTGGCACAGAGTTTAGCCACAGTGCAGAGAATCTCCATTAAAATAAAGGGACTGACACAGAGTTCAGCCACAATGCAGAGGTGTCCATTACAGTGACGGGACTGGCCACAGAGTTTGGCCACAGGTGCAGAGGTTGTCCATTAAAATAAAGGGACAGATAACAGAGTTTGGCCACAGTGCAGAGATCTCCATTGCAATGAAGGGATGACACAGAGTTTAGCCACAGTGCAGAGATCTCCATTAAAATAAAGGGACTGGCACAGAGTTTAGCCACAGTGCAGAGATCTCCATTAAAATAAAGGGACTGGCACAGAGTTTAGCCACAGTGCAGAGTGGCCATGAAGGGACTGGCACAAGAGTTTAGCCACAGTGCAGAGTGGCCAATGAAGGGACTGGCACAGAGTTTGGCCACAGTGCAGAGGTGTCCATTACAATGAAGGGACTGACACAGAGGTTTAGCCACAGTGCAGAGGTGTCCAATGAAGGGACAGGATACAGAGTTTGGCCACAGTGCAGAGTTTCTCCATTAAAATTAAAGGGACTGACACAGAGTTTGGCCACCAGTGCAGAGTGGCCAATGAAGGGACTGACACCAGAGTTTAGCCACAGTGCAGAGATCTCCACTACAGTGACAGGGCCTGGAAGGACACTGGGCAGGCTGAGCTCTAGGATGGTGCAGAATGAGCTGCCACTAGGCAGGCAGACACCTTTCCAGGGCTGCCTGTCCTCCCTGACACCTTTCCAAGGGCTGCCTGTCCTCCCCTGACACCTTTCCAAGGGCTGCCTGTCCTCCCCTGAGCATCCCCACCAGCCAGGAGTGCCCTTGTGTTAGTTTAATGGAGGGAAACTCCTCTTTGTGGCAGGGAAATGATGCTCTGCAAAGTGTGGTTTGTCCCAGGCTGGGACAGCAAGCTGCTGTTTTACACCTGTTACCTCCTGCTGTTTCCTGTGTGAGTTACAGCAGCATCCAGGAGCACCAGCTGAAATAAAGTCTGGGTTCATGTGATGCTCACAACCTCAAAATGCACAAGGATGGATTTTCCAGCCACCAGGTGCTTCTTGCAAAGATCACCTCAGATCTTTGAGAATCCTCTTCTCTTCAATTGATTGGGGACTTCAGGTACTGAGCCCCTTCCCCCAGCCAAGCCCATTCCAGCTTCTCATTCCAGCCTCCCCAAATAAATAAAGTTTATTTTAAACTTTTCTGCATTATAAATAAGTAAACACCTATTGGGCCGAGAGTGAAAAAGAATGTGTCACAGCACCTTCATCTGTGAGAATGGACCTCTGATGCCTTCAGTGGTTACTTCACACAAAACACCTGCTTAGCACAGAGAGGAATGGCACATGGCATTCCCATTTTGTCCTTGCGAATGTTTTTGTTTCTGTGACCCAATCAAAGTCAGCTTATGCTCTACAAGTGACAGCGCTTCAACAGAAGAATGTCTCCTGTGCTTAAGGCCTCCTGAGGCAACAGGACAGAGTTCAAATGTCCCTGGGCAGAAAAGAACTCCAGCTGTCTTATGGGGAGGATTTCCCCAGATGGATTTTGTGGGGTGGTGCAGAGGTACTTTATTCTAGAGGATGGTACAGACTAAAAACTCATGAGGGAAAGAACATGCTGCTTAAAATTCCAGAGGCCTGGGAGGGTGAGGGTTCAGCCCCACTGAGCATGTTAAGAGCTCAGCTTTTTACCATACTCTGAGCTTCTAGCAGCAAGAATATCTCCTCTTTATTATTTAGCCTAGATACCTATTGCTGTCTAATCTACTTAAATTACTGCCCTTGACATGAAGAAAAGGTAAATTCTGAAGGGGATGGTGGTGGGGGAAATTGCAAGGTTCAGACACATCTCCTGTTTCTCCAAAATTGCAAGGTTCACACACATCTCTCTGTTTCTCCAAAATTGCAAGGTTCACACACATCTCTCTCCAAAACTGCAAGGTTCACACACATCTCTCTGTTTCTCCAGAATTGCAAGGTTCACTCACATCTCTCTGTTTCTCCAGAATTGCAAGGTTCACTCACATCTCCTGTTCTCTAAAACTGCAAGGTTCACACACATCTCTCTGTTTCTCCAGAATTGCAGGGTTCACACACATCTCTCTGTTTCTCTACATTCAACAAATCTGTGGAATTTGAGCCAATCTGTGGAAGTCAGCAGCACATGCTGGTTTTAGCTCACATCTCAACAGCTGGATTCCATCTGAGCACATGGTCAGAGAGACACTCTCAGGTGAGCAAACTCAATATTTCTCCTTTAGAATTTACAGTATGCACAAACAAGCATTGACAGGCAAGTTTCAAGCAATTAAATACATGAATCAATGTCCAGATTAGAGCAGGAGATTTGGGTGGAAGCAAGCTCAGGTTCATTCAGTTATGAAAAAGTCATGAAAAGGCAAAATCTCCCTATTCAGAGACCAGAGATCTGCATGGTTCTCCAGCTGTTTGCACACAGCCTGCTTCATGGTGGATGATTTCTGTCTGTAATCAGTGAGGCACAGATCAAGATAAACACTCCTATGGAGTCAATAAAATTAATTTTTATTTTTATAATTAAATCTCGAGAGCCACCTGATTCTGCCTTGAATCAAGGCTATAATTTCAGCAGTCAACATCTGATATTTGATTGTAATGAAGAAGCTAAATATGAATAGAGCACATTTTTGATTAATTAGAATTTTGTTGCCAAGGATTTAATCTGTTTTCCCTTCTCTGTGGAAAAAAAAAACCCCAACCCTCTCTAAAATGAGTTTCTCAGCAGGGATAATTACAGAAATGTTGAGTGAACTCCAGCAGCAGACATGTTTCAATGTTTCTTTGCTTTTGTGGAGCAAGGGGAATATGGGAGAGAATAGATGACCATGAAATGCTGACTGTGGTTCTCACTTTCCTGATCATAAAGTAACACAAATCTAGTCCTGGAGCTGGGCCTTCCTGGCCACTCAGATATTTCTGGGTGAGATAAGAGGAGTTCAGCTCAGACTGTGTTCATGTAGAAATGTATCAGTGTTAACTCAGAGCTGTGTTCATGTAGAAACTTTGCTGGAATTCTTGTGATGTGTGGATGTGAATCCATTTGTGCACACAGCAGCTCACATGGAATTTCCATGGTTATGAATAAATAGAGCAACCCCTTAGCATCTTCAAACATTGCTTTCTGTCATCAGTTATGGCACCAGGGGATGCATTTCATTTCTCCTAAGGTTAAGGGAAGAAATGCTTTTCTTTTCTAAGAAAAGCCACACTTAGATGAGTTGTAGTAAGCACTGTGTCTGTTGGGATGTTCCTGCTTTAACACATCTCTGTGGGATGCAGAAAGCTGTGTCCAAAATCAGGATAACCCTGTGGGATGCACAAAGCTGTGTTCACAATCAGGATAACCCTGTGGGATGCACAAAGCTGTGTCCACATTCAGGATAACCCTGTGGGATGCACAAAGCTGTGTTCACAATCAGGATAACCCTGTAGGATGCACAAAGCTGTGTTCACAATCAGGATAACCCTGTGGGATGCAGAAAGCTGTGTCCAAATTCAGGATAACCCTGTGGGATGCAGAAAGCTGTGTTCACATTCAGGATAACCCTGTAGGATGCACAAAGCTGTGTTCACAATCAGGATAACCCTGTGGGATGCTCAAAGCTGTGTCCACAATCAGGATAACCCTGAGCAGCTCTCTGGCATGAGAACACTCTGGTGCTACATTTTACATCTTAATTTTACTGTTAACTAAAAAAACACAACCCAAAGCCCTGTGTAAGACTGATTAATGTACAATAGGCAGTTAAGCCTTGTTAAATCACTTTCTCTCAAAGAGGGTGCAATGTAATTTTTCTCTCTCTCAAAGAGGTGCAATGTAATTTTTCTCTCTCTCAAAGAGGTGCAATGTCATTTTTCTCTCTCTCAAAGAGGTTCAATGTAATTTTTCTCTCTCTCAAAGAGGTGCAATGTCATTTTTCTCTCTCAAAGAGGTGCAATGTCATTTTTCTCTCTCTCAAAGAGGTGCAATGTCATTTTTCTGGTGTGAGTGATGACTCTATGGATTGAAAACCTGAACACGATGCTCTGGGCTGTTCCTTAAGAAAATGTCTGTGGTTAAATAGGACTGGGCTGTTTCATCCCCCAGCACATGCTATGCAAACAACTTATTTTGAAGATTTTTCTGGTCTGTTAATGATTTCTGCAGTTGTAGGGAGAGGGATGGAGAGGAAAGGGCCCCTTGTCCCTTTAGCCATGTAAAAGCACCAAATGAGTTTTCTCAGTAAACAGAGTTTTTGTCAATTTAGGACCCTAGTTCTTGTGCACTGGGGTCCTAAATAGGGGATGAAAAATCTAATATCTGCAGTAAAATATAATAGATTGTCCTGTGTTAGGTCCAACTAAACCAAGTAGAAGACCCTGAACATAGAAACTTGGTAAGAAGTTACCCCCAAACACAATTTCTATTTTGCCTGTTTGAGCAAGCAGGACATGATTTATTTTGAGCTAATTAATTAATTTAAAGCCATTTTATTCCCTTCTGGTCAGGTACATTTATATCTTCTGGAAACAGTAAAGAAATGCTATTTCAATTAAACTACCTCAATATTTATCATTTTGAAAAAGAATAAAATGTTGTACACATCCTAGCAATTGCAGCCAAACAGACTTGTCACTCTCAGAGGAAGTAAATGAATACAGTGAATCCAAATTTCTTCTCTGGTCAGTTCAGAATTCAGGTATCCCACTGAAATCCATCATCTCTGAAACCTTGTGAACATCTGGTTACACAATGAAGGAAACAACAGGTTGACACTGGCTGCTAACTCGTGGATAGATTTTGTTTTCTTTCTTGCTCTGATTAATATTTTATTCCTAAACAGTGTTTTGAACACCTTTGAGACTGTTGTTACAGGAGCTACATAATGAAAGAATGGCAGATGGTGGATGAGGAGAACCTTTTCCAGAAATCATTGCCCTTCAAATGCTTCTATTTTATCTCCTGTAAATAGGTAAAATAGATATTCCTGCTAGTACTAATGAGAAGATCTGTAAGTAAATGAATTCTTTGACTCCAGGCAGTTGCATTTTCCCTACAGGAGCTTGAAGGGGTAGCTAGCATATTTTCTTCTTCTATCATAATCTCATCACAGAAATGGGCTCCAACCCTTCCAGTGTTAATGCTGAAACTGCAATTTGGGGTTAAAAGTGCTATTAGAGTGTAACACTGTCATTTCCTTTCACATTCTGCCTCCCTAAAGGTGTCACAGCAGCAGTAAAGCCAAGATCAGTGAAAAGCCATGACAAAATGGAAACATTCCTATGCATAGGAAAACAGGTGAGGAGAGATTTCCAGCCCACTGCAAATTCCTGCTCTCTCCATCTTCTGAACTGACACTTGGTGCTTGGATAATAATGAGAACACAGAGAAACAGATTACAGCTTTGTGTTAGTGACAGCAGAGTTATGGCTGAAGAGCTGCTTTCCTTCTAAGCCTTCATTTTCAGCACTTAGAACATATTCAGCTTAGAATATATTCATTTTCTGAATATATTACCCTTTGGGCTTCCATTGCACATGCTTCCTTTCCTTCCAAAAGGTTCTTTGTGGCTTTTTTTAGTCTTTTTCCTTTTTTTTTTTCTTTTCCCATTACATTTTCTTGGCTATTTATCTGATATCTAAACATGGGCAAAAGTGTCCTCACTATTTCATCAATAGTTCAGATATTTCCCCCACACATTGGTGCTGGTGTTTCTGCCTTTGATACAGTAGAGGAAATTTCTTTTATAGATAATATATAAAGTTCTTAAAACCTACCTCTTCTGTTTTGGTTTTTACTTCTTGAAATAAGCATGGAATTTGTCCTTAGAAAGAAAAAGAATCCTGAAGGGTGGTATTGTGGTTAAAAATGTAACTGGGTGCTGAGTTATTCACAGAGTTTCTGTGTGTGAGTGGTGGCCCCACGTATCTGAGCACAAGGAACAGATGATTTCTGACAGCTCAGATTTCTGACAGGACTTCCCTCTCCTTTGTGAAGGGGTGGGAAAACAGAGTCTGTTTCACCAGCAAATGCCAGAAATAAAGCCAGATTTCATACACAGCTTCAGCTTTGGGTTTCTAATGCTCACAAACAATGCCCTGCCTTTGTGGTGTACAGTTTGGATTAGTGGCTGATCTGGGGGAATGATGAAAAATCAGCAAAGTCAAAGCCACTGCTGTGGGTCCTGGAGGGGCCCAGCTGTCATCCCCAACAATAATCATTTCACTCTCCTGGCTTTCAGTGCAAATGGATTAACTCAAAAGATGAATTAACATCAAGGGGTTGGTGTTGGAGGGAGAAGACATTCCATGTGCTGTGTGCATGCACAAAAAGAATGAGGGATCAGCAAAAAGAGCCAGAGATCATTAAGCACAAACAAAACCCAGTCCTGAATGGAAGTTTCTCTCATACAGCCATCACTTACAGTCCTTCTAAAGTTCTTTAAGAATGTGAGTGTTGTTTATTTGGGAACTTTTATAGGTACTTTGTTACATTTTTAACTACTGTTAGGCACAGATTCAACAACATACCAGCATTGTCCATTATAATTCTAAAACCAAAGGGTTTTTTGTAGAGAAAAAAGCATCTGCAGAAAGGAAATTGTTCTTATCTGTACCACGTGTGTTGCTAGGACCAGCTTTGTGGCACTGGGGACAGGCAGTAGCATCTCAAAGTAACAAAACATGTCTGAGCAAGGTCTGCTCAGCCTCAAGGCCTCTCCAAGGGATGATTTAACAGAGAACTGGTCCTGGCAATGCTGCTGATCTCACCAGGACTGGGAACATGGTTTGATGTTCTCCTGCTTGTTTGTTCCTGTGAGCTGTGCCCAGTTAAAATGCATTTAAACAAACATGTGAGGACTTCACAACTGCCATGTTTCAGGCAGTGAGAATCCATGGAGCTCCCCTGAAATGGACACACACAGGTATCAGCCCTACAGAAATACTGTCTTGTACATACACAGATATCAATATCAGCTCTACAGAAATACTGTCTTGTACATAAATATCAGCTGTACAGAAATACTGTCTTGTACATACACAGGTATCAATATCAGCTGTACAGAAATGCTGTCTTTTACATGCACAGATATCAATATCAGCTGTACAGAAATGCTGTCTTGTACATACACAAATATCAGCTGTACAGAAATGCTGTCTTGTACATAAATATCAGCTCCACAGAAATACTGTCTTGTACATACACAGGTATCAGCCCTACAGAAATACTGTCTTGTACATAAACTGGTATCAGCTGTACAGAAATACTGTCTTGTACATGCACAGATATCAGCTGTACAGAAATACTGTCTTGTACATAAATATCAGCTCCACAGAAATAGTCTTGTACATACACAGATATCAATATCAGCTGTACAGAAATACTGTCTTGTACATACACAGATATCAGCCCTACAGAAATACTGTCTTGTACATACACAGATATCAATATCAGCTGTACAGAAATGCTGTCTTGTACATACACAAATATCAGCTGTACAGAAATGCTGTCTTGTACACACACAGGTATCAGCTCTACAGAAATACTGTCTTGTACATACACAGGTATCAGCTCCACAGAAATACTGTCTTGTACATACACAGGTATCAGCTCCACAGAAATAGTCTTGTACATAAACAGGTATCAGCTCTACAGAGATCCTGTCTTGTACATACACAGAAATCCTGTTTTGTCATACACAGAAATCCTGTCTTGCCCATACACAGAAATGCTGTCTTGTCCATAAACAGAAATCCTGTCTTGCCCATACACAGAAATCCTGTCTTGTCCATAAACAGAAATCCTGCCTTGTCCATACACAGAAATCCTGTCTTGTCCATACACAGAAATCCTGCCTTGTCCATACACAGAAATCCTGTCTTGTCCATACACAGAAATCCTGTCTTGTCATACACAGAAATGCTGTCTTGTCATACACAGAAATCCTGTCTTGTCCATACACAGAAATCCTGCCTTGTCCATAAACAGAAATCCTGCCTTGTCCATACACAGAAATCCTGCCTTGTCTTTCCAAGCTACCAGGGGTGTTGTGAGGAGAGCCAGACCAAGGCCAGTCCAAGGCTGTGGAGCCCTGCACACTGTGAGCAAAGCTGCCCTCAGGAACCTCAGCAGGACATCTGCCTGCATCTCTGGAACGAGGGGTGCTGACAGCAGAGACCCCAGCAGGACATCTGCCTGCATCTCTGGAACAAGGGGTGCTGACAGCAGAGACCCCAGCAGGACATCTGCCTGCATCTCTGGAACAAGGGGTGCTGACAGCAGAGACCCCAGAAAGGTGATGGCCTCAGGAATATGTGGGTTTCTCCTAAAGGAGATGGTAAGTGTGAGTCTAAGGTGCAGTTTTATCCCATCTCTTCCTTACTTTTCATCATTTTTCCCCTCCCCTTCCTCAAATC
Organism: Geothlypis trichas; assembly: GCA_009764595.1. Classification (NCBI taxonomy): domain Eukaryota; kingdom Metazoa; phylum Chordata; class Aves; order Passeriformes; family Parulidae; genus Geothlypis; species Geothlypis trichas. The sequence goes on along the minus strand of CM019906.1, from coordinate 368,586 downwards.
TCTCACAATAGCTTGGTCAAGAGCATTTTGTGCTTGGTTGGGTTTGAAAAGGACTTGCTGCTCCCTGCTGTTAGATTATTTCCAGGAGACTGTCTCGGGTCAATAGTCACAACATTCTTTGCTCCACTCCCCCTCTCCCCACCCAGACAGAAAAATAATAAAATTAAACAAGAATAAATGAACGTGGGAAAGGCAGGCATGTTTGTATTTATAGGATTGATCCAGCAATTTGGGGTATGGATTCTTTTTGTGTTCCAGAACCTGGTCTCTGCATGAATTCCCATAGAGGAATTTCCTCCCCCACGAGGCATAAGCAGTAGCAGTTAAATTTCCAGTGAAATTACCAAAGAAATACAGGCACTTCCCTCCTCCCTGCATCTCTTCTGCATTTCAAGGTGTCCCAGGTCTAAAATAAATGTCTCAGCTTTGTTTGGCACCCCAGGAAATTCTGGTTAATATTCAGAGGGGCTTGAATTTTCTGTGACTGCTTGAACTGATTCAATTAGCATGGGACTCACAAACAAAGGAAGGCAGTTCCTGCTAACTGAAATGAAAATTTGATTATATGGTGTTCAGGTAGGACAAGGTGTGATAACCAGCAACCACTGATGATTTTACACTTTAAAAAAGGGAAAGACCACAGCAGGTGGATTTGACAGCAGGAGCAGTGAACAAGAAGACAACTCAATATCCAGTTAACCTGTCTAGGCACCAAACATGTAACCTTTATTCCTTTATTCCTCAAAATCTGATTAATACTGTCTTTGATGCACATTTTAATTGTTATTTGTGTGTGCTACTGTGGGGTCACAGAGTTATCCAGCAGCTGAGATTTTTGTGGTGAAGCCCATTTGGGTGCTTGAATTTTGCAGATCTCTCAAAAGTTTCCATTTCTTTCCTTTTCTATGTATATTTTGCCTACTTCTAATCTATATACTGCAGGAGCAAAGAGATTGTTTTGATCTTATATTCATTACCAGCCATTAAAACTTGTAGTTCAAGTTTTTGCTTGTACTTCTGTAGCTGAGAAATTCAGGTTCTGTGGATGGCAAACTGCTGGTGCACAAACATCTGCTACACAGAAGGTTTTGGGGGAAAAAAAGAGACATTTTTGGTAGAACAGCCCCTATTTCAAAGATGGTGGTCTTGCTCATACAAGACAACTAAAGATGAACATATTGTGATAAATTGTAATTGTGATAAACATGTCAGGTGATTGTGATAAACATGTCAGGTGATTGTGATAAACATAGCAGGTCATTTCTGTGACTTTCAGCCCTACAGGATACAAGAGCTTGGGCTGCACAAGTTGAAGTGTCAAGTTGTGGTTCAAGCCAGAAAGAACAAATTCTTTGAGTCTGGACTTTTGCAGCACACAGCTCTTTGCTATCCAAGGGTATTTCAGTGAGTATGAGGGTGGAAGGCATCTCTGGGTTCATCTGGTTTAGCCCTGCTCAAACAGAGCTAGCCACATCAGCATTTGATCACACTTCAGGTAAAAATTAAAAAAAAAGCGAAATAAACCCAACAAACACACCAAAAAAACCCAGAACACCAAACCAAGCCTTCAAAATATTGAAGCAGAATTTCATGTATTTCAGCTCAGGCCCATTTCTTCTTGTCCTTTCCCTGGACAGCGATGAGAAGAGTTTTGCTTTGAGTTCTCCCTGCATCCCTGGGGGAATTCACACTCACTTTTACCAATTTCAGTGGAAAGAGATAAGGAGATGGTGTGGGATGCCTGGGTGCCTGTGATGCCCAGCTCTTTATTTTCAGAAAAACCCTTGGGAATATTCACTTACTCTCCTTCCTGATACAAGAACAAGAGGCTCAGGCTGTGAGCACAAATTGCTGGAAGCTGGGACTATACAGAACATAAATTTACTGTGCTTGGTTTGCTCTGTATCTCCTCACAGACATGAATATATGTGTGCTTGGTTTGCTGTATCCTCACACACATGAATATATCTGTGCTTGGTTTGCTGTATCCTCACACACATGAATATATCTGTGCTTGGTTCTGCTGAATCTCTTCACAAATATAAATATATCTGTGCTTGGTTTTGCTGTATCTCCTCACAGACATGAATATAACTAATATATATTTGCTCTGTATCTCCTCACAGATATGAATATAACTAATATATTTTCTCCTGTATCTCCTCACAGACTGGTTACTGAGCTCTGCTGGGGCAGGACTTGGAACAAAGCTGCATTTCTGTTCATGACTTGCTACATCTGCTTTTCCTTCCTAAGACTTTAGAGGAGTTTCAGAGGGATGGATGCCCTCCAACAGGAAAGAAAAATTGCTCCTAGATGTTTATCTTGAAGCTTGATTATTGTTGTAATTGTAAATAAAAGCTAATATGCGTCTATTATAACTTAGGTCTTGTTTGCTTTTTATAGAGTGTCAGATGAGCTTTCACTGGCATTGCAGGTTTTCTTGGTTGATGTGAAGCTGTTTTCTCTGTAAGCAGATATTCTCAGTTGCTAGCTTTGTTCAGAGAATGAATAAAAAAAAGAAACTATTTGGAGAAAAAATCCAATTGCAAAGAGGTCAATTTCCTTGTGCCTCAGGACAGCAAGAACTTCTGAGCTGGGAAATTCCACACCCTTACCATGACTGCTGACTGTTGCACTGAATGAAAGCTGCACATCCAGAGGAATCTTCATCACATGAATACAGGACAAATTCTCCTTGGGAGATAAAGGCCCTTCCCCTTTGGGTCCTGCCTGTGAATTTGTACAGCTTGGAGAGCTGCAAATGGGCTTGAGAGCAAAGTGGACCAATGGAAACAAAAAAGGGGAAGAAAAGCTGCAAGACCTCACAGAGCTCCTGAAATGCCATGTCCCATGCACCAAAGGTTTGCCTCCTTTCTGAAAGATGCTGTTTTTATCAGTGCTCATGATCCTGCATCCTTGGGATGAGTTCTGCCAGCTTTCCACAGAATTATTGCCATACAAACTTTGGCAGGTTGGCAAAGGCACAGCCATGCAGCAGGCATTAAAGAGGTGAGTGTATTGAAATGTACATTAAAGAGGGAAGTGCATTTAAATGTACACTAAATGTGAATTGTGCACTCCAGGGAGAGCCAGGGCTCCTTTCCTGCTGTGCCCTCTGTTCAGAGCTGCATTTGGTCCTGAGCAGCACAGCATCCCTCCAGCTCTGCTGTCCTGGCTGGGTGGCCTCATGCAGTCCCAAATGTGGTGATTTGTAAAGCAAATCCATTGCAGTACCAAAGTGTTCTGTAAAATCTGTTCTCTCCAAAGGCCAAAACTGGGTTGAACATGTTCAAAACAACACTTCTTCTCCCAGTCTGATCTAGTCCCTGTTTATTTCTGCTCTCATGTTGTCACTGCATCCAATCTGTCTGTATATAAACACTTGTAAACACTTCTTACCAGTTTTCCCAGCACTGTGAATTGCCTTGAAGGCACATGGATAGATAGCAGGAGGAAAACAGGGGATTTTCCATATGGTCTGAATAGTATATGATATTTGAGAAGGCTATCTCCCATTTATATCCATTCATCTCTTTGAATTTCAATCTTTACATCACTACCTTTTCTCCCAGGACTGCTGTGAGGTTTAATTCATTAATGTCCAGAGAGTGCTTTGAAATCCTTGGATAAAAGACAGTATAGAAGTGGAAAATATGAAAGCAAAAATGTGAACTCACAACCTCTCTCCTTTTTACCTCACCTGTTCATGAAGATCTTTGTAATCATATAAACTTACCTTACAATTGAGGCAAATATATTTTCCTTTGATGTACAGATAACATGAGGTTGCAAATTTTTCAATCTTTTTCATATTAACAAAGTTCATGTAAAAACTTCTTAGCAATGTTTTTCATCTTCTATTCTGTGCTTCCCCAATTTGAAATGTGATCCTGGTTATATTGAGCTGAGTTTTGTAGGAATGCTGAAAGATGGACACTGCTCTCTCTGTAGGCTCACAACAGGAAACCAGAACTTCTCCATCAGGTTTATGTCACTGCAGACTCTAAAAGAATTGGCCTAATGGGATCTTTTCAAAAGACAAAATTTAGAAAACAAATGGGAACCATCTCCAAATGCCCTGAGAGCTGCACTGGGTTCTGTACAGCACATTCCACATTTTCATGGAATGATTGGATAATTCAGGTTAGGATGGCCCCAGCAGATCTGCAGTGCAAACCTGTGCTCCAAGCAGGGACATCAGAGCAGGTTCCTCAGGGATTCAGCCAGGCACTGAATATTCAGATATATATTATATATTTCCAGTGATTTAGCCAGGCACAGAATATATTCAGATATATATTTTATATTTCCAGTGATTTAGCCAGGCACAGAATATATTTAGATATATCTATTCTATATTTCCTCAGTGATTTAGCCAGGCATAGAATATATTTAGATATATATATTTATATATTTCCAGTGATTTAGCCAGGCACAGACTATATTTAGATATATATTATGTATTTCCAGTGATTTAGCCAGGCATAGAATATATTTATATATATATATATTTCTATATTTTCTCAGTGATTTAGCCAGGCATAGAATATATTTAGATATATTATATATTTTCCAGTGATTTAGCCAGGCACAGACTATATTTAGATATATATATTTATGTATTTCCAGTGATTTAGCCAGGCATAGAATATATTATATATATATATATTTCTATATTTTCTCAGTGATTTAGCCAGGCACAGAATATATTTAGATATATATATTTATATATTTCCAGTGATTTAGCCAGGCACAGAATATATTTATATATATATATTATATTTCTATATTTTCTCAGTGATTTAGCCAGGCACAGAACATATTTATATATATATTCATATATTTCACAGTGATTTAGCCAGGCATAGAATATATTTAGATATATATATTTCTATTTCTCAGTGATTTAGCCAGGCACAGAATATATTTAGATATATATTTCTATATTTCTCAGTGATTTAGCCAGGCACAGAATATATTTAGATATATATATTTCTATATTTCTCAGTGATTTAGCCAGGTACAGAATTTATTTAGAGATATATTTCTATATTCTCAGTGATTTAGCCAGGCACACAATATATTTAGATATATATATCTATATTTTCTCAGTGATTTAGCCAGGCACAGAATATATTTATATATATATATATATTATATATTTTCTCAGTGATTTAGCCAGGCACAGAAGTTTTTATATATATATATTTATATATTTCTCAGTGATTTAGCCAGGCATAGAATATATTAGATATATATTTAGATATATATATTTCTATATTTTCTCAGTGATTTAGCCAGGCACAGAATATATTTATATATATATATATTTATATATTTTCTCAGTGATTTAGCCAGGCACAGAAGATTTTTATATTATATATATTTATATATTTCTCAGTGATTTAGCCAGGCATAGAATATATTTAGATATATATTTAGATATATATATTTCTATATTTTCTCAGTGATTTAGCCAGGCACAGAACATATTTATATATATATATATTTCTATTTCCTCAGTGATTTAGCCAGGCACAGAATATATTTTTATATATATATTATTTCTATATTTTCTCAGTGTTTTAGCCAGGCACAGAATTTATTTGCCTGCCAATTCTCTCTGCAGCACTAGCTCACCCATTTCCCCAGCTGCCTCTGTTTCCCTCTCTGAGGCTGCAGGATGCTCCAGGTCCATCTCATCATTTCTTTTTCCTAGGAAGAAGATTGGACAGGGGGGAGAGCAGGGTAAGAACTGTCAATAACCCTCGTGGAGCTGTAAAATAAACCTGTGGAAACTTGGGGTGCACATATTTAAGGACAGAGGCAGAGCAGGAAATCAGGGTTGCCACCTCAGCTCTGGATATTGCAAGTCCCATTCTCCAGGCTGCTGAAAGAAGAAATTCCCTCTTGGCTGTGGCCACTGACTGAAATCTGTGGAAATCTGCTTTTCCTGCATTTGTGATCACCCTCTGGATCCACATGAGGCATCCCAAACCATCTTTACTGTCTGCAGGAGGAGAGCTCAGCGTGGAAACACTGATCTGTTTCAGTTTCAGTTTCAGTTTCAGTTTTCTCTCCAGGGCTGATCTCACTGCAATCTCTACTGACAAACAGGATGGAGAATCTCCATCAGCAGGGATGAACCTCACCATTCCAAGCTCAGCATGCAAACACTGACCTGTTTCTGTTTCTGTTTCAGTTTCTGTTTCTGTTTCAGTTTCAGTTTTCTCTCCAGGGCTGATCTCACTGCAATCTCTACTGACAAACAGGATGGAGAATCTCCATCAGCAGGGATGAACCTCACCATTCCAAGCTCAGCATGGAAACACTGACCTGTTTCTGTTTCAGTTTCAGTTTTCTCTCCAGGGCTGATCTTACAGCAATCTTTACTGGCAAACAGGATGGAGAATCTCCATCAGCAGGGATGAACCTCACCATTCCAAGCTCAGCATGCAAACACTGACCTGTTTCTGTTTCTGTTTCAGTTTCAGTTTTCTCTCAAGAGCTGATCTCACTGCAATCTCTACTGACAAACAGGATGGAGAATCTCCATCAGCAGGGATGAACCTCACCCAGCTCAGGTACAGCATTGCAGACACCCAGGCCAGAGCAGCTGGTCATGTTTTCCACAACAACTGTTGCAGGGTTTCTCATCTTCCCCTGGAGTTCACACTCATTTCTGACAGAGCCAGGGTGTTTCAGGAATTCCCTCTCTGCTGGGACATTGTCCTGCTCTCCCAGTTCAGCCACTCAAGGTCAGTAGAAAGTTCCCTGCCCTCTTTATTTGCAGACAGAGCAGATATCTACAAGGCACTGCTGGAGAGCAGCTAGTTCAGCCTATATTTAAATACTCCCATAAGCATTGGTTATTCAGATTTATGGTTATTCAGATTTATGGTTATTCAGATTTCTCTTTAAACTTCAGGTCTGAAAGTTTCTCCTGTGTTACATAGGCATGTGATGATATAATCTGCAATTTGAGTTGACTCTAATATTGCTACTAGATGTCAGGCTAGGGTTGTTTTACCACCACTTCATCCTCAAAGAAGAATTAATCACTGACTTAATTAGAATGCTAATATGAATGATTGTGTTGTTATGCCTATGTTGATTTATTTAACTTTTTCAGCCTCCTAGGTCCCTTTTGAAAACAAGCTTAGCCAAGCAAACGTAACAAGCTTTTACTTGAGTGTGTATAAATGTTAAGTAAACAAAATATTTTGCTGCTTATGCTTGCAGCATTCAGCTTCATTAAACATGTTTGTACACAGTCTGAGGCCTCTTGCAGCATACATGCTAACTTGTGAGGCACATCTCAGATAAAGGAAAACACCAAATGTGCTCTGGAGAACTCATCTGAATGCAGCTCTCCCAGGCACTCTGAGGGTGAACTGTCCAAGCAAAACAGAGAGCTCAAATCTGTGCTTTAAAAGAATTAAACTGCAAAATATTTTTAAAATTCCCAAGCATCCACTTTTGAGCACTGCCCAAGTTGGTGGGCTAGAGCACCTTGGATCTAAGTTATGTCCTGTGCTTTCTCATGGGTTACTGCAGAGCTTTCCTTTGCAGCATAAGGAGAAGGCAACTGTGCACCAAGACAGGAGTCTCTCATGAAAACACTCCAGAACAGTGGAATTCACCCTCCCCTGCTCATCCATCAAGTGTCCCCTAACCTTGAGTGTCTCTGTGATTTACAGTGTCAGTCCTCCCTCTCTTACATCTGATTTGCAGACCAGATTCTTTGCTGTTTATCTTGAGCTTTTGTTCTTTTCAAGCTATAAGCTAATCAGGAATCATCTTTTAGAGGAGCTTTTGGAACAATCCCAAGCAGTGTTTGAGACTGCAATACCCAGATTGGGAAAAAAAAACTTTCTAGGTTAATAAACTGCAGCTTCCATGCATAAATTGTACATACAGCTATATATATATATATATGGAATGATGACATTTTGAAAAATATCAATCTTGAAATCTGGGAGGAGAAAAAGGATTGCTGTGGTTTGACCTCAGCCAGCAGCCAGCACAAAAAGCAGAAAAGGCCTTGTCTCTGTGCAAGGCATAAAAAAATACCTCAATATTATTAATATCACTATTAATATCTGTATTAATAGTATCATAATAAATAATAAATAATCTGTGTGTTCAGCACAAATCCAAAATACAGCTCAGCACAAAAGGCCTTGTCTCTGTGCAAGGCTAACAAAAATACCTCAATATTATTAATATCACTATTAATATCTGTATTATTGTGTGTTCAGCACAAATCCAAAATACAGCTCAGCACAAAAGGCCTTGTCTCTGTGCAAGGCCTAACAAAAATACCTCTATATTATTAATATGACTACTAATATCTTATTATTCAGCACAAATCCAAAACATAGCTCAGCACAATCCTAACCTAATGTTTGCCAAGGTGTTTAATTACAGTAATTTCATTAATGAGTGACCATGGAAATGCTGGCTGTCCATGCAGGAGAGCCAGTTACTTGGAAGAAAATCAACATTCTGACCATGGAAATACTCACTGACAGCTCTGAGGATGGCAGAGATGGGAACCAGCAACAAGAACTGTGGGCAGAGGGCTGTCCTAGAATATTTACAATGAAATACAAGGCACTGGGAAATCAATTCTTAGGCTTTAGGAGCCATAAGTAAGGATATTTCTTACCAAGAAATAATTCTTACCAAAGAGGTCCAGGAGCCCACCTTTTAACAAGTATAGGGACATACTTCTCAGAGAACAGCTGGGCTTTTTCTTTTAAAGCTGTTGTTTAAATTTAGTGTTTTGAACTTTCTCTTTAGTCTAAAGGGTTTCAGATCACAGGAGAGGTAAATGGGGTGGAACAGCTCCTAGGATATTATATTCATTCAATTGATCAGCACTGATTTCACCTTCCAAACCTCAATGTTTTTAAAGAAATCTTTTCTATTTAAAGAGGAAAATCAATCCTCCTCCTGCAAAAGAATACAACAGGGAGTGACAAGGTCTGGCTGCCCAAAGGAAACCTATCAGCAATCTCAAGAGTTCATCTTTCAAAGGTTATTTGGGTGTGAGAGAGGCAAAATAGATTCTAAAGATGCATTTTAGCTGCAAAAGCAAACCTTCTCTAACGTACAATCCATTACACAATAACATCTTAAAAATTGCAAAATAGACATTTTTAAGAACTCTTTGCCTAAAGCAGAACTTCTATGAGCATTCAAATTGATTAGCTACAGCCAACAGCTAAAAGGTACATAAGGAGCTTGCAAAATTAATAAAAGCTTTGCTATTTTGGTTGAACATTCCTGTTTTTTGCTGTCTAAAAGCTCTGCCATTGCAGCCATCAGTTTTGTCACAGAATGTTTTACCAGACCCTGCAGCACACACACACAAATGAACTCAACACTGTCCTCAAAGTCTGTGAGAACACCTCAGGAAATGTTGACTCCTACAGTCTATGGATCAAAGCTGAATTTTCTGAAGCTAAGTGATTTCAGTTCTTCAGATGATGAACTGCATGTAGCTCTAAACGAATGTTTTGTTTTCTAACTATGAAACATTTTTCACTTGAAATCAAAACTAGTTCTTTGAGAGTATGAATAATATTCAGCATTTTAAGGCATCTTTTAATGTGTTGGAACTGAACTTTTTGCTGTTACTTTTGGTTGTGTGTGGACTCTTAAATAAGAGAATTGTTTCTCTGTGCTCGTGTCCAATGAGAACCTGGGCTTTGATCATTGTCTTTTCAGGGTCCAAGGCTGTAATTTATACAGGATTACTTGTACCTGTCTAAGAAGCTGGAATGCATCAAAAGGATGAGAAGCAACAAGAGCAGGAATAGCTTGTGCTTGAGATGCTGATTCAGGTGGGAGATGTGATCCTGGCAAATTCTCCTCATCAGCTCTGTGCCACAGCTTTTTGCTTCTAAAGCAGAGATTAAAATCCTGCTTTTTCCCTTCCCTTTTGTGTAAATTGTGAGCACTGGGGAGGGTGCAGATGTGCACCACCTTGTGCACCGGTGCCTTTTGTTCCAACCACAACATTTAATCAATAAAAATAAGCCCTGTGCTTCTTTGATGAATGAAATGCTGACTGTCTCTCTGGCCAGAGAGGAACATGGATTCAGATGACCTTTAACTGCAAGAGGGGGAGATCTCTGTCCTTGCTTTCAGTTGTGGAGCAGGAAGCCAGGAATGCAAATTTTTGGGCTCCTGGCATGCAAATTAACAAAGGAGGTGGCAGCACACACGTCTGTTCAAAGCTCAAAGCATCACATGTGCACAGGGAAAATAACAAAAGGTTACACTTCTGCAGTTTTCTACAGTCAAGCATCCTTTCAAAGAGAAAATCCATCACTTTGAAGAATTTACAGAAGAAAACCTCCACAACAACTCAAGCTGCAGGCAAGCAGTGAATGCAACTGCTGAGAAAAATAAATAAGGGCCTTTACAGCAGTCCTGTTGAATTGAGATTTTCCTTTATCACAGCCAAGGCTGTTCTAATCTTCTTTTCTACCTCTAGCCACATATTTTAAAAGAAGATTTTCTAAACATAAAAATGTTACAGTAGAGGCAGAGGTTCTAAGTATTGTATTATAAACCATACTAAAGCACCACCTGAATTTGCCAAAGAACCAGTTTGGCTTAATTTCTCATTCCTGTTGTATTGGTATAAAAAAATGGCAGTTGGGTCACACACTGACAGAAATGTCAAATTCAGCAAGTCCCTCAAAATGCTTGAAATGCCTTGGAACAGGGGCTGGACTGAGAGCCAAGCAGAGAAGCTTTCTGTAAGACATTGTCCCCAAGGGTCCCCAGAGCCACAGCAGAGAAGCTTTCTGCAGGACATTGTCCCCAAGGGTCCCCAGAGCCACAGCAGAGAGGGCTTTCTGCAGGACACATTGTCCCCAAGGGTCCCCAGAGCCACAGCAGAGAAAACTTTCTGCAGGACACATTGTCCCCAAGGGTCCCCAGAGCCACAGCAGAGAAGCGTTTCTGCAGGACACAGTGTCCCCAAGGGTCCCCAGAGCCACAGCAGAGAAACTTTCTGCAGGACATTGTCCCCAAGGGTCCCCAGAGCCATAGCAGAGAAGCTTTCTGCAGGACATTGTCCCCAAGGGTCCCCAGAGCCACAGCAGAGAAGCTTTCTGCAGGACACAGTGTCCCCAAGGGTCCCCAGAGCCACAGCAGAGAAGCTTTCTGCAGGATATTGTCCCCAAGGGTCCCCAGAGCCACAGCAGAGGAGCTTTCTGCAGGACACATTGTCCCCAAGGGTCCCCAGAGCCACAGCAGAGAAACTTTCTGCAGGACATTGTCCCCAAGGGTCCCCAGAGCCACAGCAGAGAAGCTTTCTGCAGGACATTGTCCCCAAAGGTCCCCAGAGGCCACAGCAGAGAAACTTTCTGCAGGACACATTGTCCCCAAAGGTCCCCAGAGCCACAGCAGAGGAGCTTTCTGTAAGACATTGTCCCCAAGGGTCCCCAGAGCCACAGCAGAGAAGCTTTCTGCAGGACATTGTCCCCAAGGGTCCCCAGAGCCACAGCAGAGAAGCTTTCTGCAAGACATTGTCCCCAAGGGTCCCCAGAGCCACAGCAGAGAAGCTTTCTGCAGGACACAGTGTCCCCAAGGGTCCCCAGAGCCACAGCAGCTCAGGCTTTGTGACATCTTGTGTTTCCAGGTGAGCTTCAAGAAAACCTCAGGCAACCTGAGTTCATAGGTTACTTTTTACAGAGGCCACGCACTTTGACATTTAGAGTACAGAACTAAAGAAATGGTCTGAATAAAATGTACATTTTATTTATTGGTAGATGTAGCATATACTGGGCTGAAAGCTCTGATGAATTGAGCAGGGCAAGGATGTAAGCATAATTGTATTTGGGGCTGAATTGAATTTTCTCTGCTCAGGAATGAGGTGCTACAGAAGGAGTCACACACAGGATGAACCAGCAAGTGTAGAGACAAAACGAGGAAAATGCCTGGAAAAGTTGCAGTGGTGACATTCCTCTCTAGGATAGCGTGGGGGGATAGAACGTAAGACAATCAAGGTAGTGGAGAAGGCAGTGGCACACCTGAGGAGGTGCAGCTGTACCTAATTAGCGCTGATTAGCAACGGCCGGCCCTTAACAAGGCCCAGCTGTGCCCCATAAGGAGCGCGCTATAAAAGGGGCGCTGAGGAGCCGTTGGGGTTTTGCTGGCTGTGCTGTGAGGGGGAGTCAGCGCCGTGAGGAGCTGCCCACGATCGATCACCAACAAGGTATGGAACGTGTGTAATGAGAGAACAGAACGGGAAGGGTGCAAGGTGGGGGTGCTTCTGAATGTGTTCCGGTTGGTTTCTGGTGGCGAGTGGATGGCAGGAGCCGCTCTTGGTTCCCGGGCTGTAGTTCGAGCAGGCGGTGAAGCCCAACCAGCTCGTTGCCCTCAGAGATCAGCAGTCCCTCACCGTGACCCGGCTGCTGTGGCCTCCAGCCAGCCCAGCACCCCGGACCGGTGTGCCCGCGGTCCTGCGGCAGTGTGGGCATCCAGGGCACGGGGCCGGGCCGTGGGACAGCGGCTGGGCAGGTGAGGGGCAGCACACGCTGTGTCCCAGAGCCTGCCCGCAGGTGAGGGGCACCACACGCTCCGTCCCAGAGCCCGCCCGCAGGTGAGGGGCACCACACGCTGTGTCCCAGAGCCTGCCCGCAGGTGAGGGGCACCACACGCTCCGTCCCATAGCCTGCCCGCAGCTGGGCTGGGCAGGTGAGGGGGCACCACACGCTGTGTCCCAGAGCCTGCCCGCAGCGCTCTGCTCCCGACACCGCGGCCTCCGGGGCTCTCTTTGGACAGGTGAGGCGGGGGGGAGCCTGAGGGGCAGGTGAGGCGGGGGGGAGCCTGAGGGGCAGGTGAGGCGGGGGGGGGGCCTGAGGGGCAGGTGATGCCGGGGGGAGCCTGAGGGGCAGGTGAGGCGGGGGGGGAGCCTGAGGGGCAGGTGAGGCGGGGGGGAGCCTGAGGGGCAGGTGAGGCCGGGGGGAGCTGAGGGGCAGGTGAGGCGGTGGGGAGCCGGAGGGGCAGGTGAGGCGGGGGGGGCCTGAGGGGCAGGTGAGGCGGGGGGGGGCCTGAGGGGCAGGTGAGGCGGGGGGGGGCTGAGGGCAGGTGAGGCGAAGGGGCTGAGGGGCAGGTGAGGTGGGGGGGAGCCGCAGGGGCAGGTGAGGCGGAGGGGCTGAGGGGCAGGTGAGGCGGGGGGGGGGCCTGAGGGGCAGGTGAGGCGGGGGAGCTGAGGGGCAGGTGAGGCGGGGGGGGAGCCTGAGGGGCAGGTGAGGCGGGGGGGGAGCCTGAGGGGCAGGTGAGGCGGGGGGGGAGCCTGAGGGGCAGGTGAGGCGGGGGGGGGAGCCTGAGGGGCAGGTGAGGCGGGGGGGGGAGCCTGAGGGGCAGGTGAGGCGGGGGGGGGGCCGAGGGGCAGGTGAGGCGGGGGGAGCCTGAGGGGCAGGTGAGGCGGGGGGGGAGCCTGAGGGGCAGGTGAGGCGGGGGGGGGGAGCCTGAGGGGCAGGTGAGGCGGGGGGAGCTGAGGGGCAAGTGAGGCAGGGGGGAGCCTGAGGGCAGGTGAGGCGGAGGGGCAGGTGAGGCGGGGGGAGCCTGAGGGGCAGCTGAGGCGGGGGGAGCTGAGGGGTAGGTGAGGCGGGGGGGAGCTGAGGGGCAGGTGAGGCGGGGGGGGGAGCCTGAGGGGCAGGTGAGGTGGGGGGAGCCTGAGGGCAGGTGAGGCGGGGGGAGCCTGAGGGGCAGCTGAGGTGGGGGGGCTGAGGGCAGGTGAGGCGGGGGGGGGGAGCCTGAGGGGCAGGTGAGGCGGGGGGGGAGCCTGAGGGGCAGGTGAGGCGGGGGGAGCCGCCGGGGCAGGTGAGGCGGGGGGGGGGCCGAGGGGCAGGTGAGGCGGGGGAGCTGAGGGGCAGGTGAGGCGGGGGGGCTGAGGGGCAGGTGGCTGAGGGGCGGCGGGGAGGGGACGGCGCCCGCTGCCCCCGCCGGGAGCGCGGCTGTCCGCGGCCGCAAGCCGCCTTCCATTGGCGTGGCGGCCCCACGTGGGAGCCCCCGCGCTGGGCGGCGCAGGAGGGAGGGCAGGAGGGAGTGGGCTCGGCGAAGGGCGGGCGCTCGTTGTCCTGGCGACGCCGGAGCGAGTTGTGGCGGCGGCGCGGAGCGGCGACGCCGGAGCCGGGCGCGCAGGGCGGCCCCTTGCCCTGGCCCGGGCGCGTGGGCCGCCGGCCCGCGGGAGCAGCAGCGCCCAGAGCCGCCCGCCCCGCCGCGGCAGCCCCGGCAGGTACCGGCGGGCGCGGGGAGCCCGGCCCGGCTGCAGGAGGGATGCGAAACTTTGTCCCGGCGCGCCCGCTCCGGCGGCGGGAGGGACGGGGCCCGGCCGGGCGGAGCCCCGCGCCCCGGAGGCGGCCGGCAGCGAGCGCTGCGCGCCGGGGAGCGGCTCGGGGCGGGAGGGGTTCCCGGGGGCTCTGCCCCATCCGCGGCTCGGCGGGGCCGGCACCGCCCGCCTCACCGCGCTCCCTGCGGCGGCGGGGCCGCAGCTTGTGGCGGGCTCGGCGCTGCGGGCCGGGCGCTGCGGGCTCGGCGCCGGGGTCGCTCCCTCGGTGTGGCGGGGTGGGCGCGGGCGGGGCCGGCCGCCGGGCGGGTGCTGCTGCTGCCCTCTGTGCTCGTTTGTACATTATTGCTGCCGGTTTAGCTGTGCCTGTGTGCCGGGGTGTCCCCACACCCCCGGGGTTTGTCCGGCCCCTCACGGAGCCTCGGGACTCACGGACTGCCGGGCTTCTGCTCCCCGTGGGGGAATAAAGAACTTGTGGGTTTGCTTGCGTTCTTGTTCCCGAAACACGGGCTGTCGCGGGAATTAAAAATTCCCGCTGTTGCGGGATTGCTTGCGTTTTAACGAGAAAAGCCCCAGAAGTTATGTTAATTTGCGTTACTCGGAATGGAACACTGGCGGCCAGGCGGCGTCTTTAGGATCTGGGTATGCAGCGAGGTGAATGTGAGCGACATGCTGTGCTGCTGGGGACCCTTTTGGGACTGTGCTTTGGGCATGGACCCTGGTAGGACATAGCCAGGCGGAGCCCTTACGGCTTTGATTTAGGAATATCGGCTCACCTGTGGTTGAGTGAGGCTGTTCATGTGCTCGAGGCACGGTCGGTGCGGGCTCTGAGCTCTCGGAGCTGTTGGTTCAGGGAGGATGGGCAGTGCGAGCCCGGCTCGGCCTTTGGGTGATGCTGCGGTGGGAGAATGGGGTAACGCCGCTTTGGGGTCACTCGGGGTCTTGGTCGGTTTCAGTGTCTCTGGCTATGTGCGATTGCCCCAGCAAACCTTACCCTTTTTCTTCTTGCAAGTTTTTGTTTTGTTTTTAATGCCAATTAATTGACATTAAGTTAAATCTGTAAATAAATCCGTTTCCACAGTCAGATATACGCAGATATTAAAAAGCGAAGCTTATTTTTACTGGAGGTAGTAAAAATAAAATTAAGCCTAGATATTCAAAAATGTTTCGGTTTGTGGCTGATTTGAAATGGTTCTTTAAGCCTCAGGATGCATTTTTTCCTCCTGTTAATATATTGTTTTTTAATATACGAAGCTTAATGTAGATGACTTAGGCAGTGACACTAAATACCTACAACACATGGCCTTAGGTTGCAGGTATGCACTAAGTACTATATACAAATAGATGCTCTTGTGTTTCCCTGGAGAAGCTGTTTCCATGATGGTTCAAACTAGAGCATTTAATGCACAGGAACTTCCAGAGACTGCACTTTCTTCTTCTTTTTTTTCCCCAGTTGAGGGGACCTTTGGTGCTGTCCTTAGCTGCACTGGTTATGTCATGCTATTCCAGCCTGGCATTACACGATGTGACTGATGCAGTCTCATGTGTCACATCGCAGTGAAATCACTGGAGGGGAAAAGTTTTCCTCGGTGGGGCTTAAGGATATTTATAAAATTTGGAGTTTTTTTGCTTGTGATATTTGTTGCTAAGGTTGGAGGCCATGAGTTGCCTTGGAGGTACCTGTCTGATTTCTGTGGCCATTGGCAGGTTTGAAACCACAGATCAGGAGGAGATTGTGGTTCAAAATAGAATTGGGAAGCTCCTGTTTGTCTGTAAAATGGGTTAGATGTGTTCTTAGATTACTTTGAAATGGCAAAGCATTGCTGCAGTCAGCTGTGTGTTTTCCTGTGCTCTTTAGGAGAAAGGGAGCTGGCTCCATGGTGAGGAGCAGAGAGAGGCCAGAGCAGCATTTCTCCTTGTTGTCACCATCTCTGCCTTGGCATAACAAGGGAGGGCAGCATGCAGAGCCAGCATTTCCCCTGTCTTGCAGAAATCTGGTTTTTATGCTATTTATCCTGCAGTGGTGGCAGAGTGTCTGATGATGTTCTTATCTGTTGGTTCCTTTGTTACTCAGGACACAGGTTTGGATTTTTGGGGGCTTACCAGGCTTACAGCAACATGCAGCTACATATGTGCTCTTATACTGTGCTCAGCTCAGGTGGCTGAAATTGATTTCATGTTTACCCTTTTTAGTGTGGAATTCAGTGTAGTAAATGTGTTTTTCCTGAAGCCTGCTGCTATTGATCCCACCTTACAAATTAACCCAGGAGACTCTTTGTCTCTTTCAGTGAACTGGTGCTTCTCAGTGCAAAAAGAACAGCATGTTAAGCTGTGATTTCAGGCTCTGCTCAGCTTTCCTGCCCAAGTAATAACAGAACCTGTTTGTTCCTGCCTTATCCTGCTCAGGGTTTTGGGAGGTGGAACTCAGCTTTACAGACTGTGGGAAAAGATCCCTGGGCAGGGGACCCCGGAGAAGAAGAATGGGTTTGGCTTTAGGTCTGGGGCCCTGAGCCCTGGAGAGCTGAGTTCTGGGTTGATCCTGGCAGCCTTCAGTCAGCGTTGTTGCAGCAGGTTCAGCTCTGATGTTCAGCGTTGTCATTCTGGGCTGGTTTTGTGCAAGAAGCCCCCAAGGCAAGGTAACACTCTAAAGAGGCCTCAGAGCATTGGGAGCAGCTTGGATGAGGAGTGCAGTACATCCAAAACGTGTCATTATTGTACCAGCTCTGACTTGGGGCTCCTGGTGGTGGACAAAGAACATCAGCAACTCTGTGTTCTTTCACCCTGGTAAAAACTGCCTTTTTTTTTCCTCTTCTAGGTATTTGTTTGAATACACAGAAGAAGATGGCAAGTGTGCATGGATGATTTTACGTAATTAACTCCTGCTGGATTTGCAAAAGGCAATTATCACTGCCAAGTGTTTACATTGATATATGGGAGCAAGGCGGCCCATGAGAGGGATGCTGACAATACCAACACAGTGGATTAAATGCACATTCACACCTTTATTGACATAGAAATGACCTGTGCCAGGAAGGCACTGAGAAGGCTGCTGATGGAGCAGTGATGTGGCACAAACTGCTGGGATTGGGTTCAGCTCTGCCATCCTCCTGTAGGGCCCTTACATGAAACCTTCACCTGAGCTGCTGCAGGACTCAGAGGCTCCCAGGATGGCTCCTGGTCAGGGGAGTGAGCAGTGATGGCAAACGGGCCTTCAGAAGAATGAGCAAAGACAATGGACTGGGAGCTTTGAAGGACTTGTCTCGCTGGTTTTTAAATTATTTTTAGATTTCTGCTGTTTATCCTATGGATTTTTAGAGGAAGCTGGAAGAGTCTTTGCAGCAGGGAGATGGAATCTGGCTCGGAATCCAACCAACATCAGAAAAGGAAGACTGTGACACATGGACTGGAAGATCAAAAAAGGGTAAGTGACAAAACTTACTGTCTAAATTACTGAAGGAGTTGCAATTGGCAGAAGAGCTCTGCATAATGCTTTTATCATTGCTCTACTGCTTGCTATGCTCAGCCAGCTGAGATCTCTTGATTATGTGTTTTGGAAAATGTTTGTGTTTCTCTCTTTGCAATGTATGGAGCAAAGAGCTGAGGGAGGGGAAATTGTGACCTGAGTGAAAGAAGGGGAAGATCTCTGCAATTCTGGCTGTTGGTTGATAAGGAGACACACAGTGCGGATGAAGTGTGCTGACTCTTACTGAGTCTGGTCAGATTATTGATTTGTTATAAGTTTAGCTTCTTTTTTCCTGTTGGTATCATTAGTGGAGTGGTTAGAGAAATGCTTCCTTGGTGTTTTCATTTGTTGGGAACGTTGTGCACTTGTCAGTCCTGGTTGTCCTGGTGGAACTGTTTGCACTGTGCTGTGGTTGCCAGGTGTGATTTTGGCTTGAATTGAAGGTCCAGTGGAAGGTGCTTGGTGGCAGCTGCTGGCCCTGGATTTGCAGCAGTGCTTTGTGGCAGCTCTGAGTGCCAGGGTGGTGCTGAGCTGTCCCATCCCTGTGGGTTGTGCACTAGATTGACCTGAGTGAGGTCCTTGTCTCACACAAAGCTGGGGCTTGTGAACTGCTGGGACTCCAAAGCTGTTTTGTGGCACCAGTCAAGCACACTGCACCTTGACCTGTTTCTGCTGTGGAAATTGTTGATGTTGTCCTCCACACAGAGTTGATGGGGAATAGAAATTGCTGTGTTCAGCTCTGTGTGGAGAGCTCCCTTCCCCTGTAGGATTTTGATTTCAGTTGAAAACTGAGTTAGGAAAAGAGAAATGGACCTTCAGGTATTATTTTGCTGTTCAACAGCACTGTCTGATTTCAGGGAGGGGGAGGTTTGTGTCAGCCTCATCAGGTCTGCTGGAGAATAAAAGTGGTTTCTCTGTCACCCCATTAGAAATCTAAGCAGCCTGGAAAACTTTCAGCAATTGGATAAAATGCAGCTGCTTGCTTGGAGAGAAATGGCATTTGGGGAACAAAATAAAACTCCTGAATGTATCTTAATTGCAGCAAGCATGATCTATGAACTGACAAGCTGCCAAGGTCTTCCTTGTGCTTTTTTCAAGGAAGCATTTTGGGACTGCAGTAAATCAATAAGGGCTGAAACCAAATCCGTCTATTGACTCCATTTCTCCAGGCTGCTGGAGCACTTTTCCTCCCCCTTGTGCAGTGTACAACATGATCCTGCATTTGGGGTGTGCTGGGAAAGCCATTTGTGGCCTGTGCCACTGAGGCATGTGTAATTGTTTTGATGCTCCAGAATTAATATGCAGTTGTGTCTGTGTGTCCTTGCTGATGGGTGTGGGAGCCTCCATCTCCCATCTGCTGCTGGCTCGGGGTGCTGGGTGCACATGCAGCCTCTGAATGTGGAATGGAAGCCCAAGAGGGCTCAGAGGCAGCTGGGATAACAGCAATTGGTCATGCTTTGCTGCCATGCATTTTAACTTGAGCCCCGGCCGTCATGGAGATTATTAAATTTATCATGATAGATGGAAGATCCTTTTTAATGGCTCTGCGTGCTTGGGTGATCTCTCTCACTGCTGTTTGCAAAGCAAGGCCTAATAGAAGATTGCATTTCATTTCCTAGAGAATTTATCAGGGGAAGGTTACTGATGGGAGCTTTGCTTATTCTTCTGCTTACTGGGAAAAATCACTTTGGAATAATGATAAAGTTGATGCAACTCACTTGTTGTTATTATGGAATTGAATAGTAATGTAAACTTGAGTGTTTCTAAGCTTAAAGTTCTTAGGTTTATGATAGGGAAGGGGGTATATGTGATCAAAGGCCAAAATTAATTAGCAACAGACACTTTTTTGTTCTTGAAAATGAGGCTTGTGCTGGAAGAAAAAAGACCAAGCTCATCCTTAATCAGGTGAGTGCATTCTGCTTTTTATCACCAATATATTTTATGGACATAAAGTCAAGCACTGGTTAGTGTTTGTGAAGCAGTGAGAATCTGTCTGTGTGTACACCCCTCGATGATGGAGCTGCCTTGTCTTTGCAAGGAGAATATGGAATGCTGTGTCTGCATTTGTGGTGTAGCAATAAAGCTCAGTTTCCTGTTTGTTGGGCTTTTTTTAAAGTGTATTTTAAAGTATCAACTTAGCAGCTATATTGATTAAACAAAGACAAGATTTAGTATTTGTGCTTGTTTTTTAGAGGGATGGGGTTTTGCTTTTGATGTGTTGGCTGAGCTTCAAGAGCTCCAGACTGGGCTCCTCTGGCTTTGCTGCACTCAGCCAGAGCAGGTTCTGTGCAGTCATCACAGCTTCCCAGGCTGGCCTGGAGAGGACCATATGAACCTTTGGGATGGCAATTCAGTATCTACAGTAATTCAATAGCAATAATTCCATAGCAATTCAGTATCTGCAGTAATTCAATAGCAATAATTC
This sequence comes from Geothlypis trichas, assembly GCA_009764595.1. NCBI lineage: Eukaryota > Metazoa > Chordata > Aves > Passeriformes > Parulidae > Geothlypis > Geothlypis trichas. The sequence goes on along the minus strand of CM019906.1, from coordinate 348,378 downwards.
CATAGCAATTCAGTATCTGCAATAATTCCATAGCAATTCAGTATCTACAGTAATTCAGTAGCAATAATTCCATAGCAGTTCAGTATCTACAGTAATTCAGTAGCAATAATTCCATAGCAGTTCAGTATCTACAATAATTCAATAGCAATAATTCCATAGCAGTTCAGTATCTACAGTAATTCAATAGCAATAATTCCATAGCAATTCAGTATCTACAGTAATTCAATAGCAATAATTCCATAGCAGTTCAGTATCTACAATAATTCAATAGCAATAATTCCATAGCAGTTCAGTATCTACAGTAATTCAATAGCAATAATTTGATAGCAATTCAGCCATCTACACATCTTAAGCTGGCTCTAGTGGGAATTCCATAGTAAATTCCATGTAACTGGGAATGTCCAAGTGGAGAATTGGATCAGGTTGAACAGCTGTGCCAGCTGCCATGTGCAGGTAGCAGGATCACCACCATGGATGCCAATGGGAACAGTGAGCAGGCTTTGTGCCAGGATGTGACCTTGGCAAGAGGCTTTAAATACCAGAGTAATGCAGGTGATGCTGCACTCCTTTGTCAGTAAAGTTTGTGTGTAGAGGATTGGTTTGGTGTAAAATGGATGATTGCTCGTGAGTAGTGAATTCAGATATTTACTTTTTTTTTCTTGGAAGAAAAGGTCAAAACTGCTGCTGAAATAATCTAGTGAGGTACATTTTCATGTGCCATGAAAAATTTAGTGCTGCCCTGTGTTCTGATTAAATGCATTTCCTTCTGATTGAGATGAAATGTGTCTTCAGTTGATTCCCATCCTTCATTCCTCCTTTTTCTTGACTTTTCCTTCAGGTCCATAGCTCTGAATTAGTGGGACATCCTAGAGCAATGTGTGTGTGCAATAGTGACAGAAGTGTCTTCTGCTCTGCCTGGCTGAATGATGAGGAAAATGGAGTTGGAAGTGCATTCAGACTCTGCAAGGATCTCTGTAAATGCCTATTTTATGCTTAGATGTGCTCTCTTGTCTAACTAAACGATTGTCTCTGCTTGACTTGTGATGTTAATTTTTTATTAGGGGTTTATTTGCTCTTGCCTGGTGTCCTGGGCTGTTCAGGAAGGATTGTGTTTTATTGTCTAGTGGTAGCACTCCTCACAGGCTTCTGGGATTGCTGTTGTGTGCTGGCCAAGGGGCATTTTTGGGTTTGATAGTTAAATAATTGTCACTCTGGCCTTGGAAATATCAGCTCAAGCTGTCTGGGCATGCTGCCCCAGAGCAGAGTGTGGTGCTGGGCTGGTAAAGCCAAACTCATCGTGGTCTTCTTGGACTTTGCTTTCCCTTTTGCTACTTGACAGCAAACACCCTCAGCTCTCTTTTCATTAATTACTTTAATTTGGAATGAAGAATGTGTGAGCTGCAGTTTTGCAGTGTTACCAGCAGACTAACACTGTGTTCAGGGGTGTCTTTTTCTCTTGCCTTGTTGGAGCAGTGGTTGCTGTCCCCGTGACTGGAGCCATATGCTGCAGCTTTCTCTGGGTCTGTGTTTTCCTGCCTTGTTATTGATGAACTCCCCCTTTGGTGGAGGCTGCTCTGCTGCTTCTTTCTGTAGAGTCAGTTTAAAGAGCAGAAATAGTCTCACAAGTACTGACCTGCCTCTCCTGAGGGTTTGTGCTTTTAAAGCAGGGTAATGGTGGCAGGGTACCGTGTTAATAAACAGAGTTTTGTGCTGGAACAAGAATGCAGTGGGTGCTGTGCTGCTGAGCCAGTGTGGGAGCACTCGAGTGTAACCACTTCTAAATTGCAGCTTATGGAATTACAGCAAGCTGTGTTGTGGTGTTCTGGTAATTTAACTAACTGGGTTTTTATGGAAATACACAGGCAATAAAAATCCACTGAGACAATGTCAGCTTCTCCTTCATTTTTCAGATCTTTAACACCTTCTGTAAATGTAACAATCTCTGCAGAAGTTTAGTTCAGGACACAATTTTGTGTTTTTATTACAGTAATAAGGATGGCTAATAAATTGACTTTAAACCTTATAATCAGAGAATCAGATTTGTGAGATTTTAGTAACATGGATGTGCCTTAGTGGTGTGTCCAGGGCTTGGCCTCTGCTTTAAGGTCATGAGTTTGCTGCTCTAAAAGATGCTTCTGTAACCCTTTTGTGGGTGATTATTTTAAACCACTTTTGGCTCAAAGAAACAGGTAGTTGTGATGGTTTTAGTGAGGCACATTTTCACCTTAATGGTTGCTACAAGGTATTTAATTCTGCTATATTATCTGCAACTTCTTTCTACAATGTTTTCAATGAGAGAGTCCCAGGAGCGTGATTGGGAATTGCCAGCCCTCTCCCAGTCACAGCCTGGTCATGAGGAAATTTCCCATCTTGTCAAAAGAGTTTATATAACATAAACAAAGCATCTTGCTTATCCAGCTGATGCCTCTTGTGATGTTTGTCTGGTTAAAAGAATTTGTCAGCTTTTAAAAATTCAAGGGTGATTTTTCTCCAAGTTGTGTAAGTTTATGTTAGGGTGTGAAACAGAGGATCTGTGGTGATGTCAAGCAATCATATAATCTTCTGTTTTTGTTTTACAATGCTTGGGGGAGCCTGATATTCACCTTCCCCACATGAACAAAAAGCAGAACAATTATTCTTGAGGAATTATTTCAAAGTTCTGGTGTGCCTGCCTCTGAAAATGTTTGCATGGTGAACACATTACACAGCAGATGAGTGCAGATGCTCTTAATAGACCAGTACAAAATCAGTCAGGAACGATTTCTGTTTGCTGAAATTGTTGTGAGCAATATGGAACATTGGCTGTTTCCAGTCTGAAAGAAATGAGAATAAGGAGTTTATGTGGCACCCCTGATCTGCTCATGCCTGGAAGAACTCCCCTGCTTGCATTTCTGTGTCCCTACACTGCATGTGGTTTTAAACTGATTTCCCCCCCTTCTCTGATGGTAGATGAAGATTCACTGGTGTGATCTGCAGACCCTGCAGCAGTGTGTGCTGTGCTGCAGTGGCACTGATCAATAGCTGATATTGGAGCAATGACAATCAATAGCTGATCTTGGAGCAATGACAATCAATAGCTGATATTGGAGCAATTAGAGTCAATAGCTGATCTTGGAGCAATTACAGTCAATAGCTGATATTGGAGCAATTAGAGTCAATAGCTGATATCTGAGCAATTACAGTCAATAGCTGATATTGGAGCAATTACAGTCAATAGCTGATATTGGAGCAATTACAATCAATAGCTGATCTTGGAGCAATGACAATCAATAGCTGATATTGGAGCAATGACAATCAATAGCTGATATTGGAGCAATTCCAATCAATAGCTGATCTGTCAGCAATTACAATCAATAGCTGATATTGGAGCAATTACAATCAATAGCTGATCTTGGAGCAATGACAATCAATAGCTGATCTTGGAGCAATGACAATCAATAGCTGATCTTGGAGCAATTACAATCAATAGCTGATCTTGGAGCAATTAGAGTCAATAGCTGATCTTGGAGCAATGACAGTCAATAGCTGATCTTGGAGCAATTACAATCAATAGCTGATCTGTCAGCAATTACAATCAATAGCTGATATTGGAGCAATGACAATCAATAGCTGATATTGGAGCAATGACAATCAATAGCTGATATTGGAGCAATGACAATCAATAGCTGATATTGGAGCAATTCCAATCAATAGCTGATATTGGAGCAATGACAATCAATAGCTGATATTGGAGCAATTCCAATCAATAGCTGATATTGGAGCAATTAGAGTCAATAGCTGATCTTGGAGCAATGACAATCAATAGCTGATATTGGAGCAATGACAATCAATAGCTGATATTGGAGCAATTACAATCAATAGCTGATATTTGAGCAATTGCAATCAATAGCTGATCTTGGAGCAATGACAATCAATAGCTGATCTGTCAGCAATTACAATCAATAGCTGATCTGTCAGCAATTACAGTCAATAGCTGATCTGTCAGCAATTACAATCAATAGCTGATATTGGAGCAATTACAATCAATAGCTGATCTTTCAGCAATTACAATCAATAGCTGATATTTGAGCAGTTACAGTCAATAGCTGATATTTGAGCAGTTACAGTCAATAGCTGATCTTTGAGCTGCACAGGAGCCCAGCCATGTGGAGATGCATCACTGCTTGCCCTGTGTGCAGGGCAGGAACCCAGCTGCTGCTGCTGACAGCAGGCTCTCAAACCCTGAGGCATGGTGTGTGATTACTGTTCTTACTTTGGGTGACTGGGAGTATTAATGGTCATAAATCTGCTGGGATAGTTCAGAATGTAGCTGCATGTCTTGGTTCTGTGCAAGATGTCCAGTCTGGGGTGGGTTGTATATTCAATTTCCCCTACCTGGCTTTGGGGTGCCTTGTCTGTGGCCCCTGTGAGTGGGGTTAAAGAGTGGAAGCTGGACATGGTGCTGTAGCTGGGGCTCAGTGCATTAGGGAGCCTCTGACTCCAGTTTGCCACATCCTGTGCTATAAAGGAAGATTTTATAGCTGCAATCCTAATGGCATCATCCATCTCATTTCAAAGAGAATGAAACCAAAGGCTTCAGCAGTAAATACAGGTGAGTGCTATGCAGTATAGGCTGATTCTTTGGAGGATAAGAGCACTTGCTTCAAAATAAAGTTAACTGCTGATATTACAAAGGGTTGTAGGATGCTAAAGAGAACTCTCTGCTTAGTAAAAACATTCTTCTGTTGCTAGTTAGATTGTGAGAAAGCTTCCCCCTGATACCAGAGTGTCCTGGAGCTGCTTCTGCAGCTGTGGAATGCACTTTGTCTGTCATTCCCCTTTTTTACAGTGCTTTAGCAGAAGTTGCTGCATTTCCCTCCTGCTTTCTGTGGTTAACATGCAGCAAACCCAATTTTCTGTGCCATAGGATCATCTCAGCTGATGCTCTGCCTCAGGAGCAGCCCACTGGGAAAAGTCCAGTGGGAATTCCTGCTGTGTCTCATGCCTCAGTGTGTGGGAATCGTTAAAATTGGAGCTTTTAGGGAACCAAGGTGCATTCCTCAGCAATCCCACCCCGTTGTGATTTGTACATAGACCCCTGCCCAGCAATGAGTGCTGCAAAAATGACTTTTGTGTCCTGTGCATTGAACAGGACCGGTGTCTGTGTGACATCTAAGGTACAAGAAGGTAAACACCAGAGGTTGTTTTTAATTGTTTTTGTAAGGAAGTGTGACTTTCAGATAATGTACATTCTAACTCATTAGCGTGCAGCTTCCTGCTCACCTCCTCAGAAAAATGTTCATTATTATGCAAATGGCTGCCCTCTGGCTTGGCAGTAATTGTCACTTGGAATAACGTGTGGGCCATGGTAGGAAACAGTTCAAACCTGACTGGCTGGGAAATTGGGCTGAGCAGTCAGACAGTGCCTCTCGTGATGTCTGTGCCTGGGAGCAAACGTGAATCCCTGAGCTCTGCTATCTACTGATATTGCTGCTGAGGGGAGTGCTGGGAAAGGGCAGGGGAAAGGAGCAAGGAGTGCTCAGGAAAGCTTCTCTGTGATAATTCAGACTTCTTGACTCATTTTAGGGTGTGTTGCAAACCTTGAAGCCTTCCAGAAAGAGAGGCAGACATGCATTTGTCAGTGTTTATTTTTAGGCACTCGGTGTTGGGGTGTTTCTGGTTGATTCTAGTCCAGTTTGACAGATGTGGTGTGGGTTTATTTATGCTTGCACACTGCAGCAATTCAGAACTTTAAGAAGCTAATATTAGTGGCATCTTCCAGTAGCAGCAAAGTTCTAGTATATTGTTTACCAGAGAAATTAGGTTTCTCTGATAAGGTGTAGATCCAGTACCACAGACAACTTTAAGCATATAACTTTATAAGTGTATTTACTGGTGAAGTGCAAATGAAGAAATTGTTGGGGAGTGTTAGAAATGTGATTTCTTAGGTATTCCTGCTTGAAAAGCATCCTATGCCTGTGTTTCCATTCATGTCCATGTGTTACTTTCAAAGCATTGTTAAGAGGAATACTTAAAATGGAACAGAACCTGGCAGGAAAATAAGTGTGTTAGAGATGAACATGGATATTTTCTTCTAAAATTGCTTTAAGTCTTATTGGTTTGACTCTAAAATGACTGGTAGGAGGCTGCTGGGCTAAGTGAATTTATTCTCCAAGCTGAGCTCCCTTTGTAGTGCAGACCCTTGTGATTGTGTTGTAGGTGCAGTGGCCATTTCCCTGCTCAGAGGCAGGCTGGGAGGGATAACCCAGCTGAGTTTGCCTTTCCTTGCCCACACCCTGTGCCAGTCTGTGCCCTCTGTTTGTGTCTTTGTCTGCAGTGCAGGGTCACCAGAGGAGGGTGTGACAGTGACCCAGGGGTCTGTGCTCAGTTTGGGGACATGGAGCCCCTGCACATTGCTCAGCCAGACCCATTTCTGGGAGGCTGAGAGACTCCTGCAGCTTTCCCATGCAAGTCAAGGGCACTCAGAGGGTGGACATGGTTCTGTGTAGAGTGGAAAAGAAACCTTGCTTTTTTTTGTGGTAGAATTACAAAAATCCCTTCTTTGCAGAAGACTGTCATTGATCCTTTAGGAAGAAATGATCTGGCTTACAAATGAGCTTGTCCTTGCAGCATTAGGGGAAAACAGCCTGGTATTGAAGCCTCTGATTCCTTCTCTTGCTAACAGATAATGATATGTGGCTGTCTCTTGAGGCTATCACACATTGATGGTAATAAATATGTACTCAGACTCGTGGAGCTGTTTCTCAAGTATTCTGCACTAAAAAAAGGAGTTGAGTTCAAGGGAGCTGAGGGGCAGGAGAGCAGCTCCTGACATCTGCTAACAATTGGGGAATCAATAGAGACAAGGTAGGCTTGGTATGGAAAACTTTCCACTTATAGGTGGAGAATGAGAGTTGTGTGTGCTGCGAGCTTTAGCTTGCAGTTTATTTTCTAAAGTCTTTCAGTTCTTCATGGTGATGACAGCAGTGACTCTCAGATCCTCATAACTGGGGGGATTTGTTTTGGATAAGCAGCATCCATCCAGTATGATTACTCCAAAAATGTAACAAGGCAGATGGAATTGCCTGAGTTATTTCACAGTCTCTCTCTGAAGTCTCCCATTTCAGATGCTTTGTTTTCTTCATTGGTATTTGCTGTATCATGTCAAACAAGGTAATGAATTTTTAAAATGTCGTCCATTTAGTGCTATGATACTCACATTTCAAAATAAATCCTGTGAACACGGTAGGAATGACAGTGGTTAGAAACTGGAGAAATCACAGAATTGTAAGGCTTAGGGTGAGCAAAGTTGGGTTGTTGTAGAATTTTTTTGTGCTATGAGCATGAACTGGACCTCAGTTGTTCTGTTATTGCTCCACTGGTTCATAAATGAATGTTCAACTGATCAAACAAAAGCTAGATGGTGCTGATTCAGTTATTGAAAGTGTGCCCTTCCCATATCAGCCCTGATCAAAATCAGTGTAAGTTATTAGAAATGAAGGGAATTGCATCAGCCATCTCCTAACTGCATCATGTTTAATGTTGTTATTTAGGCTGATAGCTCACCTTCTGTGAATGAGAACACCTCAAAACACCACAAGAGATGCTTATTTCAAACATTGAATTTTTGCAGGTTTTAAATACTGCGCTCTGTTGGTGTGAAACTCATTAATCTCATGTGCAGGGTGGTTGTTGTCTCTTTAATTTGCCTTCCAAACTGGCATCATTGTGATGAATATGCTGACTGCTGGAGCTCAGCCTTGGCAACAGGAGCAGCCTGTCTGCAAACCCTTTCCTTTAAGATGCTTGACTGAATAAAGGAAGATTAGCTATAGTGTGTGTGTGTCAGGGCTGGAATAAACTATTCATAAATATTTATCAGGTGGGTAAAGGAGTACTTGGGTGCATCCTTTTCAGGCTCAGATGACATGGCATCATGGAGCAGCTGGCAGAGGATGAAAGGTGGATGGGAGGGGCATTTTCACCTTGTCTAAACTGTGGAGGAACCTGAAGTGCAGCATAGCACATCAAAATGCCAAAGAGATGGAAGCATGTACAGGCATCTACCTGTGGGTAGATGGGCAGATGATGCTCTCCTGAGAGCCTGGAACCTGGAGTTGGTGGTGGGTGGTCTCAAGTCATGCCCTGGAACCTGGAATTGGTGGTGGGTGGTCTCAAGTCATGCCCTGTGTTCACAGTGCTGAGTGGGAAGCCAATTGTCTAATGCATTGACAGAATACAGTGAGAAAAGACACGTGCTGAGTGGCATTAGCAGGAAATGCAGATTTTGTAACATCATTGTGATCAATAATGGCATAAACACAAGGTTGTAAACCTTCTGTACTCACCTGTTTTATCTGTAGGTGATATATTTTTGGCTTGTAAATGTTGGGTTTTCCATGCATACAAGCCCATCTCTTCACAGAGGAGTGTTGTGTTGCACTAATTTCCTTTTTTAGCTTTTGCTCTGTGCTGGCTGATTGGGATTTTTGCACTGAGTGCTTTTCCTATTGCAAACTGAATAGTTTTTGTTTGTATCACCTGCTCTGTTCCATTTTCCCCTCTCCCTCCAGAGCCCCAGTGGTGGTGGTGTTGCCCTCCCTCCCCTTGCCCCATCCATCAGTTGTATCCCATTCTGACAACCTCTTTTCCTCCTGGACACCATCACCTTAAAATTAAGCTCATTTTTTTGGGGTGTGTGTGTAGTTTTTTTTCCTTTTGGAGTTGGGCATAATTTTCAAATGAATCCAGCTGTCAGCATGGCCTTGTGTGACTTTTAGGCAGTGCAGCTCCAAGGTGTTTCTGCCAATAGAAGAGTGATGGAGGATGGGAAGCTGCAGGAGAGCTGGCTTGTTCTTGCAGTGCTGCTTTTGTTTTTTATTTAGGGTTTCTGCTGCTCCAGCAGAAGTTGGAAATGGATAATCTTGATAAATGATGAAAAATACTTCTTTGAGTCTTGCAGGAAAGAACACAAGACTCACGGAAAGCAAGTATGATGCAAGCATTCACCTCATATGAGGAAATCTGCTTCAAAATTGAGGTGTCCTTATTTCTAAACAATAGAAAAACTCCCTAAAAAACAAAATGTACGTCTTAGAAACCACAGCAAAACCACAATGCTCTGCAGTCTGTTAGTGACTTTTCATGTGTGCACTGAGGTGCAGACAATTCCTGTCTGTGCAGAGCCTTGGTGTGCTCTGAAAAGAGAAACTGGATGGGGGAAATGTCCCTCAGAGCCAGAGCTGTGTGTGGAAATGGAGGAGATCCCTCTGTGCTGCTGCCCTGTGCTCCTGGAGCAAGGACAGCTCTGGGCCTGCTCTGATCCCATCAGGTGTGATGGCTTGGGGATGATGAGGGACCTTGGTCTGATCCCATCAGGTGTGATGGCTTGGGGAGGATGAGGGACCTTGGTCTGATCTCCTCAGGTGTGATGGCTTGGGGAGGATGAGGGACCTGCTGGTTTGGGGAGGATGAGGGACCTGCTGGTTTGAGGAGGATGAAGGACCTGCTGGTTTGAGGATGATGAGGGACCTGCTGGTTTGAGGATGATGATGGACCTGCTGGTTTGAGGATGATGAGGGACCTGCTGGTTTGGGGAGGATGAGGGACCTGCTGGTTTGAGGATGATGAGGGACCTGCTGGTTTGAGGATGATGATGGACCTGCTGGTTTGAGGATGATGAGGGACCTGCTGGTTTGGGGAGGATGAGGGACCTGCTGGTTTGAGGATGATGAAGGACCTGCTGGTTTGGGGATGATGAAGGACCTGCTGGTTTGAGGATGATGAAGGACCTGCTGGTTTGAGGATGATGAGGGACCTGCTGGTTTGGGGATGATGAAGGACCTGCTGGTTTGGGGATGATGAAGGACCTGCTGGTTTGGGGATGATGAAGGACCTGCTGGTTTGGGGAGGATGAGGGACCTGCTGGTTTGGGGAGGATGAGGGACCTGCTGGTTTGGGGAGGATGAAGGACCTGTTGGTTTGAGGATGATGAGGGACCTGCTGGTTTGAGGAGGATGAGGGACCTGCTGGTTTGAGGATGATGAGGGACCTGCTGGTTTGGGGAGGATGAAGGACCTGTTGGTTTGAGGATGATGAGGGACCTGCTGGTTTGAGGAGGATGAGGGACCTGCTGGTTTGAGGATGATGAGGGACCTGCTGGTTTGGGGAGGATGAAGGACCTGCTGATTTGAGGATGATGAAGGACCTGCTGTTTTGAGGATGATGAGGGACCTGCTGGTTTGAGGATGATGAGGGACCTGCTGGTTTGGGGAGGATGAAGGACCTGTTGGTTTGAGGATGATGAGGGACCTGCTGGTTTGAGGAGGATGAGGGACCTGCTGGTTTGGGGAGGATGAAGGACCTGTTGGTTTGAGGATGATGAGGGACCTGCTGTCCTCTCCTCCCTGCCATTTCCTCTGCCACAGGGTGATGGGTCAGGGCTGATAAAGCTGTGCACTATCAAATGCAGAGGGATTTGGGATTCAGATTGTTCCAGGATGTTTGCAATGTCTTAGGAGGGGTGTGTATAAACAAATCATAGGTGCTGATTAGTTTATCTTGCTAGGTATCTTCCAATAAACCACTGATTTATTTAATGGTGATTTTGGATGGGAGCATGGTATAAAGGTCAATTGCTATGATGAACTTCAGTGATCATCTTTTGTTGCCAATTAAGTTTAGTAATCCAGACTGCTTTTTATGTTATGAGTTATTTTCCATTCCTATTAAACTAGAAAGTGGATTTCAATCTAGATTTTTTTTACAGCTTTTAAATGATGAAAGCCTTCAGTCTTGTTTGTTGCTTAATGGCTGGATAAGAGATTGTTTGTTTTTATTTGTTAATGCAGTGTTGTCTCCTTTGCAGATAATGTCAGGAACACCATGAAGCAATGTGGTGCCTGTTTAATAGGTTATTTATCCCTGATGTCTGAGTGGCAAAGGTGACTGTGCCCTTGGGCAGATGGTGCAGACTGAGCCCTGGGCTGCAGTGCCTTACCTGGAGTGCCTGTGCCCTGAGTTCCTGTGGGAGTGTGAGCTCTGGAGGCCAGGAGCCATTCCTGACCATGGATGATGGGTTAATATCCATCACATCCACGTGTGTGGGTTTATTTCCCTTTCTGGCTGTGTGCCCAGGCTCTGTACTGATGAGCAGTTATCTTTGCAGCCTTGCACATTGTTGACAGTGATTAATAACGTGTTGTGCACACTTGCATTGCATCAAACAGCAATTTTTTGGGTAATGGGAAGAGAATATCTAATTAGGGAATTAATATCATTGACTTCACCTATTGTATACAATTCAAGTTTTTTTTGAATATTCTAGGAGTAGTAGATTGAAGTATGACTTTTATAAGTTATGAGAGTAGAATATAAGGTTTTAGGTTAATTGCTGTCAGTTGCCATAATTCAACTGAAATGTGAGCAGATGAATACAGAAGCATGTTTTTAAAGGATTTTCCTGTGAGGAAGCAAGTCTTTTAAATCACTAGATGCTGTGTATACCCTTGTGAATGTTAAATCCTAAAGCAATAAAGATAGCAGATGCTTGTAAAAACGAGATGACTGCAGCTCAGAAATCTTGTTTTTCCTGAGCAAAACTGCTTGGAATTGCTAATGTGTGCACTGATAAGCACTCAGTGCTAGGCACTTATCTCTCAGGCAATGTTAATAAGTGTAAAACTGATTATTGGAAATTAGGAGGTGGGTACCTTCATGTGAGTGCATGTCCTTCAATTGCTGAATTTTATTCTTTTTGGTCAATGGCATTTAACCTGGAGAATTGTTTCTTTCATTTTTGCTAGTGTTGTAGTTTACACATCACTGTATCTGCTCAGGAAAAACTGAACCATACATTAGGTCACCTATGCTGATTTTCCACTTCTTTTTTCCCCCCTAAAGTGAAATTTAGCTTTTCTGCTGGTTTTTAATCTGTTTTTCTACTGTTGAACATCTTTACCTTTCAAGATTCAAGGGTTTTTTGTGTTCTTACAGCTGCACTGTTTAGCAATGCAGGGCCTGCAGTTGTTCCATGATTTAGATGGTATCTATATTACAGATATTAATTTCCATGTGTATATTAATTTCCATTCATGTGGCTGAGGGCTGACATATTAAACTGGTATTCTTTCTGGGTTGTGTCACTTCATTACCCGTGGTGAACGATGCTGTGAATACCTGCAGGAGCCCAGTGTGTGCAGTCATTGTCTGGGAATTTGCACTGGAATTGCTGGGGATCCCAGTGTGGAAAAGCTCCTCAGGTGGGCATCGTGTGCTCCTGTGGGCACCAGGCCTGAGCAGGGCCATGTATAACTGTGATATAACTGCAATATATGGATTTAAACTGCTGGGGCAAGCAGGGGATGGGTACTCAGGATGTGAGTGCTTGGGCAGCAGGGGGATATCTGCTCCCCAAAAACAGGGGAGGTTGTGAGTGCTTGGGCAGCAGGGGGATATCTGCTCCCCCAGAAACAGGGGATATTGTGAGTGCTTGGGCAGCAGGGGGATATCTGCTCCCCAGAAACAGAGGAGATTGTGAGTGCTTGGGCAGCAGGGGGATATCTGCTCCCCAGAAACAGGGGATATTGTGAGTGCTTGGGCAGCAGGGGGATATCTGCTCCCCAGAAACAGAGGAGATTGTGAGTGCTTGGGCAGCAGGGGGATATCTGCTCCCCAAAAACAGGGGAGATTGTGAGTGCTTGGGCAGCAGGGGGATATCTGCTCCCCAGGAACAGGGGAGATTGTGAGTGCTTGGGCAGCAGGGGGATATCTGCTCCCCAGGAACAGGGGAGATTGTGAGTGCTTGGGCAGCAGGGGGATATCTGCTCCCCAGAAACAGGAGATTGTGAGTGCTTGGGCAGCAGGGGGATATCTGCTCCCCGAAAACAGAGGAGATTGTGAGTGCTTGGGCAGCAGGGGGATATCTGCTCCCCAAAAACAGAGTTGATTGTGAGTGCTTGGGCAGCAGGGGGATATCTGCTCCCCAGAAACAGGAGATTGTGAGTGCTTGGGCAGCAGGGGGATATCTGCTCCCCGAAAACAGAGGAGATTGTGAGTGCTTGGGCAGCAGGGGGATATCTGCTCCCCGAAAACAGAGGAGATTGTGAGTGCTTGGGCAGCAGGGGGATATCTGCTCCCCAGGAACAGGGGAGATTGTGAGTGCTTGGGCAGCAGGGGGATATCTGCTCCCCAGGAACAGAGGAGATTGTGAGTGCTTGGGCAGCAGGGGGATATCTGCTCCCCAGAAACAGAGTTGATTCTTACCCAGAACAGCCCTGGGTAAAGGCAGAGGCCAAGGGAGGAGATGCAGGAGAATTTCAGTGAAACTGAGCTGAGGGATGCCAGGTCAGTGCAACAGGGCTGTGCTATGCAAAAGCCTTTCATTCATTCCTTCCTCTTAATTATTTTGAGCCTTTTATAAGTATTGTACTAAAGGTGATACATTCTAAAAGTTATTTATCTAAAGCTGGGAAATGAGCTCACACAGGGCTACAGGAGCTGGGGAGGTTTTTTTTAAAATGAGTTTAAACAAAATTCACATCGCTGTGGTAATCCTCCTACAAAGGAAGAATGATACAAATACAAATTTACTCCTTGGAATGGGAAGATTGTTGAGTAGCAAATCTTGTGCTTCACGAGGCAAAAACACAGTTGGAACAAGTTGTGCAGATAGGCAAGAACAGCAGAGAAACAACACAGTGCTCTCACTAAAAAAGCTCCAATTTATTTCCCTTTGCCTTGGCTCTTTGGCTCTGCCCTGCAGTTCAAAATGTGCACACAGGTGAATGAAGAACCACGTTAAATTGTGGCCAGTCTGTGTCTTTGCAAACTCCATTTTTGTTTGAACACATGGGGACAGCCCTGGGACAGGGCTCTGTTGTTCCTGGTGGGAAGGTGCACCCCAAACTGCAGCCAGAAATAAAAGCTGCTGCTTTTCCCTGGATCTGTGTGTCTATAAAGATGTGCTGATGTTTTTGGAGCAATAATTGCCTCAGTTCCTGCCTTCCCTCTCCCCTGGAAGCAGGCAAAGGGAGAAGCAAGTGGCTTGGCATGGCCAGCTTGTGATGGCTCAGTGTGTCACAGCAGATCCTGCTGGGGTTTAGGTGTAATCTTTGTCATTTTTGGCTGACATCCATCAGTTGTGTTTGTGCTGCATGACCCCATGGCCCATCCAAACCTCAGCAACACAGGACAGTCAACCAGAGAAAAAAGGCTGAGGCACAGAAAAGCTGAGCAATGGTCAGGTTTGTTGGTTTTTCAGAGGAGGGTAGGGGTTTGTGTTCTTTTTTACAACCCGATTTGCATTTTGCTGGAGACAGGCAGTGGTGATGTTAAAGTCTGTTATTTCCCAGGGACTTGGAGTTTGAGTCTGAGTTAGACTCTCCTGAGTCTGCCATGAGTTTGTGTCTGTGATCAGCAGAAGAATATTCTGTCTAACAAAAGCAAGGTCTTGTCATTATGCTAATATGCTCCAATGAAAAATGGATTTTCTCATTTGAGCCCTTGCATAAGGGGCTTGATTTTTGCTCTTGTTCTTTTTGAACTTGTCCTTCAAGTATCCTGGCTGTTTTAGACCAGGGTAAGCTGCTAAAATACACCTGGAGAGGCCTGAGCAAGGTGGTTTCCAGTGCTCATGCTTGCTGGAGCCCTGCTGCTGTGCAAATAGAAAATGCTTTCCATGAAGCTCCAGGGTTTCAGCCTTGCAGAGTCATTTGCAGTTCATGGCTTAGTTGGAAATCCTCGTTCAGTTGCCAAAATTCCCTGGTGGATAGGGGATTGCTGCGTTGGGATATTGATTGTGACAGGGCCTTTTTTCCCTGAAGAAATCCATTTTTGTTCTTAGTGGATTGAAGGTGTGGGTAGGACACTGCTGCAAGATGAGCTCTGTGTCTGCTGCCCGTTTGAGCCTCCAGTGCCTGCACTGGAGGCAGCTGTTCTAGCTGAGAAACTTGTGTGTTATTGTTTGTATTATTTCAGCACATAAAGAAATCCATTTTAGCAATATCAGTTGGTTTAAAATACACACCAGTGAGTGAGCAATAAAAAAGCCAGTAGATGAAGAAGGGTTTCCTTCTTGCTTAACCTGTGTAGCTGCACTGGAGGCAGGTATTCTAGCTGAGAAACTTGTGTGTTATTTTTTATATTGTTTCACCACATAAAGAAATCCATTTTAGCAATATCAGTTGGTTTCACATACACACCAGTGAGTGAGCAATAAAAAAGCCAGTAGATGAAGAAGGGTTTCCTTCTTGCTTGACCTGTGTGGTTGGTAGCTGAAATACCTGTCTTGGGCAAGAACAAGGTGTGTGACTTGTCCTTGAACGTGCATTTTCCAAGTTAGCCCAAAAGTTTGATCAGTTTGTGCCGTTTTGATCAGGTACTGTCAGCAGGCTCTCCATCAGATTCTTGTGGTTCTTCTCTCCTGCTTTAACACCAGTCCTTGTCCCTCGGTGGTTTGGGCAGGTCTGGTGTGGGCACAGGTCCAGGAGTTGTGGGCTACCAGGAGAAAGCCATGAAAAGTGTTTTCTGCCCCATCTATTACACTGCCTCAGGTAAATACTGCATATACTGAGCTTAGACTAAAGCCTTTCCACTTGAGTTTCTTTCCTGGTTGTATTCTGGTTTTATTGGATTGTCATTCCAGGCTTTTGAAAGATGGTGAATATTTTGCTGTGTAACATTGAGAATACAGGGATGGTGTATGGAAAGATAAGTGGCCTGTATCTAGAAACACCTTACCTGTGGTTGTTGACATCAGGTTCCCAGTGTAGCCATCTCTGCCAGGTTTGAATGTTTAAATTCTGAAATCTGAAATCAGGCTTTTTGAGGTACCTCTGAATTCCAGGGCCAGCTGGCATCTGGAATTCCCTGGCTCTGTAATGCAAGGGATGAACTGGAGTGAGAACTTATCCAGCACTCCTCTTGCTAGATCTCTTCATTTAAGATGAGATTTTGTTCAGTGGTGCATCCAAGTCAGTCACAACTTTTTTCTGCTCATCTGAGCTGATGGGATGGGACTGGGAGTGTCATTGTGTCCTGAGCAATGATGTGTTTGCCTAGAGTGGTGTCACAAGGATGTTGCTGAAGTAGTATTTTGTTTCTATGCACTTCTGAGAGCAGGAAAACATCTTATTTGCTCCCTTCTGCTGGAGAACAAGTTGGTGCAAACTCTCTAGTGATACTCTCTTAAGTACAAGCAGAAACTTCAAATTTTGGTTTTTAAAAGTTTGGATAAATTTCAAGTAGTGCATAAAAAAAAGAAAAGCTCAGTAGAAATGGGGCTGCATGTTTTGGGCTGGAACTCAAAAGTTACCTGGCTGCCTAAACACTGTCTGGCCAAGCAGGCTTGGTGTTGTTTTTAAATTGAGTGTCTGGCAGTGATGATGGTGCACAGCTCCATTTATCCCTTATTGTCTGTGTGTCCTGCTGCACTTGGATTCCAGGCTCACCCAGGGGTTGCAGCAATTCCTCCTGTGTGACCGTGTTCTAACGTGGTTCATGTCTTCTCAAGTGGTTCATGACTTCTGGGGAATCTCATCTTCCTTTCTCTCCTATCACAAAGAGACGCAAAATCTCCGTGTGCCAAAAATTGCTTGGTCTGTGCCAGTGGATATCCCAGATGAAATTGAAATGGGGCTCTCCAGAATAAAGAGAAATGCTGAGTTTTCATGACATGGTTTAGAAAGCATCTCAGACAATGCAAGCAGGTCTGGGGAGCTGGGCACAGAGCAGCCATGCTTGGGGGGCACAGAGCAGCCATGCTTGGGGGGCACAGGACACCATCCTTGGGGGCACAGAGCAGCCATCCCTGGGGGGCACAGAGCAGCCATGCTTGGGGGGCACAGGACACCATGCTTGGGGGGCACAGAGCAGCCATCCTTGGTGTGATGTGGCCATCAGGGCTTCCTCCCATCCCTGTAGGGCACCAGCATGTTTGTTCCTGAGATCTTCAGGGCACTGGGTAGTGTGTGCTTTACTGATTAATATTATTATTAATAGTATTGATGTTATTATTAATACTATTAACATTATTATTAATAAATTAATACATTATGATTATGATATATAGAACTCTGTTGCCTGTCCTCAGCATTTCAGTGCCTTTCTAAGTCTGTGAAGATGGATCTGTGAAAAGTTAAATAAAGCAGCCTAAAATGGAAGGGATGTGTTCATTTGAGCTAATGTGTGTGCATGCATATTTATGTACAATTTGAAACTCTGAAACCCCTGTTCTTTCATAAATATTTGTATGTTGCAGCCTTTCATTTTAGTTTAAAGTATGTAATCTGCCAGCAAATAGACTTTTTTTAACATCCCTTGACAGACCTTGCCAAATGATTACTTTTACCAGCTGTTCCAAACACTGTTAGAAATAATGAGCTGTAAAAAAACCCAACAAATTGTAGCTTGCTGCTTCCTCACTGCAGTGTCACTAGGAGATTGGGACAGTTGCTCTGTCATTATGTACCTGCTTATTTTAATTGTTATGGTTGCTATGAAAATAGCACTTGTGCCATTTAAATTTGTACCTGAAAATCATCTACGGTCATGTAGGCCACAAGTACAATGAAGTGTCAAATGCTGTGTGTTAAAAATAGAAAAATGCTCCATTTGCCCCCACTCCTGTCTAAAATTTAAGAAACTCTAATATCCCTAATGACAGTTTGCATATTTCTTCTGTGCAGAGGGTTTCTTGAGGCTTTATTTTTCCATTAATTTAGTGTAAGATCTAAGGGTTGCTCTGTGGAATAGAGCCCACCTGTGTGAAGGGTCACAGTGGCTGATGTGCAATGGCTGCTTGTTGAGCTGTACTCATATTTTAGAGCAGTGGGGTGTTTGGGTTGTGACTTCCCAAAAGTTTGTGCCTTTTTGGAACTTCCCTCCATACAACATTAGCCCTTTGTTTTTTAACCCCAGCTGTAATAGTGTTTATTGAGAGTGTGACAGTGCAATTGGAGGCTTAGGCTTAAAATTCACTTCAGATTAAGCTCAGATGTTCTCAGTGATGAAGAGTAAACCCAAAGTTTAAAAGGTTAAAGTCTTGTTCTAGTGGTCACAGATGACCAATGAAATTGTTCAATTTGTTTATATAAATGCACTTACAGTGACTAAGGTGGAGTAGTGCTTTGGAGTGGGGCTTTGTTGCTATAGGCAATTCCAAGCTAAGAATATTATCTCAGTAACTTTTTTCCTGTTTTCAGGCAGTTGCTTGTCTCTTCCTGCTGCTGCTGGTTTGGGTTTTTTGTGCTGGGGTTATTCAGGGTTTGCTGGACAGCTCTTTTCCCCAGTATTTTCCTTGCTTCTGGTGCCAGAAGTGTACAAGCTGGAATCCATGGCCTCCTGCTTGTGGTCTGTTGTACACACAATTATGGGCTGTGGAAACAAACTCATGGTGTCACTGATAGCTTTGCTCATGGGCTGTGTTTGCTCTTCTTGTAAATAAAAAGAATTCTGTGGATTCCTGTTGGAAAAGATGGGGAAACCTGAAAGGAAAGGGCAGCAAGCACAGCGTGGGTGACTTGTTCTGGCACACATTTCCTTTTGGTGTCTGTAATATTGGCTCACTGCTTGTGCAAGGATCTGGCTGCTGTTCAAGGGGAGCTGCAGAGGCTGTTTTGATTTTATTTTTGTTGTGGTTTGTGGTGTATGAGTCATTTATTGATTTCCACTGCAGGTTTGGGTGCATGTGTTTGCAGTGTTCCTTACCTACAGTACCTCTGGTGTCTCTGCACTTCCTGTACCCCCAGCAAGAACTAACACTTGTCTTGCCCCTTCTGGCAAGAATTTCCAATTTCCAGGGGAAAATAAGAAACCAGTTCCTTCCTGGATGTCCTTTAGATGAGACTGTTACTTTGAGATAGCTGACCCTGTAAATGGGGGTGTGGAATAGGGATTAACCCTGTAGGCAATGGCAAAGTGCAAGTTTTATCTGCAGTGTGTGTTTTGTGAGTGAACACCTGAGTCTGAACGGGGCTGGTGCATCTTTTGTGTGGCTGAATGATGAATCTGGGGAACATTTAGCATTTCTCTTTGTACAGCAATGATTTAAAGGCTAAGTGCTCTACTTTTGTGTTTTCCTTCTTAAGCAAAATTTTGCTTCTGCCTGGCATCACCCCAAATGTGCCCCCAGCTCCATGTGCAGAGTGTGACACCATAAGATCAGCTGGGATCAGCTGTTTCCCTGTTTCCCTTCCCATCTTTGTGCACCCCAGCCTGCTTTGCTGGTGGAGGAGCAGGGAGAGCTTGGCTCTGTGCTGGGGATGCTCTCAGCAGCTCCAACATCCCTGAATTACCAGCACTGCTCCCTGCACAGATCCAAACTGTGCCTCCATGTCAGCTGTGAGGAGAATGAGCTCTGCTCCACAGAAATCCAGCACAGGCATCCCAGGGTCCTTTCTTTAGAGAGTTTTCTGCTCTAAGTCTTATCTGTGTGCTAGATCCTGACTGTGGAATGAGCAGTCCTTTGTGCAAACACAAATAGATAAAATTATATCACTCAGAACAGCTCTTTCCATGTAGTGAATTGCATGTAAAATGTAGGATGGCTGATTAAGGAGAAGATAAGTTAGAAGATGTTAGCAATAGCTTGTGAATAAAAATATGAACTCTACAGGTGTCAGGGAAGATGTGTGAATAATGAGTGGTTTTGGAGCTGGGGATTAAGGTAAGAAGGACCTGCAAACAAGGGCTGCAGTACTGGAAATACCAAGTCCTGCTGCCTTCTGTTGTGCAGTGCCTGCTGTGAGATGATGGGAGGGGTCCATGGTGTGGATATTGCAGAAATCTGAATGAAGGGACCCCTTTGCCAACACAGAACAGCTTCTCTCTTTGTTCTACAGCCTCCCCATGATTCCCAAATAACCCTAAAGCAGTCAGTGTGAATTAGCCTTGCTTTGGGAAACACATTTCTCAAAGCTGCTTCATCCTTTTTGTTTGTGCCTGGGCTGTGATGAGCAGGGGAAGGAATGGCTGCAAATTCTGCAAATGCTGGAGCCTCCCCTTGGCCTTGAGCACAGCCCTGGGGTCCTGACAAAAGAGCAATCCCAGAACATCTCAGCATGGAAACCCTCAGGGCTTTGGGGGCTGGAGCTGGGCTGGTGAGGATGTGTGGGCAGAAATTGCACTCAGCCCTGGGGATGCTCCAAATTAATTTACCTGTGTCTGACATGGCATTGTGCAGAGTAGGGGCTCACCTGAGGGAGCATTTGAGACACAGCAGTTCTGGGTAACACAGGGGGTGTTTCCCTCCTGTTTCTGTTGCATTAGCTTTGGTGTTTCCTGTGTGCACACAGGTATTCCCCTCTGAGCTGGGTATTTGCAGTCCTGCAGGGATATTTTAAAGCTCTTGCATTGGTTGCTCTCTTAACAGCTTGGCACCAGCTCCAGGGAGGCACTCAGCTGCCTCCTTGTGTGGGATTTAGTGAATCATTAAATGTCTCCAGTTTATGTCCATTATATTAATAGAGGTGAAAATAGCAAGAGTACCTGCATCAAAAATGATTCTCTTCTTTCCTGTTGGTGTCATAAATAGCATTTCCCTGCTTCCTGTGTGTCAAGCACAACAGCAATCCTGTACAAGGAATTACTCTCAATTTCCTTTCTCTTATTGCTGTCTCAGTGCTTACTGATGTGGTGGAAAGGCTGTGGGTCTTCCTGATGATTTTTGATGAAAATTTGGGGGTTTTTTCCCTCCTTTAGGAATTTATTTATTTTAGAAAATAATGCTTAGCACTTTCAGAGTATTAAAGGTGTTATCTTTGGTCAGAACATATTTCAAATGTTCTGTTTACACTATTTTAAAAAGAGCAGCACCCTGCCCTTCTGGGACGAGCAATTGCTTGAGAGCTTGGAAAGTCCCATGGTACTCATTATATCTGAGGTTAGACCAGTTTGAGCCCTGATTTGTTTAATTTTATACACACATAGAATAAATAACTCAATTATCATGAACAAGGATTAAAAGTGCTTTTAAAAGCCACCTCCTCTTTGTTCCCAGGGGTGGCTTCTCTCTTTCCAGGGAGCCCAAGCCAGTTGATCTCTAAGCATTCCTGCCCTGTTGTGTGGCACCCCCTGCATGGGAGCAAACCTGACCTGAGCTTGGGAGCAGCTCTGAGCACCCCTGAGTGTTCTGCCAGCTCAGGGAGCCCCTCAGGGGACTGGGGACCCCTTGGTGGAGCAGCAGAAGTTGCAGTAACAGCCCTGAGGCTGTAAAATCCATGGCCTGCAGAAAATCAAGGTGTTTTTGTAACCTGGTATAGAAATAGGTGCTGTTATTTTGCTGTAGGAACACACTGCTTTTTTTGCTTTGATAAATGGTGACTGTGAAATGATTTTTTCTGTGCCTTTGGAATCCTGATGTACTGAGATGGTGCTGCTTGTGCTGGAGCTCAGCCCTGCTCTGGGATCCTGCTGCTCTGATGGTTGGGCCATGAGGAGGGGACACAATCTCTGAGGACAAACACCAGAAGAACACCTGTTTTGTTGTTCACCATCCATGAAATGCCCTTAAAATCACCACTTCCAAGTGTTTTCAGGAGATGCCTTTTTGGCAGGATTTTTATAGGGACTCATAGCTCAGTTTGTTCTCTTTGGTTTTGCTGTCAAACTCTCCTCTCTTGGAGCAGATTAGTTTGTGTTGGGATTTCTTCTGAGCCAGCTGGTCCTGTTAGGGCACTGAGGGAGGGAAAGGAGGGCTGGGACACCAGGGCTGCCTTGTTCTCAGAAAAATTCTGAAATTCTCAGATCAGGCAGGACTCTGAAGGAGATGGGTACAGGGAGGGAAATCAGGGCTGCCTTGTTCTCAGATAAATTCTGAAATTCTCAGATCAGGCAGAGCTCTGAAGGAGATGGGTATGGGGAGGGAAATCAGGGCTGCCTTGTTCTCAGATAAATTCTGAAATTCTCAGATCAGGCAGAGCTCTGAAGGAGATGGGTATGGGGAGGGAAATCAGGGCTGCCTTGTTCTCAGATAAATTCTGAAATTCTCAGATCAGGCAGAGCTCTGAAGGAGATGGGTACAGGGAGGGAAATCAGGGTTGCCTTGTTCTCAGATAAGTGAAATTCTCAGATCAGGCAGGACTCTGAAGGAGATGGGTACAGGGAGGGAAATCAGGGCTGCCTTGTTCTCAGATAAATTCTGAAATTCTCAGATCAGGCAGGACTCTAAAGGAGATGGGTATGGGGAGGGAAAGGAGGGCTGGGACATCAGGGCTGCCTTGCTCTCAGATAAGTGAAATTCTCAGATCAGGCAGGACTCTGAAGGAGATGGGTATGGGGAGGGAAAGGAGGGCTGGGACATCAGGGCTGCCTTGCTCTCAGATAAGTGAAATTCTCAGATCAGGCAGAGCTCTGAAGGAGATGGGTATGAAGTGCTGAAGTCAAATCCCTTCAGGGAGTTGCAGGAAGGATTGTCCATCGTAGGAGAACATCAAATACAAATCTTGGGTGTCGAGTTTAGATGTTGTGGGGTAACATTTTCAACAGCTTGTGTGCTTAAAACTTCAATAAACAGAGTTGGTGTCAATGCTGCACCTTTGTTCCACCTTAAGCCCAGACAGAAAAAAGCCTTTTCAAGTCCTTGTTTTTAACCTTAGAAACCGGAGGCTTCCTGAGCAGTTTGTTTTGCATTAATTAACTCAATTTGTTAATGAGAAGTCTGAAACACGGTGGGACTGAGTCATTGTCAGTGCCCAGTGCAGTGGGATCAGTGAGATCAATCAGCTGCAAACAGTTATTCTGGAAGGGAATTGTAGAACAAAAACTGAGATATTTGTGTGTACAGGTGGAGCAGCTGTAAATAAATACTGCTGGTGAACATTGCCAGTACAATCTGAGGCACTCACAGCTGGCTGAGGAAAAGGAAAATGCACTTGGTCCTTGTCATGGGGCAGCTTCTGGGCTGCTGTGGTTGTTTTTAAGCAGTCAGCACATGATCTGATTTTGAGGGTTAAGGTTTTGAATTTCATATCATCAATCACTTTCTGAAGGTGTTTGAAATGCTTGTTGTGCTGTGACTAAACCAATCCTCAGCTGGGGGATAAACACAATGCTCAGCATGGCTACTGAAATCCATTGCCTACAGAAAATCAAGATTTTTTGTAACCTGCTATAGAAATAGCTGATGTTATTTTGCTGTAGTGATACACTGAATTTTTTGCTTTACTCTGATAAATGGTGACTCTGAAGTGACCTTTGTTGTGCCTTTTGGATACTGATCTTACTGAGATGTATACTGCTCATTACATCACTTCACTCTTGCATAAAACAGAACAAATCCAGCTGTAGCAGAATCATAATCAGGAGTAAGCCATTTTCTCTCTGGTTTTGGTTTGGTTTTTTAGATTTTTGTTTTTTAAGGTGGTGTGGGGTTGCCCCCTCTCCTTGCACCTCATTGCAGTGTTCTCCTCTGCCTTTTAGGGGACAAACTGAGGCAGCCTCAGAGGAGATCCTTCACATTCAAGTTCCTGTAACAGGGATTTTGTGTTCTGGGTTTTTGCAATCCTGAGCTGATCTCACTATTAATGTCTTTAGCATGGCTTGTTTGTTTGTGAGTGCTTTTGGGGTTTGAAATGCCTTAGTCCCATTTCTTGTTCTGATAAAATTGACTGTGAGATTGGAGCCTGTCTTGTGTATCCCCCAGGAGTCAGTTGTGGATCAGATACAGAACAATTAGGCTGTACTGCTCAAAATAATGGGAGTTTTCATTTTTTCCCTAGTGTCTTTGCAGTGATCCTTTACCTTCAGAGTAATTCTTGTCTGTAGAAGAAAGATCTAGCTTTGTTTGTTGTGTAGTTTTTTAAACTTCAATATATTTTTCACCCATATTGGATTTTTCCTTTCTTTTGACTTTTGGTCAAGTGCACTCTGTTGATTTAATTCCATGTACAGCATGCAATCCTCTGTGGCTAATAGAAAAGGATGTCTGTAGGAAAATGCAGCTGCTGAGGTTCAGGTGCTGCCCTGGACTGCCCTGGGGCTGGGGGCAATAACCACGGGTGATTTCAGGCACTCCCACCCAGGCAGGTGCAAACCTTCTGTTCCTGCAGTGGGGTTTGGTTTGAGCTCCTGGTTTCTCAAAAAGAGGCAAACCACACAACCTGCCATGAAACAGAAAAGCACAAAGCACCAAATCTGTGCCATTCTCTCTGAACTCTTTAGGCACTTCATTTTGGGAATGTGAGAAGAACATTTTTTCATATATTAATTGCAGGACTAAGCATTTACCAGGTCAAAGCATGGGCAGTGGTTGCTGCTTTCATTTTCTCAAAGGAGTAGAAGTATTTTGCATTCAGTTCCATGCATGTACCTTAGTTCTTTCTGAATTGACCATTGGCATGAAGATGAAAGTGAAGATGGAAATTACAAATATTCAGTGTGTTCCTTGAATTAATGTATTTTAATTTTTTAGATGATGATTCTATGTTCACCAGGTGGAAATGCATTCATTGGTTTTTTTTTTCTTTTAAAAGTAAATACTGAAGAATTGGTAGACAAAGCTAGTTAAGAAAGCTACTCCCTCTTTGTTCATCCCTGTTGTGGTGTGATCTGGTTTTGCTGTTGAAAGCAAAGTTAAAGTCTGATCTTGAGCCATTTCTGGAAGTGCATGCAGGAATGGCACAGTTACAAAACTCATGCCATCAATTCTGCAGCTGTGTTTTGGTCTGTGCTCCTGGTAAGAACCAGACTCACACACGTTTGGATCAGGAGGGAAAAAAGAGCCCAAACTGCACAGAAGTGCCCTAAGAGCTGTTGTTTACTGATTGGTGGTTTCTGAAGTGAAAAGTTCATTAAAATAATGATAGCTGCCAGAAAAGTGCCTGCTCTAAAATAGCCATCAGCACTTAGCTCAGTGCCTCTGCAGATATCTGCAGCTATTTCAGACCAAAACAGCCCTTAATGGGTTTGATAATCAATAACCACAGAGACTCCTGAAAATCTTGGCACATAAAATATTCATAGTTGATGTTTGTCTTTTTAAGAACCTACTAAGCACTGTTAACACACTGCAAAATGCTGAGATTGCAAAGTGCCTCTGTTAAATGATGTTCAAGTCCCTCCAACAAGCCTGAGATGTTTGTTCATTTTGTGTATCAATAAATAAATGCTGTTTCTATTCTGTTGAAGCCCCCATTACTTTGAAGTTCAGTGTTGAGTTTGATTTGCTGGCAGACTCGTTTTACTGCAGGATGGCAAGGTACTCTTAAAAACAGCATTTTTTGTATTTGAAACTACAGAATGTTTCTCAGACAAGAGAAATCCTTGACCACACTTTGCTCCAAGCAAACAGTAACTGTCTGTTCAGCCCAGTTCCCTTTGATCTGGGGCATAGTCCAGGTGTGTGGTTAGTGCCCATGGCTGCCTCAGGCACTGCAGAGGAGCACAAGTGTGAGTGGGTGCAGCTTGGTGGGTGGCAGGGTCACTTCTCAAACCCCACAGAACTCAGAATTAATCATCTGTTGTAGCTGTCAGGCATTTTGAGAGCAATGGTGATTTCTGGTGCAATTTGGGAGATGAGGATGGGTCTCAGCCAGTTTGTCTTACAGAGTTAACATGGCTGCTCATCTGGTACTGCAGCCAACCTTCAAATTCCCTTTTAGCCTCCTGTGTCCAGTAGATGAGATTTGTTTGCACTTTGCTAAAATTAAATACACTATTTTCTCTACTGGAGACCCAACATCTTAAAGAAAGGTCTTTTTCAATAAAAACATTGATGGCTAAACATACCAGGGGAAATTGCTATTGATCAAAATTGCAAGATGTTTCTGTCTGGTCGTTTTTCTGCATTACTTAACACAGCTATTTCAGTCTTATTGGCAATTTTGATTTAATGGCCTCTCAATCTTCATGATGTGTACAGAAAATAGAAGGGATCATGATATTTTTATTTCATTGATACTCAGCTGCTTTCAAGGTGAAACTGGGGGTGAAAGAAAAAAGGAAGAAAATTTACAGCTCCTGCCAGACTTGGTGTGACTGTGGGAGGACTTGCAGACCTTTACTTGGAGCATATGTTAGGAAATTGCTGCTGATTTGGTGTCTTGAGTTTAAACATAGAAACAGTTGGGTGCTGTCAGTCAGTCATGGCCAAAAATTGGAATTTAATGAGGTGAGCTTTGACCTGCACACCCAGCGTGTACCTGTCTCTCCAATGTCACCTGCATACAAGATGAGACTCTTTTTTCTAGTGGCAGATTTGTGCTGAAAACTGATAGACCTTTTCAACTCTGCCTTTTCTTTCCTCTTAAGCAATTGTGTGGGATTATTTATCTTGAATTGCACTTAGGGGAGGAGAGGGAGGCTGAGAGACTGTCCTGTCCCTCTTCCAAGGGCATGGTTCTGAAACCTCACTGTTTTACCCATCTTCCAAGGGCATGGTTCTAAAACATCCCTGTTTTACCCATCTTCCAAGGGCATGGTTTTAGACATCCCTGTTTTACCATCTTCCAAGGGCATGGTTCTAAAACATCCCTGTTTTACCCATCTTCCAAGGGCATGGTTCTGAAACATCCCTGTTTTACCCATCTTCCAAGGGCATGGTTCTGAAACATCATTGCAGTTGCCTCTGAGGAGATGTTTCTAGGGAACTTGAAGGCCCCCAGTCAATTTGTGTTGAATCTTTGCTGTTGATGAGGCAGGAGAGGGGGTGAGCCTGGCAGCTGAGCAGCTCTGCTCCAGTGCTTCCCTTGCTCCTCTGGGCTGGAAACACCTGAGTTCTTGTCAGCTCCCTCCTGCTGCCATTGGGGAGCTTTGAAATGGTACCAGAATGATGCTGGCTGCTGTTGAGGTTCAAAATCCTGATATGACTGTGAACTCTTGTCCTGGTTTAGGGTGAATTTGGCAGAAAACCTCCACAAGGGCCCCCAGAGAGCCAGCCCACACGGCTCCTCTCCACAGCTGGTTTGGGAAACATTTCCTGGGAGAGAAGGGGAAAAACCCATTTATTTACCAGGCAAACACACAGAATGAGCAGCAGCAGGTGACAGAGCTCAGTGCCCTCTGCAGAGATGACAAATTGCCAAAGTCTGTCCTGGGGTGCTCACTGTGCTCTCAGCCCCTGTGGCTCTGGGCAGGGCCCACAGGCCACAAAGGAGCTCCCAGTGCTGCCAGAGCAGAGCCAAGGAAAGGGAAAGGGAACAGGAGAGAGCAGGGAGAGCTGAGCCATGGACAGCCCAGCAGGGCTCTGCTCTGCTGGAACAGGAGAGAGCAGGGAGAGCTGAGCCATGGACAGCCCAGCAGGGCTCTGCTGGAACAGGAGAGAGCAGGGAGAGCTGAGCCATGGACAGCCCAGGAGGGCTCTGCTGGAACAGGAGAGAGCAGGGAGAGCTGAGCCATGGACAGCCCAGGAGGGCTCAGCTCTGCTGGAACAGGAGAGAGCAGGGAGAGCTGAGCCATGGACAGCCCAGGAGGGCTCTGCTGAAACAGGAGAGAGCAGGGAGAGCTGAGCCATGGACAGCCCAGGAGGGCTCTGCTGGAACAGGAGAGAGCAGGGAGAGCTGAGCCATGGACAGCCCAGGAGGGCTCTGCTGGAACAGGAGAGAGCAGGGAGAGCTGAGCCATGGACAGCCCAGGAGGGCTCTGCTGGAACAGGAGAGAGCAGGGAGAGCTGAGCCATGGACAGCCCAGGAGGGCTCAGCTCTGCTCTGCTCTGCTCCCTCAGGGCAGCACCGAGGGTGGCTGGGGCAGTGAGGGCAGCTCTGAGCACAAACCCTGTGCTGCTGCTGCTGCTGCCCAGCCCTGCTCCTGAACAGTCCTGGAGGCACAGAGCACAATATCCAGCACTGACAGGACACACAGTTGGGGTATGAGCATCCAAAGTCACCCCAGGACTGTCACCCTTGCACAGAGATGGAGACAGGAGCAGGCAAGAGGCAGGATCCTAGAAAAGACAAACTTTATTCCAAGGAAGCACACAGTTGTTATAGTGATATGATAGGCTCTGTTCAGTTGGCTGAGAGAAACATCTTGCTCACACACTGTCCTTGAAAAGAACAGAAAGATGAAGTAGAAAAACACCACTTGCAAATTGTTTATACTTAACAGCTTATCACATCTTTGCAACTCCCTAAAAATTCTGACGAGCCACTGAGAAACTCGTGCTGTTTCTCTCTCTCTGTCCCACGGCATCCGCAGAGTACAGCTGTGGACCATGAAATATTGGGGCACAGAGGTTGAGTGAGTATTCTTATCTACCTAGGATTTGGCTTTCTTTTTGCTTTGAAAGGAAAAAAAAAAAGGTTGACTCTCTCTTAGTTTAGGAAAAAAAGTAGAAGAGAAAGTTGTATGTGTGAAACAGCAGTGGATGGAACAAAACCCCTAACAAATGTCTTTTTTCTGTTATCTCACTCCTGACTGAGCAGCAGACAAAGCAGCATGCTTGGAGCACAGGGGTAAGCACTGCAGTCTGTGCTGCTGCTGTCCCAGATCAGTTTGTACAAGTCCCAAGATATAAACCCCCCTGTCTTCCCATTTTATGGATCAAAGGAGGTCCCCTCCTTTCTGCCTATCTGAACTTGTAAGGGAATATTCAATAACACTTGGGGGAGGCCTCAGTTCCTATTTCTGCTGAGAAAATCCTCTGTTCTTTTAGGAGGGTCTGTGCAAAAGGCTTGTGTTTGTCTTATGGAATATTTTTATTTGTAAACTGTTTGGTTTATCTGGGTAACTGTACTGTAATTTCTGGTTAACTGCTTGATCTTTTCTTGGTAGTGCTGTGTGTTTTGCTTCTTCTGCTTTCCCTGTATTTTCTAATGCAGAGACATAAACATGAGGCTCTGCTGTCAAGTCTTTGTGCCAACCTGTCTGGCTTCCTCAGAGCAGTTCAGTGTTTGTAAATAGGCTTGATGCAAGTCATGTCACAGCAAAAATAATGAAACCCCTGTATTGAGAGCTCTGCTGGCTCAATGATGCTGATAAGATGGGTTCATCCCTACATCAGTGTAATTTAGAGAAATTGCTGTGTTGTGAATGGAATTTTAACAAGAAATCCCCGTGGAAAAAAGGGTAGTTAAATTAAAATGATGTTTAAATCAGAACAGCACAGAGAAGACATTGACTATAAATCAGTATGTTAATGGAAAACAAAGCTAATTCTGGAAAATGTGGTGTGAGAAGGTTCTGCTTTGGTTTTGTTGTTTGCACCTATGCATTTGTAATGTGTTACTGGTTTAATTTTGTTGTCCTATCCTGTGGATTTGATGTTAAGATAAATAATACAGTTATTTCAATGTCAAAGTCAGCCAGATCAGAAAACATAAGTGCTATAGTACCAGTAGGGGAGAAAACAAGACGTGCATACAGAGATCCTGTATTAGCCCAGGTACCATGCCCTAATGTACCAGTGAGCTCAGCTGGCACTGCCCACCCATCCCTGCAAAACTGCCTCTCTGCTTGAGCTGGCTTGGCCTAGAAAATGTGCACTAACCCCAAAAGATTGAGACTGGCATTTTTGGCCTTGTTTTAAACAGTGTTTGTTGACCAAGCAGTTTGGGGTCCAGCTCACTCCTCTCAAGTCTGGCTTTGGAACAGTCTGGAAGAGCTGGGCTGGTGCTGCTTTGTGCTGGACAAAGGGACTTGTTGGGGACAGCAGCAGGTCCCCATTGTGCCACAGGGGCCTCTTCACTCACTCCATGAGCCATTGTTCTGCTTGAACAACAGTCACTGGGACTGGACATGATCCTCAGGTAACACAGGATCAGCCCTTTCCCATGTCAGGGTATGCAGGCAGCACTCAGAGGAGCAGGGTGTTGGGTTCCTGTTTTCCTTTCCCTGCACAGGTTTTACTCTGTGCCATCATTAGGTTACAATATTTTATTGACTGGGAGGAGGGAGGATGATCCTGATGATAATGTAATAGAGCATTATAATGATGAGTGGTAAAATAATAATCTCCATGGAATCAATAGCTAACTCTCTCCTGGTCGATCAGATATGCAGATGCTGGGTTGGAATTTACACCTCCCTTATCTACTGTACAAGTGCAGAGCAGTTGGCTCCAAAATGCAGCTGAAGAGCTCAGAATTTGGGGGTGCAATGTACTATCTTGTGTTCTTTATTTACCACCAGGTGCCACTTTGCTTTGTGAACTTCAGTGTGCCCAGCATTAACTCTCTTCACAGATTTCTGTCCTTGTTCCCCTCAGTTCTGTGCTCCAGTTCCCCTCAGTTCTGTGCTCCAGTTCCAGTTCCCCTCAGTTCTGTGCTCCAGTTCCAGTTCCCCTCAGTTCTGAGTTCCAGTTCCAGTTCCACTCCTTTCTGTGCTCCTGCCTTTTCCAGTCCCTTCCTGGGACTTGCTGGGCTGTGCTGATCCCCAGGAGATGGAGAGGCCATGGGTGAACCTCAGCTTCCCAAGGCTGCTCCTGCTTCAGCCTCCCTTGAGGCTGCACTGGAAACACTGGGGCAGGTTTGATTCTCTCAGAGGAGAAATTCAGGAATAAATTAGCTGTCAGTAAATTTCATCTGAAGCCTATAAAGAAGGGACAAGGCCATGGGTGAACCTCAGCTTCCCAAGGATGCTCCTGCTTCAGCCTCCCTGTGCTGGAGCCTTCCCATGAGGCTGCTTTGGAAAGACTGGGGCAGGTTTGATTCTCCTAGAGGAGAAATTCAGGAATAAATTAGCTGTCAGTAAATTTAATCTGAAGCCTATGAAGAAGGGACAGCCTGGTTCCATTCAGTGCAGCAGAAGGATCTCAGCTGACCAGTAGGAGGCTCTTATGCATTTCACTGCAGCGTTTATATCAAAAGCAATTCAAAAATCCAAATTTGCCTCTTTTTATTCTGGGTTTTGATGAACTTCATTGCCAACAGCAAGAGCAAGGCCTGAGGCTGAGAAGCTGATGGCAACTGGCACCTGTGCAAAGGATCTTGGCACCCTGCAGTGTCTGTCTCAGTTTCTCTGGGTGCTCTTGCTGTGTCTGGGGAAGAAGAGCTGCAGAGAATATTGATAATGATCAGCTTGGCAGAGTTCTTTGTACTGGCCTGGCAGAGGAGCAGTGCCTGAGGTTCTGTCTTGCTGTGATGTCCATGCTTTCCACAAAGCTGTGTTGGCTTTTGCTGATGATTTCTGTGTCAGTGGATGTGAATTTGGACAAACACACAGACCTGCCCTCTCTGGGAGCTGCCACATGACCCTGGTGTCCTGGACAAGCTGATGTAGGAAATGAGGGATGGCAATATTTCTGCTCATGTCTTGTGGATCCTACTGCAATCATCCCTGTTCCACCTTTGGCAGTGAATCCTTGCTTACACAGTGTGGGGTTTGTGTTCTGCAGGGTGGGAAGTGATGGTGGCAGGGTTGGTGTGAGCTGGGCTGGGTTTGCAGCTCCTTGGTTTGAACCTTTCAGCACCCTGTTTGAACCTGCATGTCCCTGAAATGTTCTGACCAAGCTTTTCCACAGCAATTCATCAGGATTTCCACTTTATCTCCTCAGTGTGTCCTGAAGGAGTACTTGGGACTGGAATTTAGGGAGAAATGAAATTCATTAGAAGCACTGTGTACATCAGTTGAAATGTCATTTAATCATGGTCGCTCTTGTCTTTTTCTCCCTCGCATTTCTGAAAATTTGAAGGATAAAGTTGAGCTAGAAAGGAGTACAACTCATTAAATGGTCCAAGGCTTCTAGACATGGGCTTATTAATTTTGAGGTATTTGAGCTTTATTTAAATATTTTTTCTTCTGACTATGACACAGTCAGCAGGAGAATCTTCCTTATTTTGTTTTGTTCTACTCTAAAGGAAATATTAAATTCCTTTTATAGTCACAAGAGCTTTGAGACAGGGATTTTAGGAGAAAATACAAATACTTTCTTAAACCAAAGTGAGATTTTGGGGGGATCTATGTGGACTACATTTCATAAAGTAATTTTTATGTGGTTACAATACAGGTGCAAGTGAATATCAGCCAGATGCTAATTTGAACTTTTTTTGGCAATATTTAGAGGTTTTTGGAGCAAAATTGTGTCTTAGGGGCTGGTGTGGCAGTAGTGAGAGATCCAGATGCTAATTTGAACCTGTTTTTGGAGTATTTATGGTTTTTTTGGAGCAAAATTCTGTCTTAGGAGCTGGTATGGCAGTAGTGAGAGATCCAGATGCTAATTTGAACCTTTTTTTGCAGTATTTATAGTTTTTTGGAGCAGAATTGTGTCTTAGGGGCTGGTGTGGCAGTAGTGAGAGGTGATGCTGGTAAGAGCAGTGTGGGAAGGGAGCAGGCAGCCAACATGACTCGGGCAGTCAGGGTTCCCCAGGGAGCAGCCCCAGCTGGTGTTAATTATCACAGCCTCATCAGTGCAATGAGTGCTGGCAGGCTGCACCAGCTGCTGCTGCAGGCTTGGGTGTGAAACCTTGGCTGGACAGCCTGGCTCAGTGTGTGTGTGCTGTTCCTGTGTGCTCACAGCTATTGCATGTATTAAAATGTATTGAATGAGTTAAACACAGAATTTCAGAGTGGGTCAGCACACAAGGAGTTCCAAGGAGCTCTGTGATGGGGTATTGAGGCAGAGCAGAGGAGATGCTGTGTGCACACAGCTATTGCATGTATTAAAATGTATTGAATGAGTTAAACACAGAATTTCAGACTGGGTCAGCACAGAGGGGCATTCCAAGGAGCTCTGTGATGGGGTATTGAGGCAGAGCAGAGGAGATGCTGTGTGCACACAGCTATTGCATGTATTAAAATGTATTGAATGAGTTAAACACAGAATTTCAGACTGGGTCAGCACAGAGGGGCATTCCAAGGAGCTCTCTGATGGGACATTGAGGCAGAGCAGAGGAGATGCTGTGTGCACACAGTTATTGCATGTATTAAAATGTATTGAATGAGTTAAACACAGAATTTCAGACTGGGTCAGCACACAAGGAGTTCCAAGGAGCTCTCTGATGGGGCATTGAGGCAGAGCAGAGGAGATGCTGTGTGCACACAGTTATTGCATGTATTAAAATGTATTGAATGAGTTAAACACAGAATTTCAGACTGGGTCAGCACACAAGGAGTTCCAAGGAGCTCTCTGATGGGGCATTGAGGCAGAGCAGAGGAGATGCTGTGTGCAGCTGCAATCCCTCCCAGGCTGAGGTGTTTGGTGCTTGTGTGCCTGTGTGACATTGCAGCCAGGCTGGTGCCCTTCCCTTCCCTGTCCTTCCTTTGGGAGCATTTCCTGGTGCTGTGGTGCTCCCTGCAGCCCAGCTTTGGGTGGATGCTGCCTGTGCCAGCCCTTGACAGAGCCCTTGCACTGGTGCTTGTGGCTTTGGACTGCCACAGAATTCATTTGGTGTCCCCAGATGGGACACCCCTGCTGTGGTGCTGTGCTGCTGCATTCTGCTGGAGGAGAAGCAGACTGAGATCTGCTCTGTCTGCAGCCAAATGCTGGGATGGAGCATTTCCCCAGGGATGAGGAGCTCATGGTTTGTCCATCAAGCCATGCAGCTTTTCCCATTTCTTGGGGAAATGAGTGGAGCTGGAACAGAATCTTGCTGCATTGTGATGGCCTAATGCTCTTACAGAGCTGCCTGTTGTTACCAAGCTGCTTTAGTGGACAAATTAGACATGCAGCATTTCCAGGGTTTGTTTTATTCAGGTTTTAATTGACTCGGTGTAATAAGCTGTAAGCACATTAATATCAACAAAATACTTTGTACTGTATCTGCTAATATTTAGGTGAAAAACCCAGAGGATTGTTTCCATAGAAAGACTGACAAGGTTAGAAATAATGGGGATCTTTTTTAGGAATTAGAGACATGCTTTTGAAACAATCTTGCATTTTCAGTGGTAGATTTCAAATAATAGCTGTGCAGTTGACAGTGCTTGTGTGGGATTTTTTACTATCACATCCTTTTTTTTTAAGCTTATACTTGAAAAATGGATGGAGTCATTTGCATTCAGTAGCTTGGACAGATGGTGTGATCCATGACAAAATGCTCAACAGCATACTAAAGAGGAGCATTTCAGCACCTTACCCTGCACAGGGCTTTCATCCAGACACCAGGGGAAGAGTTCTGATCTCCAGCATCCTCCAGGGCCTTGGCAAGGGGAAGCATTACCTGGGCACTGCCAGGGGCAAATTCCTCCCCAGATTCCTTCCAGGGCCCCCCCAGATTCCTGCCAGGGCCTCCCCAATTCCTTCCAGGGCCTCCCCCAATTCCTGCCAGGGCCTCCCTGAATTCCTTCCAGGGCCCCCCAGATTCCTTCCAGGGCCCCCCCAATTCCTTCCAGGGCCCCCCCAAATTCCTTCCAGGGCCTCCCTCAAATTCCTTCCAGGGCCTCCCCCAAATTCCTTCCAGGGCCTCCCCCAAATTCCTTCCAGGGCCTCCCCAATGCCTTCCAGGGCCTCCCCCAATTCCTTCCAGGGCCTCCCCCAATTCCTTCCAGGGCCTCCCCCCAATTCCTTCCAGGCCCCCCCCAAATTCCTTCCAGGGCCTCCCTCAAATTCCTTCCAGGGCCTCCCCTAAATTCCTTCCAGGGCCCCCCCAATTCCTTCCAGGGCCCCCCCAAATTCCTTCCAGGGCCTCCCCCAAATTCCTTCCAGGGCCCCCCCAAATTCCTTCCAGGGCCCCCCCAAGTTCCTTCCAGGGCCCCCCCAAGTTCCTTCCAGGGCCCCCCCCCAATTCCTTCCAGGGCCTCCCCCAATTCCTTCCAGGCCCCCCAAGTTCCTTGCAGGCCCAGGGAGCAAAGCAGGGTGGCTGTGCCTTGTGCTGTGTGCCCACAGGAATGGGGATGTCCTTGATGAGCTGTCCAGGCTGTGTGCACAAAACCAAATGTGTGGAAATGGTGTACAGGCCCAGCTTATTTTTATTTTAAAAACTCAAACCAAACGCCGCTTTATCTTCTGATCAAAAGAGAAACAAAAAATAATTGTGTTTTCCACCATCTGCTTGCTCTAGCATGGTTTAGTGATTTGTATCATGTGGAGACCCTGGAGAATTTGGAACTGGTTTCAGTCACCTCTTTCTGTGTACCTTGTGTCTCCATCCTGCATGGAGACCAGGGCAAGGCTGACCATCAGAGAATTTTTAAGAATGTTCATTGGAGAGGACAATTTTTTTTAATAATAGTTGGAAATTATTTTAGTTAAAATAACCACTGGAATTCCATTAAAGAAGACTTTTGTGGCTGCAAATTAGGAAGAAAAAATGTGTCAGATCCTGCCAACTGAGCAAAGCTGCAATATGTTCTTAAAGTCAAGCTGTGTTTTCCCATTTTTGAGCATCACAATCGGTATTAAAGTCTCTGGGCCTAAACCAGATACTGTTTTCCTTCTGAAACCTCCATTCCTATTGTCAGCAGCCGCCCCAGTGCAAACCAACCTGCAGAAAAACAAGATTTCAGCAAGGTTCAGTGCAGGGATAATTGCAGACCAGCTTGGCAAAGCCCCAGCTGGTCCAGCAGCATTTCTTTGCTGTAATTTTACTCCAAACTGTTTTGTACCACACTGCTGTCAGTAAAGGCAAGACCTTTAGAGTCTCAAAATGTTGTTTTCTAGAGATGATTGGTATTTTAATGATACAAGTCAGCCCTGCAAAGCTTCCTGCTCACACAAATGTGTAATTTTTATTTTCTTCCTTATGGGGAACAGGGCTAATGACTAAATATTTATTTTGTGCCACGATTTTGGAGCAGATTTGGCAGCTGTTGCTCATCACCCAGCTCAGCCCAGCATTTTGCTGCTAAACAAGGCAGATTATTGCACACATGTGAGAAGTTGTGTGGTGCCAGGTGTGTTTGCAGCAGGGTCACAGAGCTGGGGGCTCTGCCATTCCCTGGGGCTGGGCTGGAGCTGGGGGATGATGGCCAGGCCTGGATGCTGTGTTGGGGCCCATCCTGTCTCTGTGGTGTTTTTACTGAGCAAGGATGGGTTTGGAAATTGGAAATGTTGTCCCTTGAGTCCCCACACTGGTGCACAAGGACCATTACAGTCTCAGGCACTTGTGGGTTTGTTTGTAGGGCTCCCATCCTTTGTCATTTTGCTTTTTGCACGGGAAAAATTTAGGTTTAGGAGATGTTGGTACTTTGATGTGAGGGTGAATTACAGAACGTGAAGGACCCTGGTGCACAAGGACCATTACAGAGTCGCAGGCACTTGTGGGTTTGTTTTTAGGGCTCCTACACTTTGTCAATTTGCTTTTTGCACAGGAAAAATAGAGGTTTAGGAGGTGTTGGTCCTTTGATGTGAGGGTAAATTACAGAACATGAAGTGCTGCAGGTTTTTGCTGTTTTCTGAGCCTGTGTTTTCAGTTGGGTTGGAGTGGTTTCTGTGAACACTCATGATCCCCATGTCTGCTGTCAAGTGCTTGGGGCACTTGGTTTGGGACCAAAACCCAGAGCAGGTGTTACACCCCAAATCAGCCTGGTTTGGAGACAATCATGTATTCTCAAATTCTGGGTGGCAGCTGTATTAATGATCTTCCATAAAGGTGAAAAATGGATGTTAGTCGTGCTCTCTACACTAGTTTATATTAAACATTTGGGCCATTTCTTCAATTAATCTTTTGGTCAGTAAATCCTTTGGTTAATCCCTCAGTTCTGAGTTCACTTTAGGTACCTAAATTAGAATTTATAAATAAATACTGTATGAGTGTTTGCTTTAAATGAAAATATTCTGTTTCTGTGTCAAATTTCTCCTGTGCATTGCTTGGCATGGTGGGGCTGCTGTGCATGTCACCTTCATCCCTGGCTTTGTGAGCAGTCAGAGAGGCTCAGTGCCCTGGGTCCAAAATCCATGTTAATAAATCATCAATTGATTGAACAGATCTGCTAGTCAGGCTAATCAGGATCTTTAACTTTGGGTTAGTGACCTTGGTCTGAAAGGGAAGGTTTGGGTTAAAATGAAACAAATCAGTGTGTCTCAGCCTGAACTCCCTCCCAGTGTGGATTAATGCTGCTGTCCTGGTAAGACTGGGAAATAAGAATCCTGTATGTGCTGTAAACAGTGTGTCAGAGACAGGACTGGCCTCTTGCCCTTTCAGGCTTTGAGTTGCTGAGGTAATTCTTCCATATTCCCCAGTTTGTGTCAAATTTCCCCTGTGCATTGCTTGGCATGGTGGGGCTGCTGTGCATGTCACCTTCATCCCTGGCTTTGTGAGCAGTCAGAGAGGCTCAGTGCCCTGGGTCCAAAATCCATGTTAATAAATCATCAATTGATTGAACAGATCTGCCAGTCAGGCTAATCAGGATCTTTAACTTTGGGTTAGTGACCTTGGTCTGCAAGGGAAGGTTTGGGTTAAAATGAAGGAAATCCCTCATGTCTCAGGCAGATGGAGGTTGTGCTTCTCCTTTCTCAGTGGAGCTGATATTTGGAGTTCAGGAATGGGGGCAAGCAGGCAGAAGGGACACGAGGGCTGCAGCCCATGTGCTGCCACTGTCACTGCCCCCTGTGAATGCTCCAGGGGATCACTGCACCATCCCCTGGGACATGATCAGCAGCCCAGGCCTCACCATTCCTGAACTCCAGATATCATCTCCACTCTAAACTGGGTAACAATAATTCATATTTGAAATAATTTTTCAGAAATGTTGTCATCAACCTGGAAGTAGCAGATAGCACAGGTTTAATATCCACAATACTTTAGATTTCTTCTCAAGAAACCAAGTATCTCTGAAACAGGCTCCCTGAACCTTGAAGTGAAAATTAAGTCAGACTTGAATAAGTTAACATCAAACCCAGTTATTTTCATGCTTGCTGGCCTTCTATTCAAGACTTTAACAATTACAGTTGAAATAGCTAAATAGAGTTGATGCAGTTGGAACTAATGGTTTATATTGAAATCTTCAAGAACAAGACCTCTGAGTAAATAATGTTCCTGAATCATAGCAATGATTCTCAAAAAAAAAAAGTATATGGATATTTTCTATTTAAAAATAATGGAAGGTGTGGAAGGTGCTTTCATTTTGGCCATTTCACAGTCTGTGCAGTGTGAGAGCATCTTGTATGATTTTCCCATGGTTGTTAGCTCTTCGTGGGCTCCACCTTCCAAGTTCTCCATGTTCATGGAATGCAGCATTGAGTTGTCAGGAGGAAGGTCAGGAATAGATCCTGTTCCTGATGGAACAGTGAGATATCCCCAGCACAAGCTGTTCCTGATGGAACAGTGGGATATCCCAGCACAAGCTGTTCCTGATGGAACAGTGGGATATCCCAGCACAAGCTGTTCCTGATGGAACAGTGGGATATCCCAAGCACAAGCTGTTCTTGGTGGAACAGTGGGATATCCCAAGCACAAGCTGTTCTTGGTGGAACACTGAGATATCCCAAGCACAAGCTGTTCTTGGTGGAACACTGAGATATCCCAAGCACAAGCTGTTCTTGGTGGAACAGTGGGATATCCTCAGCACAAGCTGTTCCTGGTGGAACACTGAGGTATCCCCAGCACAAGCTGTTCTTGGTGGAACACTGAGATATCCCAAGCACAAGCTGTTCTTGGTGGAA
The DNA here is from genome assembly GCA_009764595.1 of Geothlypis trichas. NCBI lineage: Eukaryota > Metazoa > Chordata > Aves > Passeriformes > Parulidae > Geothlypis > Geothlypis trichas. The sequence goes on along the minus strand of CM019906.1, from coordinate 309,992 downwards.
CACTGAGATATCCCAGCACAAGCTGTTCCTGATGGAACACTGAGATATCCCCAGCACAGGCTGTTCTTGGTGGAACACTGAGATATCCCAAGCACAAGCTGTTCTTGGTGGAACACTGAGATATCCCAAGCACAAGCTGTTCTTGGTGGAACAGTGAGATATCCCCAGCACAAGCTGTTCTTGGTGGAACAGTGGGATATCCCCAGCAGAAGCTGTTCTTGGTGGAACAGTGGGATATCCCCAGCACAAGCTGTTCTTGGTGGAACACTGAGATATCCCCAGCACAAGCTGTTCCTGATGGAACACTGAGATATCCCCAGCACAAGCTGTTCTTGGTGGAACACTGAGATATCCCCAGCACAAGCTGTTCCTGATGGAACACTGAGATATCCCCAGCACAAGCTGTTCTTGGTGGAACAGTGAGGTATCCCCAGCACAAGCTGTTCTTGGTGGAACAGTGAGGTATCCCCAGCACAAGCTGTTCCTGATGGAACACTGAGATATCCCCAGCACAAGCTGTTCTTGGTGGAACACTGAGATATCCCAAGCACAAGCTGTTCTTGGTGGAACACTGAGATATCCCAAGCACAAGCTGTTCCTGATGGAACACTGAGATATCCCAGCACAAGCTGTTCCTGATGGAACACTGAGATATCCCCAGCACAAGCTGTTCTTGGTGGAACAGTGAGATATCCCCAGCACAAGCTGTTCTTCATGGAACAGTGAGATATCCCCAGCACAAGCTGTTCTTGGTGGAACACTGAGATATCCCCAGCACAAGCTGTTCTTGGTGGAACAGTGAGATATCCCCAGCACAAGCTGTTCTTGGTGGAACAGTGGGATATCCCCAGCACAAGCTGTTCCTGGTGTCTGGGAGGCCCCAGTGCAGTTTGGAGCCCTGGTTCCTTGAACTGGTGTTGGTTCTGTAGGACTGGTTTGGGAATCTGAGGGCCCCTGCTGGGAAAGAACCCAGCCCTGCTGAAGCTGCAACACTGCTGCATCCTGTGTGAGTGAGGAGCAAAACCATGGATATCCAAAGGGACGTGAGGCTTTAGTGAATTCAGGTCTTTGTTGTGGTGCTGAAGGTGATTTTAGGGCTGTGTGTGGGGTTAGGAGAATGAGGATCTCTGAATGGGTGCCTGAACCAGGTCTGTGGGAGGGCTTGAAAAATATTCCAGCGTGGGAGACCTGGCATGAGCATCCCTGAGGAGGCTGAGGGTTCCTTGTTCAGATCTTTGTCTCAGCAGTGCTCTCTGAGAGCTTTGTTCATCTGGTCAAGTGTGGCTTTGCCTTTCCCAGGAGGAGCTTTGTGCTTTGACGCTTGGGTTCCAGAAAAAAAATAAAAATAAAAGGTAAAATGGAGCTTTAACAGATGTAGAATCTTGGAATTTAATATGGTTTCACCTGTGCTGCTGCTTCTCTGTGAGGACCTGCTATTAGTGGGTGTAAAGTTTGGCTCCATGTGGCATGGCTGCTGTTCTTTTGTGTAAGTTTTCTTACTGCAGTTTTCTACTGGCTCTTATTTTTGTTTCTGTATTTATTTGGGGCTTTTTGTGGGTTTTTCACCCCCACTCAGCTGCAGTGTGTGCATTAGAATGAGGCAGAATTTCCCTGTCTATTCTGGGTCTTTCTGGGTGCTCTATTTGAAGCTGCTTTCATTGGGTTCCAATGTAGTCTTGAGGTTTCAGTCTTCTGTAGCTGCTGCTGAGGGAAATACCATGACTTTGAGTGACATGGTGGTTTAAATGTAGATTTTCTGACTCCTGACACTTGCTATAAACAAGATTGTATTTGAAACATGTCAGTTTTCAGTAATTTAATACCTCCCTAAAATGGCAACAATAGAACACAACATTTAATCACAAAAAGCTTCTTCTGTTTTCCTTCAGGAGATGCTGTGGTTTAATGCAGAGGCTTGCTGTCTGTCATGCTGGATTTATTTTTGATTCACCCCAGCCAGGAATCTGGCATTAGCTACTGGGCCCAGTTCTGGTTATCTGCATTTTAATGTCATCCTTCATTCTGTGGCTGAGTGTAACCCATCAGAACCCCTGGTTATCTGCATTTTAATGTCATCCTTCATTCTGTGGCTGAGTGTAACCCATCAGAACCCCTGGTTATCTGCATTTTAATGTCATCCTTCCTTCTGTGGCTGGTTAACCCATCAGAACCCCTGGTTATCTGGATTTTAATATCATCCTTCCTTCTGTAGCTGGTGTAACCCATCAGAACCCCTGGTTATTTAGATTTTAATGTCATCCCTGGGGCTGTGGTTCCCTCTGTGGCTGGTGGAACCCATCAGAACCCCTGGTTATTTATATTTTAATGTCACCCTTGGGGCTGTGGTTCCCTCTGTGGCTGGTATAACCCATCAGAACCCCTGGTTATTTATATTTTAATGTCACCCTTGGGGCTGTGGTTCCCTCTGTGGCTGGTGGAACCCATCAGAACCCCTGGTTATCTGGATTTTAATGTCACCCTTGGGGCTGTGGTTCCCTCTGTGGCTGGTGGAACCCATCAGAACCCCTGGTTATTTATATTTTAATGTCACCCTTGGGGCTGTGGTTCCCTCTGTGGCTGGTGGAACCCATCAGAACACAAAGTGCCCTCCTGGTTTCTGGCTGCTCTCTGGGGGAACAGCAGAAGCTGTGATTGAAGTAAACAATTTCCCCAAGTCAATAATGTTGAATTTCCATTTCATGCCATGGGATTGATCCCCCTGAGCGCTGTGACCTGCTGGAGATGGGGAGGGCTCTGAGGTTCTGTGTTGGTCCCAGAAGAGCTGACAGCCTCTCACCTTTCATTCCCCATCTCCTGTAATCTGCCTTTTCCTTATTCCTGCTGCCACTGTCAGCTTTTTAGTTTTTTGCTAAATCTGTCTTGCAAAATGTGGTGCTTGGGCAAGAGGCAATTTTGCTTTAATTATGATTAAATTACTTTCTGAATTAACCAGAGGATCTCATGGGACTGGAATCTTTTGACACATGAGAAAATTGCCTTTCTTTAACAAGCTGCTTCAAGCATGCAAGGTAATATTAGCATTTTTCAGTTATAGCTTCAGGGGATTAAATAATAAGGGGAAGTATTGTACCTATAATTACACCATGTGCATGTGTGTGTTAAAATGTTCAAGCCAAGTAGACAAGGAAGGAATTAGCTGAACTGCTGAACCTGTGACATTCTGCACCAAGTGTGAGTGGAGATTTTTTTTTTCTTTATAAAATGGCTTTTAAAGAAAACATGTGGATATCTGAAGGATTTTATGCTGTAGGCTTGCAGAGGTTGAGTATATTCAGCAAAAAAAGCATCCTGAGCTAGATCCACCTGTTCCACTGAGGGGTGATAAACTCAGTGCAACTGTAAAGGGAGTGAACAGTAATTTTCATGGGTGTTACTTTGTTTTACTTGATTTGGTGGAGGTAACAAATAGGCTAAACCCAGGAACTGCATGTTGAAAATGTATCACACAATTCACCTTTTAGTGAGGTACATGTTAAAAACAGTGCGTGCTGTCCTCAGGTCTGTGAATAACTCGGATTTTTCACTTTAAAACGTTTATTTAGATACACAATGTCTGAGTTAGTTGTTCAGGGTGCTGCAGGAGTTGAAGGTGATCATTTATTTTTAACTGAGGGTAAGAGAACAGTGCCCCAGCTGTGTCAGATGGGAGGGATGGACCAGGTGAGCTGTGTGACTCTGCTTGTGCTGTGCTCAGTGTGGGCTTCACCTGCAGGACCCTGCCTGGTTTCAGAGCCTGCCCTGCCTCGTGCTGTCAATGCAGTGAGTGGAAAATGGACAATGAGGGATTTGAGCTCTTGTTGTCACTGCCTCAGCTGGTTGGTGTGGTTCTGATGACAGGGTTCATGAATGTGCTACACAAATCCATAAGGTAACAGCAATTAGTGGGACTCAGAACTTGGGGGGATCTGTGTGGGAATAGGGAACCGTGTGACACAGGAAAAATGGTTTAAGCATTGCTGCAGTTTGGTTCTGAAAGGAAGCTGTGTGCATAATTAATGAATTCATTTATTGCTCCACTAGAAAAGGTAAATGGAGTTGGAAACAGTGACAGAACCCAACACCTTCACCTGCAGCTGTGGTTGAGGCAGAGCTGTGAGTGTGCAGTGACACCCCCAGTGATGCTGCTGTGCAGATGCTCTCAGTAGGGCAGAACTGTTTCATTTCTTTGTCATGTGTGCTGTAATCTAGAATTAAATGCAGTCAGCCATTGCAGCAGTGATCTCTGCTGCTGTCCTGTGCTGTACCTGGCCTGGGTGCAGTCACAGCCCAGACCCTGAATGAGGTTGGTGATTTAAACCCAGAACTGCTCTGTGCTGACAGCAGCAGCACCCACAGGACAAACTGCTCAAATCCCAACGTCCTGCAGGCAGGACCAGGGCAGTGTCAGTGATCTCCTCATGGCACGTGGCTCAATGGCATCAGAGAGTTTGAGGAGTCCTTCAGAGAAAGCTGTGCTGTCTGGTTATTGTTATTATTGTTATGGTGACTGTAGGGATTATTGAGAGGGTTCATATGGAGGAAGAACAAACCCCTGTGCTGTGCTGTGCTTCTTGTTGAAATCTTTTCTTTGTGGTTTTGAGTTTGTTTCCATTTGTTGGTTGACACTGAAGATTCTTTGCTGCTGAGGGGAGCTCTGTGCTGTGTGCAGGTTCAACCCAAGGCTCCAGAAGTTTGTAATCAACCAAATAAATTATTTGTGAGCTTGGATAAATATTAGCTCTGACAAATTAAAAATGTTTTTCCTGGTGTGCATTGCACTCTATCTCACAACATGCTAATGGTTCTTACACTTATTGCTCTTGCTGGTAGTGAGGCATCTGTTTCTGGTCTAATTGCTAGCATTCACATCCCAGTCAGTGTAAAATAACTTTTTGAGGCTCCAAGATAGCATATCCAAGGCATACATCCCTGATTCATACACTGGGCTTTGTGCTTTTGTGCAAATACCTAAAAAAATCACCAAACCAAACAAAAAACACCAACAAAAAGGAGAGGTCGGGCATACATTGAGTTTTGGGCTGGAATCAAAGGCAATAAGCAGAAATCCTGGTGTTGGATTTGCCTTTCACCATCAGTGTCTGCTCATCCTCTGAGCCCAGCTGTAAATCCTGGAGCCTGGAATCCACCTCTGCCTCTTGCTCAGTCTCTTGAAAATGTCTTCAGTGACTTCTGCTCTCTGCCATGGCCTTGCATGATTTCAGAGGGACTCTTTTTATTTTTGGCAGTTAATCTCTTTATTTTTTCCCAGCTGGAATAATCATCTTTCTCCACACTTGTCCTCTGCAGCAGGTCCTGCTGCTTTGCTTCTCCACGTCCCTTGGCTGTTGTTCTGAAAATCTTCTTGAGGGTTTCCAGACCCTGTGGAAGCAGTTGGGAGCTGTGTCTTTGTCCAGTGCTCCTTGAAGAGTGAATTCTCTCACCTGCTGAGAGGATAATGATGAGAAAAACACAGAGGCTCCAATTTTCCTGCATTCTCTGCAACCTGTGTGGGGATTTTTAAACTTTCATTGCTATAAGCTTTCCCCTCATCTCCCATCAATAAAACAAGAAACATAAATAAGAACTTAAAGAATCCCTGTCTGGAGAGCTGAAAAATGTCACATTCATAAATGAGGAACAGGAGAGCTGCAGGGGTGGGGGTGTCCAGAATGGGTTTGTTCTGTCTTTATCCAGAGATTTTCCTGTGCTGCTGCACCTGCTGGAGTGAAAGAAAATCCTGGTGTGAGCACAAGGCCAGTTCTAATTAAACACTCCTGTGGTTATCCATGAAGTGCCCCAGGTCAGTCCTGGTCCAGCCAGCTTTACCCTCCCTGAGCTGTCCTTTTTAATGTTTTTGTGCTATTTCCCAAAACATTTTAAGTTTCCAATAGTAATTTCACAGCTGTGGGGGAAAAATGAAACTGAGGGCTGAGACTTGAGGGGCATGTTAAAAACCTTGAACATGTCTCCTTTGGGGTTCAGTAGGAAACGTGCAGAGCTGTTCCAGGTGTTCATGTGCAGCACCCCAGGACTCGTGGGGTGTCACCCACTGGGGTCTCTGCAGCTGCTGGGACCCCTGGTATGGCAGCAAGAACCTTGAGCAGGTTTTGGTCCTCCCTCCCTCTCCCCTGCTGTATTTAGGGTTTATCCCCCTCAGCAGAGCACCCTGAGCAGTGTGGTGAGCACATTGCTGAATGAGGAGTTGATCAGGATGTGATTAATGGTAACAGGAGTAGTAATTGGTGTTGATCTGGGTAAAATGGGGAGAGTTCTCTGTCCAGCTGCCTGCTCTGGGATCGTGGCTCATGTAGGAGTTTCAGTGTTTGTGTGTGCCCTGAAGGAAGTTAGGGAATGAAAATGAGATGTGATGGGTGATGGTGCTCTGAGGATGACACAGAAGCTGCCTTGCTGCACAGGACAGCCATGAGCCAGTGATGGGTGTGAATATTTTATCCAAGGTTTGCTGTTGCTGCTGAGCTGCTCAGCAGGTCCAAGGGGGTAAATCCCTGCTTGGGAGTCAGGGATTGCTGTGGCTGTGCAGGCTGCTGAGGCTGTGGGCAAGCCCTGGAACCTTCCCTGCTCATGTGTTCCAATGCCACAGCTGTTCCTCACTTGGCCAACAGCCCCTTGAAATGGGGCTGGACAGCTCTCAGGTGTCACATGTCACCTGGCTTACCTTTCTTTAGTTCCTTCCAACAGTTTCTCATTTTTCTGGAACAAACTGTGAAATTTCATTTATACTCTAAGTGCATGTGTACGTTCAGGTAACCTTCCTTACCCTCACAATGTTTGTTTTTTCCCCTGGGTCAATTCATCCAATTTGCTTTCTCAGCCACATGGTGCAAAAAACAAACATATGAGGGTAGCAACAAATACAGCCCTGTGTTTGTAAGGTATGTACAAATACAGCCCTGTGTTTGTAAGGTATATACAAATACAGCACCAAATACAGCAACAAATACATCACTGTGTTTGTAAGGTATATACAAATACAGCACCAAATACAGCAACAAATACAGCACTGTGTTTGTAAGGTATATACAAATACAGCAACAAATACAGCACTGTGTTTGTAAGGACTGGCTGCTTCCTCTGGTGCCTGTTGCATTTATAGGAATAGGTGGCAGTGTTGGTGCTGGTGTTGTGCTGGAGCTGGACACAGAGCTTTGAGGGATTGTTGGAATTTCTGTATGAAGAAACCAGGAGCACTGTTTAGGGTAAATCAGCCACTTGTGGAATGGGTCCTGGCACTGTGCAAGACAGGATTTTTTGTGTGGGTATTAATGAGAGCATTTTTATATTAACTCCATGTGAGGGCCCAATGGGCAAGGCTTGAGCTGCAGCCTGGTGTGTGAAACCTCCTGCAGGGTCCATGGCAGCAGGGCTGGCCTGTGCCACTGCAGGGTTGGGTTGTGCTGTCCCAAAACACTTTGTGCTGTTTCACAAATGAGCAGAGCTTTGGGTGGCAGTGCTGTCTTGGTTTCTGGTGGCTGGGGAAACACTGCTTCAAGTTTCTGTCCTGGCACTTGATGATGTGTTTGCTCTCTAGACTGAGAGTGAGCCTTTCCTCTCTAGACTGAGAGTGAGCCTTCCCACCAAGCACAACTTGCATTTTAAACTCTCTACTGTCACTGCCAGCTAATGACTCATGTGCTGTTTGACCTGTGCCTGAAGGAGCTCTTTCCTCTCTGGGTTAATCCCTGAATGAGATTAATTATGCTGATTAGACACCAACCCTGGTTCATGTAACTCATCACTGCCATCAGAGATGTTCAGAATGGGAGATTAAACCCTTTCCAAATTCAGCTCTTGCAGCACCAGTGACTATCCTGTTCAAAATTGCCTGGAACAAACATATGGTGTAGAAAAGTGTGAAATGCATAATCCTCATGGATTTCTTGTCCAAGCTGTGTGGCTCCTATCACAGCTCCTGTCAGCTGAACCAGCCTGGTCCAATTGCTTTCTTTGCTGGGCTGTGCTTGTGGTGGTTGGGCCTGGTCAGATTTGATGTTTCCAGTTTGAATCCCTCTGCAAGAATGACACCCACAAGCCCATTGGGGCAAACAAGACTGAAATTCATTTATTTTTTTTGCCCCCAGCCTATGCATGGAATTCTCTTTCAGTGCAGGGGAAGAGTGCTGAAAGCCAATCCTGAATTTCCAAGGGGAGTGTCTGAGGCACAGCAGGGCCTGTGCCTGGCACTGCTGTGCCAAGGAGGGAGCAGCAATGAGCAGCTGAGGAGGGTTTCTCCAGCTCCCTTGGGTACTTTGTGCCAGAAAAAGCTTTGGCCGTGCCAGGGTTTTAAAGCAATGTTTCATAGCATGTGTGTGTCTCAGTGTTTCACTCTTTTCAAGGCTACACATGAGGCTGTAATGTTATTTTTAAAAATACCCTCAACTTGCACACCAATGGAGCATCCCGAGGGCTTTCCTTTGGAATTGCACAATTGTGAATCCCAGCAGTTCTGTGTGCACGTTCAGGGTATGAGTTGGTAACAGCAGGCTCCTGGTTCTGCCCTGAGGTGAAATCTGGTGTTATCCTCAGGGTTTATTTAAAAAAAAAGAAAAATTGTCAAGGTTCTGAATATGGCAGGAGCTGCACCTATAATGAGGAGAGTCAACACTAAAGGAATCAAATTGGAAATCAGGCATATTCCTGAAGGTTTTGAGTGGATTCTCTTCCTGTCCTTGGAAAAGTTTCTTCACCTAAAAATCCTTTGCTAAAAAGGAAAACCAATATATGTTTCAAAAACTGTGTTTATTCATATCAAGACTTGTATATGTGATATCTAACCCACATTCAGGTGATGTTCTAAAGCTTCAGGATCTAAAGCCCTGCAGGAGAAACTGTGCAATAGCCATCCATGCCTGTACAGGTGAACAGCTTCCAAAGTACAGTTTGGTTTCTGCTTTGTTTGATTTTCTTTAGCTGGTATGGAGGTTTTATTTACCCCAATTCCTCCCCACTCACCTGTTCCAGTCTCTTCTCAATGACATTTTGACAGTCTCATATCTTGTCACCTTAGGCTCATTTTACCAGTCTGCAGGAATGGAGCTGTACCAAAAGCTACCTTGAACTCAGGGAGCTGTGTGTGTTTTCCTGATTATTCACAGTTAAGCATGTGCCAGATTTCTGTGGCTCCATGTGCCAGACAGGCACAGGCTGTTGTTGTTTGTGCCCAGGATGGTGCCAGGGTGGAGCTGCTTGCCCAAGGCAGGCTGCTCTGTCCTTTGTGTGTGCTGGATGCTCTAGGAAGGGTAAAAACCCAGCCTGAATTCCATGCATTTCTGTAAATTAATGTCTTTACATCCAGGTAACAAACTGCAGCTGGAGATGGGGGAAGCTGATCTGGGGAATTGTTTAAGCTTGGAGTGTGGGCACAAATACTGCAGAGTGGGAAGGAGTGGGAGACTTTGCTGTTCAGAAAATAACAACACTGCTTGTGGGGACAGCCTTAGGGACTGCTGAGAGCACAAATGTCTCAGCTCTTGTAGGGGTTTGGGCAGTTATTAACCAGTTCTGAAGGTGTGCCAGACCTGCAAGGCCCTCACTGTTCCACAAATGTGGGATGTGAGCTGTGCTTGTTTTCTCTAAGATGGTGCAGCAGTGTGTGTCTGCATTTACTTCAGGTGTGTGATTTGTGTGGTGAGTTACATTTATTATACTCAATATAATCAGTTTTATGTTCTGTTTTCCTTGTTTCTCCCCCTCATGTTGTTGTCTCTAAGGTCTCTCCTAAAGCTGAGGTTGTTTCCCTGCTGTGAGGTGGCCCAGTGTTGTTCACTGCAGTTGACAGCAGTGTTGTGGTTTCAGTTCTTAGTCCCTTGTGTCCCAGCCCATAAGGCAGAGGAGCAGCAGAGCCATCCCTTGGCTGATGCCAGGGCTGGTGCCCAGGTTGGCATCCTGGCCTGGGGGCACATGGAGAGCAGCAGTTGGTTCTGCTGCCAGGAGAGCAGGGCTGGCCAAGCCAGTGAGGGCAGCTCCAGGGGCTGCTGTTGGAGCAGGATATCAACATCCACGTGCACCCCATGCTGCAAGGAGAGGGACTGGGAGCAAATATTGGTTAGGAGCTGTTCCCTTGGCTAGGGATATCCTGGGATGCATAGAGCCTGCAGCATTTCAAGACCAATGGATGCAAAATATTTGGAGTCTTCAAAAAAACCCCCAAACCCAGCAATTTGTTGTGTTCTTGGTGTTGTTTCAGTCTGAGCATGGCTTTAAGGCTGGTATTTTCCATTGATATTGTAGGGAATTGATTAACTGACAACTTAGGCTGGTGAAATCCAATTTATTGGTACTTTCTGATGGTTTGTCTATTAAGAGGAAAAGAGTAAAGGAAATAGTCAGCTGTGGTCCTTGAGCAAACAAACCAGCAAGTGTGCAGCAGCAGTGACTAATGTCCTGTGCAGCAGCAGTGACCAATGCCCTGTGCAGCAGCAGTGACCAATGCCCTGTGCAGCAGCAGTGACCAATGTCCTGTGCAGCTGCTGTGCAATAATCCAACCATGGAACAATCACTGCTGGTACCACAGGAACAGTTCTGAGCCTGTGACAGGGTGGCTGCTCACTGCCACATGTGAGTGATGTACACCTTGGAGCTGCAGGGATCCAAAATGGGTTTCTTGGTGGCATTTTCCTCCCAGTTTGGGGGCAGTGATGTGTTCTGGACTGAATTGTTTGGTTTTGTGTTCAGGATGCTTTCAGCAGAGCTCCAAAGGTAGAAGCACATGATGAGTCACTGAAGACAAGTTTTTACAAGATGGATTAATCAAGGCTCAGCAGGGTAGAAGAGCACAAAAAATGAGTGTTAATATTATAGATAACAAAAGGAAGGGCAAATGAGATGATTGCTCATAACAGTAAACAGGGTTCTGCATATTCATTGTGTCCTTCTGCCTTCTGCTGTGCTTTGCAGAGGATGCAGCTGTGTACATGGACCATGCCTGATTCTGTGATAAGCTAATCCTTGTAGCTGCAGATTAATCCAAGAATGGAGACCCTTTGTCTTTAAGACACCAAAGCATTTTCAAAATGGAAAATAGGATTTTAGATTCCTAAGATAATTCATTATCTTTTAGGGGCAGTGCTTATAGGTATGAAAGAGTCCTGCAGCTCAAGAACTGAGTATTTGTTAATTCTCCATCCCCTCATTATTTTGGTTTTTTTTCTCTTGAGCTCTTAGCTCTCTGCTCCTCTCATTTTATTTGCTGCAAATGCAGAGCAGGTCTGTTGCATTTGGCAGACTGAGGCTGGTGTCAGACTGGTGCAGGCAGTGTTTTAACCAGAGCAGGATGTGTTGTCTCCAATGGGAGCCCTGATAGCAACAGGGGAGGAGAGCTGGGACCTTGGGGAGTCTGGTGGCCTCTTCTCCTGGCAAGGAGAAATTTATCTGGCAGGATAAATTTATCTACATTTATCTATCTATCTAAATTTAGCTTATCTAGCTCCAAAGCTGCTCATTGGAAATGACTGTGAAAGAGGGAAAGGACAGTGATGTGCAGGCTAGGTGTGTTTTCAAAAGTCTGTGTTGAGATTTTCCTCTCTGCTGTCAAGTAACTCCTTATTTCCCTTTCACACCTACACCACTGGATTTTGCAGGAGTCCTGAGGCACAGCTGAGCTGTGCAGTAACTGAGGATTGGGAGCAGGAGCTGACACTTGAGGGTCCTTGGGGCTGGAGCCTGAGTGACCTCCTGGGGCTGGCCAGTAGAAATGCTGCCCTGGTGAAAGCCTTGCAAGGCACAGAGGGGAGCAGCTCCTCTCTCTGTTTGTGACCAAGAGCCAAAGAGGAAATGTTCTAGAAGATTCTACTGAACTCCCTAAAAAGAATGGCTGCCTTTTTCTCCATCTCCTCTCTAACTGCAGCTCTAAATCCCACCTGTGCCCGTATTCCTGCTGCTTCAGCACCTGATTTCACACATGGATAGTTCAGTGCTGTGTTCCTTCTCTTCCACTCCATTTCTGCAGTAGCTGGGTGTCTGTCCTGGAGCACACCTTGCCCTTTCTCCATCTCTGCCCTGCTTTTCTCATCCTTGCACCCCAGATTGCTGCAGTTAGAGCTCCTTTTCCCACACCCTGTGGTGTGCTCCCTGCTTCCCTCTCCTTTGGCAGGAGTGGCATCTCCTACCCCTGGAACTTGAGGAAAACCATGAGAAGCTGTTCTGGAAGTGTTTTGTCCTGATTGTGTTGTAGTCAGGAGGATGCAAGCTTCCACTTGAGCTGTGGAAGAAGCAGTTTGTAATCATTTTGCCTGGGCTGCATGGTTTGTGTCACTGGCCAGGACAGAGCAGGGGCTGGTGCAGCCCTGCCTGAGCATCCCCTGTCTGGGGTCCCCAGCTGCCACCTTGAGCAGAAGTGTGGTGCTGCAATTGCTTCTGTCAGCCTCATCTTTACAGTTGGAGCTGAAATAACTCAGGGCACCTTGTGTGAGCTTTGTGTGACTGTGCAGGGCAGCTGACCTTGCATGTTGTGTTCCAGTGATCTTGTGTCCCACCTGGGAGATGAAAATGTGAGTGAAACGTGGGCATGGCCTTGGGATTTCTGGCTGCATGCTGAAGGGCACACTCAGCAAATATGGACTGTTCTCTCTTGTTTTGCAATGCTGGTGCCCAAAGCCATTGCTTCTAGTTCAGAAAATAGTTTGGCCTCTTGTAAAAAGCCCTCTTGGAGCAGATGCTTTCCTGTAGCCCACTTGCACCTGGCTTTGTGAGCCTTGTTCAGAGTGTGCTGCTCTGTGATGGGAGATGCACCCATTCAGGGGCTCTCAAACCCAGCTGGGCCTGAGGTGAAACAATGAAGATATTTGGTATTCTCTTAATGCCAAAGGGGGCAGCTGAGCCTTCTCTTCAATTTGATCCCAGGGTTTTCCTTGCCCACAGCCAGAAACCCCAGGCTGTTAAACCCTTGTGTGTGAGAATCAGCCATTGGGTGTGTCTTTGAAATACAGCTGAGGTGACTGCTGGCAGCTGCTGACAGAAATGCTCAATTTTAGAGACCCCTCCAGGAGGGTTTTTCCCTCTTGAGTGAGAACCTGAATGCTCATTCAGCTTCTGGAGCTTGGCTGCTCTGATGGCAGTGGGTGCTGTGCTGGCAGAGGGGAGGATGTGAGCTGTGCTGGGTTATGGGAGCAGCATCCCCTCCTCTGTGTGTTGATGTGGGAATTTGGTTTCCTGTGTCTGTTTGACAGTGAGTTTGGCAGTGCAGGACAGCCTATAAACAGTGGCTGCCTTGTTGGTTTTCCTCTTGGAGGTGTGCCCCTTGCATGGAGCTGCCTTGCAGGAGCTGTAGGGTTGGGGCTGCTGTCCTGTGCCCCTCCTTGCACTCAGGGGGTGGATGGACGTGGGGATGTTCCATTCTGAGCTGTCCTTGCTGTCCTTTGAGGCATTTGGGATGGGCTGTGTGTGTGGGATCAGGGAGAATTAATTCACAGACTGTGCATATGCAAATTGTGTGTGATTTCATTGTTTTAGCCTTGTGATCTCATGGCTGAAAATCCCATTCTCCCCAGTCAGTACCGTTTGTTTTCTCTGTGTCAAATGCCACTTGTGTGTGGCAGCAGGCCACTAATGCAGGTTAGATGCACTGAACCTGTGAAGGGATGGTATTTCAGGCAAAGCAGCTTACCATTGATTGGCTTTGTTCTTTCCAGAAACCTCATTATTGTGTCTCTGCAGGGCTGTCAGGGAGAAGGTTAAAGATTGTGTGCAGCTTCCAGGAGTGTGGCCCTGCTGAGAGCAGATGGTCATTCTTGGGAGCCATCCCAAACCATGGATTGCTCATCTGCTGCACCATGATGCACCAGAAAATTGCAGATTCACATGGGCTGCTCTCTGACTCCTCTAAAGCTTTGATTCTTTTAAATTTGTGCCTTTACTTGTCTGCCTGGTTTGTTGCTCAAAAATCCTTCAGTAAAATAAGCTCAGCCAGGACCATAAAGACACTTGGAATTTACAAGGGGAATTGGTGTAGTGCATCTGAATTGAGGGGAGGCTTTGCAAGTGCGGTTTCTTGTATTGTGAGACTTAAAACAAACCCAAAAAATCAGTTTTTATAGAGTTTCCAGTGGGAAAGAAGGAGCCCAGTAGTATAATAAATACTTTTGTGCTTGTCAGTAGTATCACTTACTGATATTTCAAACCTGCCATCAGGATCACTTCTTCTGTCTGTGTTGTTTTGTGTTTGCATTTGATCCTCACTTTTAAGCCACTTGAGCAGTAAAAATGTGTTTGAATTAATGTGATACATGATTAAGGCATGAAAAGCCTTAGAGTCAGAAGAAGCTGATTATTATTCATTGTAAATATATTCAGTGAACAATTTTGGGAGCTGGTGGCTGAGGGTGCTGCAGTAACTCATTTCTAGGTGAGTCCCTGGCTGATGCTGAAGCACAGCTATAAAGATTATCTGTTATTTTTCCTTGCTGTCTATTGCTCTGATTTTCCACCTTGTTTGTCAGTTTTCCTCCCTGCAGACAGCCCCGGCCTGCTGCTCCCCACAGCTGCAGTCAAACACCCACTTATCCAGCTGCTCCATGGCACTAAATGATGGAAATGGACTTTTTGAGCCTGGTCAGAGTTATTCCTCCAGAATATGTTGAATGGAATGGAGGGAGTCTGGAGCAGATTTTTATGGAGATCTGATGAACTCAGTGGGCAGGGGAAGGAGCAGCTGCACAATTCCATGTTCTCCCAAGCTGGGCTGGCATTGCAGCTGTACAATTCCATGTTCTCCCAAGCTGGGCTGTCACTGCAGCTGCACAATTCCATGTTCTCCCAAGCTGGGCTGTCACTGCTGCTGCACAATTCCATGTTCTCCCAAGCTGGGCTGGCATTGCTGCACAATTCCATGTTCTCCCAAGCTGGGCTGTCACTGCTGCTGTACAATTCCATGTTCTCCCAAGCTGGGCTGTCACTGCAGCTGCACAATTCCATGTTCTCCCAAGCTGTCATTGCAGCTGCACAGTTCCATGTTCTCCCAAGCTGGGCTGGCATTGCTGCTGCACAATTCCATGTTCTCCCAAGCTGGGGTCACTGCTGCTGCACAATTCCATGTTCTCCCAAGCTGGGCTGTCATTGCTGCACAATTCCATGTTCTCCCAAGCTGGGGTCACTGCTGCTGCACAATTCCATGTTCTCCCAAGCTGGGCTGGCATTGCTGGTGCAGCTGGGGGCTCTGTGCATTGTGAACAGGGGATGTTCTCCTCCATGTGCAGGGCAGTGGGTGGCCCTGGGCTCCTCTGTAAATGCCCAGGGCCATCCCAGCCCTGCCTCTGTGTGCCAGGGCACTGCCTGGCACTCAGGTTTGGTGCCTCCTTCACACCTGCCTGCTAAAAACGTTTGAATTTTCAAATTAAAGGGGTCAAAGCAGTCGTGGTGGTCTGCAATGCCTGGGCATTGGTTTCTTTCCTGGTTTCTCCATGCATTCCATGGCTGTAGTGTTCATCTCTGGGGACTGGTTTAAAGGAGATTTCCCTGACTTTCTGAGAACATCTGATCCTCCTAGGATGAAGGCTCTGGAACATTTTCTGCCAGGGTTAAGTGATGAAGACTTTGTTGTACCTGCACAAGCACAAGAAAATGGGTTTCTTTTTTTTTTTCATTTACCCCAATTTAGCTCCATTAACTACAAGGGAATTGACTCTTCCCTCTTCTTCAGTCAGAAATAGATTTAACTGCACTGTTTTTAATCTGCTGAGGATTTAACTCTTCGGGCCAATATATTAATACCACTGTTAGACTTAAGCCCCCAAAGCAGAACTGATTGAACTAGTTAATTATCTCCAAATTTTCACAAACATTTTTAAAGATGAGCTGTAATATGTTACTTGAAACTGTAGCTTCATGCTAATCTGAATTATTCTTTTTGCTAAACTTTATGAGATGTTGAGGCATGTGTGTTAATATTCATATATTTTGAAGTTCTGTAAGGGAAGAAATTTTCCAGTCTCTTAAGGTTCTTGCTATTATTATCTTGGTTGGTTGATCACAATAGAAAAGCATTATTCTCATTTAATTGAGTTCCTCAGTATAGTACCAGTTTTGGAAATCAGAGTTGATTTCTTGGAAGAACAGTTTGCTGCTAACAGAGCAGTAATAAAATGAGCCATGACAACAAAGCATCCTGCAAACCATGGCATTTGTGTTGCAGTGCCTCCAATTATTTAACCCTAAAATAATTTCAAGTCCTACTAATTGACAGGAGGCAGGCTGCTGCAGAAATAATTTGGAATGTGCCTTTATAGCCAGTCTTGAGTCAGCAGTTCAGATGTCATGAATGGAAGAGTTTATTTGAACAAAGGTTAAAATAATGCAGATTTTTAAAAATGGGATCTTTCTTAGAAATTTTCCTTTATTTGCTCCTTTGTGTGCCTTCTTAATTACTGATCCAGAAATGATTGTATTTTAATCAATCACATGCTTATACCTTTGGTAAGAATGCTTTAAGGGCA
Organism: Geothlypis trichas; assembly: GCA_009764595.1. Taxonomy (NCBI): domain Eukaryota; kingdom Metazoa; phylum Chordata; class Aves; order Passeriformes; family Parulidae; genus Geothlypis; species Geothlypis trichas. Next base: position 293,546 of record CM019906.1, on the reverse strand, counting down.
TGAGTATTGTTTAGGAGTAGGGTTTGAGGAGATTCCATCACTGCTGTTTGGATCTGTTCCACATGGGACTATCCACATTGTTTGAGGTTATTTACCCTGTGTTCACACCCTGCTGGCTGCAGGGGATCAGAGTGTGCTGAGTGCTGGCAGTGCAGGTTCCTCACCACACTGAGCTCCTAAATCCCTGCCTTGCTGGCTGCCAGAGCAGTCCTGCCCCTTGGGCCAGCCTGGTCAGAGTTTTACCTCTCCCTCTGTGATCTGTGGTGAATTCAAGTGAGCCAGATGGATTCCACAGCAGCTTTCTCCAGGGAATTCCAGTTCTGCCATTAGCTGGGTGAGAAAGGTGATCTCAGGGGCTGGGGTGCCTGTGCTCCCTGCAGAGAGAGGGAAATGATGTAGATAACTTTGGGGAAGGCAGCAGTGGTGTACAGGAGTGCAATGATGTAGATAACTTTGGGACAGGCAGCAGTGGTGTTAGTGCAATGATGTAGATAACTTTGGGACAGGCAGCAGTGGTGTTAATGAGTGCAATGATGTAGATAACTTTGGGGAAGGCAGCAGTGGTGTTAGTGCAATGATGTAGATAACTTTGGGAAAGGCAGCAGTGGTGTTAATGCAATGATGTAGATAACTTTGGGACAGGCAGCAGTGGTGTTAATGCAATGATGTAGATAACTTTGGGGAAGGCAGCAGTGGTGTTAATGAGTGCAATGATGTAGATAACTTTGGGACAGGCAGCAGTGGTGTTAATGAGTGCAATGATGTAGATAACTTTGGGACAGGCAGCAGTGGTGTTAATGAGTGCAATGATGTAGATAACTTTGGGGAAGGCAGCAGTGGTGTTAGTGCAATGATGTAGATAACTTTGGGGAAGGCAGCAGTGGTGTTAATGAGTGCAATGATGTAGATAACTTTGGGACAGGCAGCAGTGGTGTTAATGAGTGCAATGATGTAGATAACTTTGGGGAAGGCAGCAGTGGTGTAAAGGGGTGCAATGATGTAGATAACTTTGGGGAAGGCAGCAGTGGTGTTAGTGCAATGATGTAGATAACTTTGGGGAAGGCAGCAGTGGTGTTAGTGCAATGATGTAGATAACTTTGGGGAAGGCAGCAGTGGTGTTAGTGCAATGATGTAGATAACTTTGGGACAGGCAGCAGTGGTGTTAGTGCAATGATGTAGATAACTTTGGGGAAGGCAGCAGTGGTGTTAATGAGTGCAATGATGTAGATAACTTTGGGACAGGCAGCAGTGGTGTTAGCACAGTATTGTGTTGTCTTACACTCTTCTCAGCAACCTGTGCAAGTGAAATCCCCTCCCTTGTTGCCCCAGGGAAGAAAAGGAAGAGAAAATAACTGGTGTTATTCTCTGTTGGTGTGCACAAACTGCAGAGTTGGGCTTTGGGATGGTGTGAGAGGGAACTGCAGCTGGGTTCTGCAGGGGATGAAGAGGGGAAGGGGTTCTGCAGGGGATGAAGAGGGGAATGGGTTCTGCAGAGGATGAAGGGGGGAATGGGTAAGAGGGGAATGGGTTCTGCAGAGGATGAAGAGGGGAATGGGCTCTGCAGAGGATGAAGGGGAGAATGGGTTCTGCAGAGGATGAAGAGGGGAATGGGTTCTGCAGAGGATGAAGAGGGGAATGGGTTCTGCAGAGGATGAAGAGGGGAATGGGTTCTGCAGAGGATGAAGAGGTGAATGGGTTCTGCAGAGGATGAAGAGGTGAATGGGCTCTGCAGAGGATGAAAGGGGGATGGATTCTGCAGAGGATGAGGAGGGGAATGGGCTCTGCAGAGGATGAAGAGGTTGAAGATGATGAAGGGACGCTGAGGTTCCCTCAGCTGCTCAGACATGGTTCTCAGTGACACCAGGGTGTGTCACTCCTGCAGAGTTGGACTCTGAGGTCCTGCTGGGTTCCTTCCAATTCTGAATATTCTGGGATTCTCTGAGCTCTGAATGCTGAGGCCATCCATCCTCGTGGGGAAAGAACCTGTGTGGTGTTCAATTGAATTTAGAAATTTTTGGTTACTTTTTCGTGTCTCATAATAATCAATACTTTTCATTTAGGAACTCCTAATAGTTTAGAGAGTAACTGTGTTGGTGTTCTCTCCAAACTGTGGATGTACTGAGATCTATTCTTGGTAACTTAGAATTTTTCCCTATAAATTATTCATCCAGACTGTGTGAACACAAAAAGTCATCCAGATAATGAATTCCCTTTGTTCAGGTTGGTTTACTCATCACCATATTTTCATGACATTAGAAGTGGTTTTTTTCATGTTTTTCATTTATTCCAGCTGATGTAAGTGCAAAGAAAATGAGGAGTATTTTGTGTTTCCTCTTGTGGATTTGTAGTTGTTTAGTGGAGATGCAGTGGGATGTTCTGTCCTGTATAGCACAGTGCTGGACTTTTATTTAAAAAAGAAAAAGTCACCAACCAAGACCACAGGAGCAGAAATATCAGACTTTATCAAGTCTAGAGTCCAAGCTGCTTTTGAGTCTGTGTAGGTATGAGGTGGCAGAATTACATTAGAATATTACCCAAAATTTAGGCTTTCTATTTTTCAATTGTAAAACAAACAAAAAAGAGAAAATCTGTGTATATTCCCACCCATTTTCCTGCAGGCTAACTTAGTGAGGGATTGAGGAGCTATCAAAAGCAAACTGGAGAAGCACAATCCATTTGTGCAAAACATTCCTGTGCCTGGATTTTAGATCCATAAACTGACTCTGTGCCCTGCTGCTGACATTGGCTTGTTCTTGGGGTTTTTTTGGTTTTGCCTTCTCATTGTTAAACCCAGAAGATCTGTTTCCTTTCATTCTGGAGTGAGAGAGAGAATGTGACAGCTGAAGTGTTGTGAAAAGTGAGATGGGAGAACAGCTAGGATGTACATAAATGTGTGATTTCACTTCAGGGAGCAAGTGTCACATCTGTACTCGAGGTAATATATATTAATGTGAGTCTGCTGCCCAGTGAAAGAGATGTTATTGTAGGGCAGGTTTGGACTTGTGTGTGTGTGGAATGCTCAGTGCACACCAGCGTGCCCCAGGACACGTTCTGGAGGTGTGCAAGGGCAGGGTGGGGCCTGAGACACACCTGAGAGCCCCCCATCTTCTGTTCCCCTGCAAACTCACCTGAGAGCTCCCCTGCTCACACCTGAGAGCCCCCCATCTTCTGTTCCCCTGCAAACACACCTGAGAGCCCCCATCTTCTGTTCCCCTGCAAGCTCACCTGAGAGCTCCTCTGCAAACACACCTGAGAGCCCCCATCTTCTGTTCCCCTGCAAACACACCTGAGAGCCCCCCATCTTCTGTTCCTCTGCAAACACACCTGAGAGCCCCCATTTCCTGCTCACACCTGAGCCCCCTTGTCCTGCTCACACCTGAGCCCCCATTCCCTGCTCACACCTGGAGCCCTCATTCCCTGCTCACACCTGAGCCCCCATTCCCTGCTCCCCCCTTGGCACAGCCCAGCCCAGGAGCTGCAGCAGTGTGCCCTTGCTGGCACATGGTGGCACAGCCCTCCCAGAGCTGCTGTGCCCAGTGCAGTGTTCAGTATTCAGGGAGGCACTGAGAGAAGACTCTGGCTCTTTTCTGTGATTCAGGGAAGCTCTTGTGAACCTGCAGTGGGGAAGGTGGGGCTGGGTGGGTTACCTCTCTTTTCCATGGTAATAAAGGCAGAAGTTTTGGTGTTGACAAGGTTCAGCTGTGTTTGCTGTCCTTTAGAAGTGCTGTGCAGAGCAGACCAGTGCCATCAGCAGTTCTGGCTGAGATTTCCATCACTCTTTGTGTCTGTGTCTGTGATGCCATGCACTGCAGTCAAAACCACACACACACACACAATACTTCATTTGTCTAAATCTGAAAATAAATTTTGTAGCAGATTCATCAGTCAAAAGTAGTGTGGACTTTTCAGCATCCAGACTTGTGTTGTTTCTTCTTTTCCTTAGATGCAAGCAGCAGCACCACTAGGAGCTGCTTCCCTTTTTTTTCACATATTGAATGTGCTTCTCTTGGCAGACTAGCAATTCTCATTCAGCTGTAATAGCATCTTTAAAAATGAGATTATTAACTGAGATAATAACACTGGTGACCGAGGAAGGAGGATTTTGTTTGAGGGAAAAAGAACTTGCTTTAACTATAGACAAATGTACATTGTCAGGAAATTTTTGTATTCAGCCCAGTAGTGATTGTGAAGGTAATTTTAAATTCAAAAGCGAGTCAGCACTGATAGTCAAATCTCTAAATAATTTGGAAGGAAGTCAGAGATATTGTACTTGCTGATTATTTTAAACTCATCCATAAACAAAACCTAATATTTCCTTTCAGCTATCTGTGCTATTTGCATCTCTCCTGTGGGGTATAAATTAAAGTCACCAAATCCCTCCTTGAACCTAAGCGAGCTTGTGTCTTTGTTACATGCTGAAATAGCCTGCTCTAATGTTTTTTAGGGCTGTTACTCCTAATGGATGTGGACTTTGCATTATTTTCTTCGGTGGCCAAGTGTGTTTCCATTTGTGTAAAACAACTGCGTTGTTACATGGCTCAGTTGTTTCCATGTCCTAAGTGAAAGAGGAATAATAATAATAAAAAAGTGTCAGTTTTAATCAATATCATCAGACATGATGGGAATTGAATTCTACCTTGCTGCTGATATATTAGGTGTATTCTGCTTTATCTTCTTTCACAGAATTGATTTGCCACCGTTCAGTTCCCTTGGCTGTTGTTATGCAAATTGTGCCATTTCTCCCCCATTGACTGCACAAACTGAGATTAGACTTGGAAAATGGAGTCTCACTGACCAGCTGCTGCCATGTTTGCCATTTGGTTTCTGCTTCCTTGCCTTCCCAGTGCCTGGTGCTCCCATTGAGGCTGCCGAGGCTGCCAATGCCATCTCTGGGGAGCGGCCTGGGCCTGGGGCCCGCGGCCTGGGCTTGGGGCCTGCAGCCTGGGGCCTGCAGACTGGATCTGGGGCTGGGACTGGGCCTGGGGTCTGCAGCCTGGAACTGGGCCTGGGGCCTGCGGGCTGGGGTCTGCGGCCTGGGACTGGGCCTGGGGCCTGTGGGCTGGGGTCTGCGGCCTGGGACTGGGCCTGGGGCCTGCAGACTGGGGCTGGGACTGGGACTGGGCCTGGGGCCTGCAGACTGGGGTCTGCGGCCTGGGACTGGGCCTGGGGCCTGTGGGCTGGGGTCTGCGGCCTGGGACTGGGCCTGCAGCCTGGAGTCTGCTGCTCTTTTCAAACTGCTCTTCCTCACGGCCCTCGGAAGTTGGAAGGAAGAAGGGAAAGGGAAGTTTGAGTTGTTTTTGCCCTGCAGGTGTCTGATGGGGATCTGCAGTACAGATAGTGAGCACTGGGTTTATTTTGTGTCTGCCCATTGTCTCTCCCTCACGAAGGCTCGGGGCAGAGCTTGCTGTGTTCCCTGTAGGCCCTGGCATGGCAAGAGGGTTGTTTGAAATCAGATCTAAACTGGAGCTGTGGATGCTCCATCCCTGGGGCTGTTCAAGGCCGCTGCTGGAAGGTGTCCCTGGAACGGGAGCATCTCCAAGGTCCCTTCCAAGCCAAACCACTCCCTGTCCATTTAGGACAGGGATAGCAGAATGCAGAATCAATATCAGAGAGGGCTCTGTGCTTATAAGCTTTATTGTATTCTGTTTGCTTTGTCAGTGTGCTGATGGCAGTGGTTAATATCTTTGTGCCTGCTGGTTTTGAGGATAAATGGTAAATAAAACATTTGGCCTGGGAGCAGTTATTGCCACAGACTGAGTTTGCCATGATCTGAGCTTTCATCAGCCCCAAAAGGCAGAGGTCAGTGATTCAGTGGCATGTGATAGTGGATCTTGTTTCCAGGGCTGGAGGTCAGGGAAGGGAGCAAACCCAGGTGGGTTTCTTTAGTTCCATGCATGTTGTTGAGTCTGTTGTAACAAGAAAAATGTGAGAATGAAGTAACTTGAGGAAAAATGGAGGGAAAAAGAGACATTTTTAAGGAAAAAAATCCCCACCAAGTAGATGAGCAGGCAGGGTAGAATTTCTTGTGCTGACGGGAGATTTTCACCTTGGCTGTGTTTTGGTCTCTGATATCTGAATACTGCAGAACCCTTTGTATTTATCTTCAGTGTTTCTGCAAGAAGGGGAAAGATATTTTAAAAACCCTGAAACAACAGGGGGACACAAGTTATGTCATCTGAGGCCAATTATTTGCTTTTCTCCAAAATAAATTCAAATATTGTAGGTCTGTAGTGATTCTAGACTTACATATATTTATTAAATATTCCACTTCAGCTGCAGTTGCTGGGTGCAAGGGCTGGAAATTGGCCTTTGCTTCCCTTTGGTGTCTGTCCTGTTTCCCAGGTGAGCTGGGATTGCTGTGGCAGGGCACTGATTCAGATTTGATGGGGCACTGCAGCCAGACCTGGTACTTGCTCTGCTGGTGCCTCATGCCATGAATTTTGGCAATAGCTACTTGAATAATTAGGGCCTGACCTCGAATGCAACACAGGCCCCGCCTTGTTACTTCACTCTCTTGCACTACTTGTTTTTAGCCCTCAATATTAATAGCCTCAAAATTCAGCTAAAATTCAAAACAATGTTTTTGACATTATTCCTTTTATTGCCTAGCTGTCAGCATGGCCAGTGTGTAAGTTTGGATTAACTTTATAGGAATATCTTAGGTATTTTGCTTTCACTAATGCAAACTTTTCAGATGGGAACACATTTGATATCTAATACTAAATTTCATAGAAAGTTTTCCTGAAAGGCTCTGAATCGTGGCTTTCTTTGTAAGTTAAGAAAAAGCATATTCAGTACCTGCATGATAAATGCTACAATGCAGATAAGAGGACAGTGGGTTTTTCCTTGTATTAAAAATAAGTTGGATCTCTGCATAAAGTATAATTAATGAATTCTCACTGAAGGCAGACAAGCACAGGCATGTTTCAGAATAGATCATAGTGTGTGTGATGAGTTATTATGGTGTGTCCCCTTCCAGATGAGTGCTGTGTCCTTTGGCTCAGGTTTGGGTTCTCTCCCAGCCTGTAGGTGCCCGTGGTGCCCCAGTCAGATCTTTGTGGCCGTGGGCTGTGCAAACCCCTGGGGATGGATGCCCTGCCTGCAGCATCTGCAGCTGCTGGCTTTAAAACCCCTGTGCTCTTGGCAGCCTTAGCCAGTGTTCATTCCCCTTCCTTTCCTGGGGACAGGGTCACCCGTGGGTGTTGGAGCTCAGGGCCTGGCACCGTGCTCCTGCCTGGGCTCTCCATTCCCCAGTGAACACTCCAGAAGGTGCTTTTCACTTGGAAGATGCTCATTCAGGTTTCCAGGCAACCAAGCCCATTTTCACTTCCCCCCACTGCGAGATAAGAGCTGGCTCCTCACGCAGGGAGGCGAGACCATGACGGATTTCAGCTCCTTTAATTGGAGCTGAAGGATAAAACATGGCCCTTCAATGTCAGGGCAAGGCAGCTCTAAGGGAAAATAACAAAAAAAAACAACCAAAACCCAAACTGATGAACAACAAAACCAGCCCAGCACAGGTCTGGGAGTGCCAGTGAGCTAATTGTTAATTAAGGAGTGATGGGAGTGTCTGCAGGACTGGTGGCTGCAGCAGGAGCCACGCTCAGCCTGGCTGACAAAGGCTGTTGTGTGTCAGTCCAGCTGTCCAAGGCAGGTTGAAGAGAGGCATGTTGTTCTAGCTGGGCTGTTCCCAGCTGCTCCCTGGATCAAACAAAGTTCCTTTCCTCCCTGTCCCTGAGCCCAGGGCCAGCTGCTGGTGCTGCCTCATTTCTGACCCAGCCATGCAGAGGATGCTCAGGCATGGCCTGCCACAGCAGCACAAATCAAAGCAAGACTTGCTTATGGCAGCATGGCAGAAGCTCTTGAGAAGACCTGCATGTCTCACAGCAGTATTTGGCAGGGGTGTGATGGATGTTTATCAGCCCCAAGCAGTCACAATGGAAGAAGCTCTTGAGAAGACCTGGATGTCTCACAGCAGCATTTGGGCAGGGTGTGATGGGTGTTTGAGCAGCTCCAAGCAGTCACATTTGGGAGAAGCTCTTGAGAAGACCTGGATGTCTCACAGCAGTATTTGGGCAGGGTGTGATGGGTGTTTATCAGCTCCAAGCAGTCATGTTTGGGAGATGGGGTTTGGCACTGCCCCTTCCTGAGGGGTTTGCAGTGATGGATGTTGGAGGTGTTGGCAATTATTCTCTTGGGGATGTTGAGGCAGTTCAACACTTAACTGAGGTGTTTTACTGTGCCTGACTCTGTTCTGTGTGTTCATACTGCACCCCCTCATTTGCATTAACTTGGGAATTCCATTCAGATACCACAGGCTCTGCACTTGTCTCAAAGTGTGCAAATTCTGCACAAAGTGAGGGAAACCAGACTGGTTCTCCTGCCTGCCTTCTGCCCAGTGCTTGTGTCTAGGTGAATAAATTTATAATCTCAAGTAGTAGCTGTGCATGTTCAGTTAATGTCCTGCATAGTTCCTAAACCCTCCCTGAACAAGGAATTATTTTATCCATGCCACTGCTGTGCAGTGCAGCTGTGCTGGTGACAGGCACTGGCTAGCAGACAGATTGTTCTTTTTAGGTTTTTGATTTTCTGGAGGTGCAGTGACCTGCAGGGCTGCAGCATGGGGAGAGCAGATGAGAGCTGCAGGTGGCTCTGCTGCCTGAGCTCCTCCCCAGCAGCTCTGCTGTGGATAAAGGCTCTGATGGTCTGGCTGCTCCTGGGATCTGCAGACAAAGGGGGATGGATGCTCTCAGGGGCAGGGCTTTGGCTGTTCTCTCTGGGCTGGTGTTTGTCCTGCTCTATTGACATATTGGGATTCATTTCATGGCTTAGAGAGCCCCAATTGAGGGCAGAGGGTTAAATGTTATCACAAATGGGAGCTGTGGCCCAGCATTCATCACCCTGTGCAGCTCCTGCCTGCCCTTGCCATGCTCCTATGGACTGTGGCTTTATTTCCCTGGGCTGCAAGTACACCTGTGTTTTAGGTGCTGCCTGAAATATATTTAAATGAAATTAATTATTTATTAAATTCATGTTTGGTGCTGTGAGAAGCAAGGCACAAATAGCTGGAATAGCATTACATGCTCTTGCACCTGCAGTCACAGAATTGTGGCTGATATTCTTGAGTAATTGGAATTTTATTGACAGGTGTTTTGCTATTGCACCTTCCAGAATTGTCAGCTGTCTTTTTGTGTGTTCTCATGTATTTGTGTTTGGTGCTGTGTTGCCAGTTGAATTGGCAGAACATCCCCAGGAACATCAGCTCTGTTAGAAAAGTTGTTTGTTGTTTTTTCTCCACTTTAATGTGAACTGTATCAAACTCTATCATGTTTTTAAATCTAAACAAAGCCTTTCCCTCCTCTATCAGTAAATATTTCATTGTGATTCTGTTTAAAAAACATTTTCTTGTTTCAGCCTTGGCCCCTAACCTTTATTTAACCTTGAAATGCCCACGTAACTTTTGTTGCAAAGGACACACTGAATAACCCTGTGAAAAGCACTGAGTCTGATCCAGTAATTGTATTTAAATAAGGTCTTAAATACAACATTCTCTTGTTAGCAGAGACACAGAAGCCTGTTAGTCTGTTTGAATTTTCACAGCAGGAAAGCAAATGGAGTTGGGAAGGGGATTGTGTAGAAGGGCTGGTAGGCAAAATTGGTCAATTAAATGCTACATGTGGGAATTTGTTTGACTTACAGGGTTTGTGGATAAGTTGTACCATTTCACTAGAAAAAAGGAAAAAGCAATGCTACAAAAAAGGAAAAAAGAAATGCAGGGAACCAGTTTGAGATGGCTCAATGATATTTAAAATGTGGCACCTGATGTGCAAGATCAGAGTCCATGAATAAATAATTGTTCTTGTGTTTTGATGCAGTGTTATTCTGCTGTTAGTGGTTTTGGTATTACATGTTAAATTAACTCGAAATTGTCTTTTTGGTGGCAGCTGAAGCGATTTGTCAGGTTTGTTTCTCAGATTGGGAGGTTGAATTATTTATACTTCCATCTCTGCTGTGTGTGCTAGATCAGTCTGATGACTGAACTCTTGCCTTCCAATTTTATTTTATTAATCTTCAAGTGAGATCTCATGCAGTGTGACTGATTGAGATGCAGAATGAATCCATAGCCCTGATGGCTGTGTCTGGAGCTGAGGGGTGCATGTCAGCCCAAGGGCTGCAGTGAATGCAGAGTTGGCAGGAAAAGGCACATGCTGGGGTTTGCAGCAGCTGTGTGGGAAGGAGGTTAAAAAATACACACCCATAACAACTCTGTGGCACAAATTACTGATTTCTCAGCTCTGCAGGGTTCATTGATGCTGTTGGTGTGCAGTAAAGGTCTATGAAATGAAAGAGGGCAGGCTTGGGTAGGAAATGAGGGAGAAGTTCTTTGCTGCCAAGGTGGGGAGGCCCTGGGGAGCTGCATCCCTGCAGTGTTTAAAGCAGCTGGAATGGGGCCTGGCTGAACCTGGTCTGGGGGCACCAGATGGGGTGTGGGGTCCCTTCCAAGCCAAGCAGGGTGTGATGGTGTGATGTGGTGGACAGGGTGCAAAGGGTGCAGCTCCCTCCTGTCAGCCCCTGCCCCAGTGGCTTCTCCTCTCCCCAGCTCTCGTGTGGTGGCTGCTGCAGTGTGAAAAATGCCAATCACTTGCTCTTGAAATTGTTAAAATTTAACAGTAATAAAATGGTTCTAAAAGTAGTGATACAATTAGAGTCATAATAATTTGGACAGTTTAAATCAGGATAATATGAGACAATAAAAGAGTTACAGACATCCAGGTGCCTTTTTCTGGGCATCACGAGCCTGAAAAAGGACACCCTTTAACAAAAGGTTAACCCTTAAAAACAACAGCCTGTTCATATTCATACACTTCATCCATCATTTATAAATTCCATTCAAACACAGGATTCTGTCTGGGCAGTGTCAGCTTCTTCCTTCTAATCCTAGCAACACCTTCAAGGTGGGAAGAAGTTCATTTCTTCTGATGAGATATCAATAAATTCCTTTTCTTTGTAAGATTCAGGTGTCCTGTGGCTGCTGTCTCACTGCAAGGCCTTTCTGTTAAACAAAGCATCCTCCATAGCACAGTTTCTATTTTAACAATTTTTATAACTTAAAACTATAGTTAACACAGTACTTAAGAGAATTAATACAGCGTGACTTCCTAACAGAACACATATAGTATTCATTTTAATGTTTGCCAAAAGCCAATCATAAAATAGATGCATTCTTCACATGCAGGAGTTTTCCACTTTGGAACAGTTGTGAAATAGAATTGTGATTTCATGCCAGTCTAACAGGTGTGCATAGTCATGGCTCAAACTGCTTCTTGTTTCAGTTTGTCTGCAGAAGATGCAGCTCCCCCAGTGCTGGTTTGTTGTGTAAATTCAGTGTAAATCAGGCTGGGAGTGCTGTTTGTGATGTGTGGCCATGCACAGACATTGTGCCTGGTCCTGTACACGTGTGTGTGTGTGTGGCTGAGCTCACACTAAAGGGAAAGGAGCAAAATCCCCTTGGAAACCAGGACAGGGGGGCTGGGAAGAGCACAGAGAACAGGTAAAGGTGTAAGGAGAGGGAGAGATGGGCAAGGTGGAGCTGGAACTGAGCCTGGCCAAGGACACCAGAATAGCAGAAAGGGATTTTAAGGCTTGGTAATGAGAAAAGGAAAATCAAAAAGGTGAACCCCTGCTTGATGAGCAGTGCTGGAAAATGGGACAGCACCTGCACCCTTGGGTACCTTCTGTTTGATTCCTTGGGCACTGCTGTTAAATTAAGGAAATTGGAGGGAATTGCCTCATTTTTCCCTTTTTAAAGTAAAGAGAATGGAGTAAAACTGAGACAGGGTTGATGGAGTAAAACTGAGACAGGGTTTTTGTGTTTTATCCCCTTCCTTGAGTTTTTTTCCCCCTGAGTTGTGGTAAATATCCATTGGTGCTTTGCTGTTTCACAGCTCAGATCCACTTTTCAAAGCTTGGCCTGGAGGAAAGCACCAAGCACAATTGTCATACTCTTGTTATTGCTAGGGACAAGATTGGCAACAAGCCTTCAGCAAATGACTCCTTTTATTTGCACCTGCAACTGCCTGACTGGGGGCAAAAATGATGCTGTGTTCTTTTCTTGTGGGCCTTGTGTCACATTCATAAGAGTGCAGTGACCAAAAAATGAAAGTTTCTCCTTTCTCCTGCCATTTTATCAGTGTGGAGGAAATCTTGCTTTCAGCATCTATTATTCCTCAGTTTTCCCTGGCTTTGCTAGGTAGGGATGATAATTCAAGATGCTGAAATTTTGCTTTCAGCATCTATTATTCCTCAGTTTTCCCTGGCTTTGCTAGGTAGGGATGATAATTCAAGGCTTTTGTTCTCCCAGCCAAAGCAGGGCTGTATTCTCTGCTCACAGGATGCAAATGTCCTTTTTTCCTTTCTTTGGGCACAGAACAGGAGTGGGTTGGTGACACAATGCATTCAGCACAGGGCTGCAAATCCCATCTGCACACAATGATAAAACATACCCCTAAAAATGTAAATTAGCCAGCTTAGTCTCTAAGCTAATTTTCATGTGTATAGTGGAAACAAACCCGTAAGAAGATGTAGCTGTTTAACCAGATTATCTTTAAAAAGTGGCAGAGATGCTGGCTAGCAGCCATCTCCTGGTGAATGCCTGCCTCACAGAGCTCTGCAGGCCTCTCCTGCCACAGGGTGTTTGCAAATCAGGAAAAGGCAGAGCTGAGTTCTGTTTGCTGTGTGCTGATAAACCAGAGTGCCAGAGTGACACCCCAGTGCTCAGAGGGCAGCTGGGACAGCACCTCCAGTCCCACTCTGCTAACAGAGGTGATCACTGCCTGCTCTTTGGGGCACTCACTTCTCTTATTCCCCACTATCAAGGATTTCTGGATATTGTGAATAATCAGGAAAAGGCAGAGCTGAGTTGTGTTTGTTGTGTGCTGATAATCCAGAGTGCCAGAGTGACACCCCAGTGCTCAGAGGGCAGCTGGGACAGCACCTCCAGTTCCACTCTGTTAACAGAGATGATCACTGCCTGCTCTTCTTTGGGGCACTCACTTTTCTTATTCCCAGTATCTAAGGATTGCTGGATATTGTGAATAATCAGGAAAAGGCAGAGCTGAGTTGTGCTTGTTGTGTGCTGATAATGCAGAGAGCCAGAGTGACCCCCCTGCTGCCCAGCTGGCACCTCCAGTCCCTCTGTGCTGACACAGGTTATCCCTGCCTGCTCTGCTGTGGGGCTCTCATTCTCTCATCCCCAGCATCACAGGGTTTCTGGATATTGTGAATAATCAGGAGAAGGCAGAGCTGAGTTGTGTTTGTTGTGTGCTGACACAGGTTATCCCTGCCTGCTCTGCTGTGGGGCTCTCATTCTCTCATTCCCAGTATCACAGGGTTTCTGGATATTGTGAATAATCAGGAACAGGCAGAGCTGAGTTGTGTTTGTTGTGTGCTGGCACAGTTATCCCTGCCTGCTCTGCTTTGGGGCTCTCAGTCTCTCATCCCCAGTATCACAGGGTTTCTGGATGTTGTGAATAATCAGGAGAAGGCAGAGCTGAGTTGTGTTTGGTGTGTGCTGACACAGGTTATCCCTGCCTGCTCTGCTGTGGGGCTCTCATTCTCTCATCCCCAGCATCACAGGGTTTCTGGATGTTCTGAGTTTGGGAAGGAGCTGAGGGTCCAGCCAGGCTGCAGGGTTGGGGTGCTCTGATCCATTCTGGCCTGGCCCCAGTGAGGATCTGGGCCCTGCTCTGGTGAGGAGCTGCTTTCCTCTGACTGGGCTGCCCTGAGTGAAAATATTCATTCACAACTTTGAAACCACTCAAGCTTTAGCCAGGGATAAGTACTCAGATAGTTCAAATGTATGTTCAGGATTGTATTTATTCAGATTCATCACAGAATCATTTGGCAGTTTCCAGATATTCTTGGACTAATGTGATTTTTGGTTACTCCTAGTTTGGGTGGCTGTATGTAGCACTGTATGCTGGAATGCTAAACCTGGTGAAATTGAAGAAAGGGGTGGAAAATCCCACAGAAATTCATATTTACAGTCCTCTGAATTTGTCATTTCTGTATCTTGCTAATTTTTACTTGAACATCCTTACATGGATTTCTGGTTTTCCAAATGGAATTGACCCTACTTTACATGCACTTCTCTGTTTTGTAACTGATTTTTGGGCTTAAAGTGGGATGAAAGTGTTGGAGAAATATTCAGAAGTATTGCAGAGCAACATTCATAGATATTCTTCTGTGTAATAATGTGAAAGTGCTATTAACATGAACCTATATGCAAAATATTTAAAGTGTTTGTTACATTTTTTCAGTTTTTACCAATTCTGCTCCTTTTCAGGTGTGCATTGTTACCCCTCTATTGCAAAGCAGGCCTTCCCTGACTAATAACTGCTGTAGATTGTGAATTAATGACTCAATACTGCTTCCAAAAGAAGCCTAAGCTATGATGTACATGTATTCTACCCACATTTATAAACTGCAACTGTAATTCTTTCAGCACTTGATAGGCTTCAAAATTCAAAAATTAATGTCCTGGAACAATTTGGAAAGACCCATAATTAATGAGCTGAGGACCAAAAGCTTGAAACATGTCTGAGGTTTTGTTAATTGTGATAAATTATTGGGAGAGGTTTGTTAGAAGCCTTTTAGCAACTCTTACCCTTAATTATTGCAATATTATATAATTATTGTCAATGAAAGCACAGAGACAAGGGCTGAGATTGCTCACCCTGGCTGGAGGTTTATCCATCCAGCTTTGGTTGTGACTGTGTCTTAAATAAGACACTATTATTATTATTATTATTATTATTATTATTATTATTATTATTATTATTATTATTATTATTATTTACTATATATTATATTATATTATATTATATTTTATTATTATTTTTTATTATGGACTTATATGGACTTATTATTATAAGTCCATGTAAGCTTTGTTCCTGGCTGTGATTTGGCTGATGAACTTACTGAGGGTTTTATTAATTGCCTCTGGAGCTGATCAGCTGTGTGCTGCATGTAGAGCATTGATGGTGAGGACCCTGCAGTCCCAGCAGCAAACCCTGGTGTTGTTCCACTCTGATCTGTTTCTGCTGAGTGTTACTGAAAGCACTTGTGGGTTCTGGTGTTTTTAAACAATTCCTGTCCATCCTTCCCTGTGTGTGGCTGAGCAGTGTGACAGTGCTCACAGGGGTTTGTGGAGGGTGGAGGAGTCAGGGTCTTGATTCCATGATCAGAAGGCTTGATTGATTATATTATGATAAATATATAATATTAAAAACTATACTACATAGGAATAGAAAGGAAAGGAGCTTCTTCAGAAGCTGGCTGAGCTAAGAACAGAATAGAAATAATAATAACAAAGGTCTGTGTCTGCAGAGAGCGACAGCAGCTCCACCGTGAGTGGTCAGCAAATCCAAACACCTACAGGGGATCAATCACAGATGGACCTGTTGCATTCCAGAGCAGCAGATAATAATTGTTCACATTTGTTACTGAGCTGCTCAGCTCCAGCAGGAGCAATGCCAAGGAAGGGTTTTCCACAGATGTCACAGAGCCCTGACCCCAGGGCACCCTGCAGTGAGCCAGCCCAGAGCTGGTCCCTGTGACTGGGGAGGTTTGGGTTGCTCTCTTAGGAACAGAGTAAGAGAAATTGGACTTTTGGGAGCTGTTTGGATGCTGGTGCTGCCAGCACACCCTGCAGCCTTGGGAGAATTCATCTCCATCCAGCTGGGGCTGAGCTTTTCATAGGCAGCTCCATCCTGGCAGAGATTTCCCCTCCCTGCTCTGTGCTCTCCTTAACCCAAGGGAAGGCACCAGGCCAGACACTGGCAGGAAGAAATGTAAGAAAAACGTTCAGAGCTCATTCTGTTAGTTCATTAATGAACCATAATGCAGTACTGCTAAAACACTTTGTCCTCTTCCAGAGGAAAAATATATTCCAGCAGAAAACAGTGAGAGAAAATAAAGGCAGTGGTTTGTGGTGAGAAGTGAAGACTAAAACAGCCAGATAGTTGATTTTTATAATTTACCTTTTGGGCTTTTGTTTCTATAAACATTGATTAGCTGCCTTATCTGAGTTGTGATCCAACCTTTCTCCCACTGAAAACAATGGCAAACTTTACATTTTTGCTTATAATGGTAGATTTGCTTTTAGGAGCTTCTTTTCTCTCCCAAACATCTTCCTACTGTGCACATCATTCCCCATTAACTTTGATGGGACTGAAATGGGCAAATCTCTGGGGACCCCCAGGTCCCAGGGTGTGACACCCAGGTCCCCTGTTTGCTCTCTCAGGTTCCAGGTGTGACCCCCAGGTCCCCTGTTTGCCCCCCCAGGTTCCAGGGTGTGCCCAGGTCCCCTGTTTGTTCCCCCAGGTCCCCTGTTTGCCCCCCCAGGTCCCCTGTTTGCCCCCCCAGGTGTCAGAGTGTGCCCAGGTCCCCTGTTTGTCCCCCCAGGTGTCAGGGTGTGCCCAGGTCCCCTGTTTGTCCCCCCAGGTTCCAGGTGTGACCCCCAGGTCCCAGGTTTGCTCTCCTGTGCTGTGCTGGCATTGCTGGCAGTGTTTGGCAGGGCTTTTTAAAATGAATGCAGCACAGGACAGCTGCATCCTGGTGCCAAGGGCTGGACTGAGCTTTAATGAGTTATTGTGGTCAGTGAAATGAGAATTTTCTGAGCTGTGTTATGAATCTCTCATTATCATCCCCTCTGCATGTACATTTGGTATATATATTTATTTTTCCTCCCCTGTTGAAGCACATCTGATGTGGTTCCATGGTGTTGCTATGGTGACCCACAGTGACAGCTGTGATTTTGTGTGTGGGAGCACCCTGTGCTAATGATGGTCATTTCCCCAGGAGGAATGGTTTGATAGCAAAAATCAGTCTGAAACTAAACCAACAGGTAACGTGTAAATTAAGAAAAAAATACATTCTCATTAGCAGTAATTAATCAAGCCCTGTAGGATTCTAATGGGGGAAATGCCAATTTTAGATGGCAATACCTGAATGCAGATGAGCTCTGTGTTTGCTGCAAAGCCCCTCATGGTCCATCCTGGCCATTTTCTGCTCTCCCTTGGCTGCCCAGTCCAGCTGAGCAAATGTTTGTTCTTGGGCCAGTGCTGAGGCTTTCAGAGAACCCAATGTCCTGCTGTCACATCAGGTTGATAGAAAGATGTAAAAATAAAATAAAATAAAATATAGCCCTGCCATTTCTGACCCATCAGTGCACTCGTACACACTGGTCAACTTTCCCTGCTCGTGGAATATTGCCAGGAGTGGGGTGGAACTGTGGAAACCCCCACACATCCCATTTTTGGTGGAAACCATGGACTTGTCCTGCCTTGTCCTGCTGCTGCAGCCCAAACACAGCAGTGCCAGGTTTGGGGCTGTGCCTTCATCCTGGGGCTGCATCCCTGCAGATTTCAGCTCTTCCCTTCTTCACTGCTCTAGGCCAAAGGGACTCCTGGGTCCCCCCTGCTTGGCACTGACATCTGTTATGGAAAATCCTTTGCTGGGGTTTTCTCCTGAGGAGCTGAGGGCCTCAGAAATGCAATGTGCACAAGGGTTATCTGCTGCTGTGGGATGGAATGGGTGAATTTGGGACTGATCTTATGTGGATGTTTGTAATTAATGGCCAATCACTGCTGGCTTGCACTCTCTGATCAGTCATCAGTTGATTATCCTCCTTCTTTCCTTGTCTTTCAAGCCTTCTGATGACATCCTTTCTTGTATTCTTTTATTATAGTTTTAAGGTGTAATTTTCTTTTAATGCAATGTCTATCATCAAATAATCAACCAGCCTCCTGAGCATGGAGCCAGGATTGCCATCCCTTCCCTCCCCTGGGAGCCCTGCAAACACACCTGGTGTGACCCTGGGACACTTTGATGTCACCCTGTGTGAATGGGCAGTGGAAAGGATTTTTACAAGGTCTGGGTTTATATTGATCCTCATTGCAGCTGGGAGGCTTACAAGGGTAATCAAATATTGCTGTTTGCAGTCTTGTCCCACACTGCTGGTGTTCCTTGGTGTTTCAAGGAGTGAATGTACATTTATGTGGCCATCATCAGTTTACCCCCAGTTATGAGTGTTATTACATATTTTATGTAAATGTCTGGGTTTACAAAGGAGGTGGTAAAATGCTTCTCTGTGATCCCAAAAAACAAAAAGAGAAAGAAATGTGCATTTCAGCATTTCAGGCCAAAACATGTAGACCTTCAGATCCGAGGTGTGCCTCTAACATGGGGGTTATCTCTGTTGTTTGATATAAAGAGATAAAAATCTGTTCTTGATCCAACTTACTCAGTTTTCAGTCAAGGCTGGGGATGGAGGGAGGATTTTGCCTAACATGTTTTTAGCATGATTATTTTCACAGGCTGAAATACAGGTGTGCAGGAGTTCCTCTGTGTCATGGGGTGGGACTGCCTGCACTGAGTGCAGCTCCTGATGATTTATTCACATCCTGGCCTGGCTTTATTGGGCTGCAGAGGGGTTTGTGCCCTCAAACAGATTTGTTTGGTTGTAGCTTCCTGGTATCTGTTATGGCAATAAAGGAGTTTGGAGGTGACCCAGCTGCTCAAGGAACATGTCTGAGGCACATGCTGTAGTGCAGAACTCGGGCAGGTGCATGAGAAGCTGAGATGATGGGGTTGGGGTTATTGCTGTTGGTTTGGTGTTTGTTGGGCCTGCTCAACAAGGTCTGATGTTAAAAAGTTCTAATATTAAATTATTCTAATCATACTAACATTATTTCTGAACAAGAAGTTCCCAAATGCACTGCTGAGCTCTTTAGCAGCCCCTCTGTAAAACTCTTTATTCATGGTGCTGAAAAGAGCTATGGCTGCTATCAAAGCAAAAACTAAAAACTCAGTTTGTTTGGCTGTTGGAATCAATAAACATGGACATGAGAGTTCCTCAGCAGAGCTGCTTCTCTCTGGCTCCCTGAGTGTGTTTGGGTTTGGTTCCATGGGTTATTGCCATGGAGGAATATTTGTCCCCTCTCAGCACTGGCAGCTCCTCTGTGCTCTGAATGAGAATTGTTTCAGTTCACCAAGGGCAGCTGTTTGTCTGCTGGGAGATGATTTTCACAGGCAGCCAGGAACCTTTTTAAACAGGTGAAACTTGCTTTTTGCTTTACCTTTTTAAACAGGTGAAATTTGCTTTTTGCTTTACCTTTTTAAACAGGTGAAATTTGCTTTTTGCTTTACCTTTTTAAACAGGTAAAATTTGCTTTTTGCTTTACCTTTTTAAACAGGTGAAATTTGCTTTTTGCTTTACCTTTTTAAACAGGTAAAATTTGCTTTTTGCTTTACCTTTTTAAACAGGTGAAATTTGCTTTTTAAGCCTTGGCTGCCTGCAAGTGGCTGCCCTGGAGCCTGTAGGTGGCAATTTCATACAGAGCACAAAATGCTCACAGAACAATTCAACTTTATTGAGCAATTTAGACAAACTACACAGAAATTGCTTTGGTTTTGTCCCAGAGGGTTTGCATCTAATGGGCAGAGCAAAAATAAAAAAGAAAAAGAAAATTTTGCCTTTGTCTCAATGTCCAGAACTGAGCAGTGGAAACATAAGAGATTTTTTCACAGAGTGTGGATAAATAGTTGATATTTTAATTTCAAAAAGCCTTTGTGATTTTTTTTTTGTAATACTCACTGATTAGGCACTTTGGGAATGAATATGTACAGAGTTTTCTTGCAGTGTTGAAAAAGGCTGAACTACAGGGAACAGCTTTTGTTGTAAGGACTAAATGCTCAGTGAAAAAGGGGTTTGTGTGTTGTGTAATGTGCAGGAGTGACAATCTTACCCTGAAAATGCCAAGAGCTGCAGCTCTGTGAGCTCCAGGGCAGCAGGGTTATCCTGCAGTGCTGCCCATGCATTCAGGGATTGCTGGAATATTCCACATTGTGAGATGTGTGGCAGGAGACACAAAATGGGCATCACTGAAGCTCCTCAGGAGCTGCAGAATTCCAATATTTTTACTTCTCTGTGCTTCATTTCTCTTTTTTTTTTTTCTATGTTAATACTGACTAGTGTCCATTTCTGTGATTATCTGTGCCTGTAGGTTTGTATCCACCCTTGTCCTTAATTTCCTTGCAGTGTTATGCTCAGCACAGCCTGTGTTATATCCTGGGGTTGTTTATAATGTTTTACTGATTTACAGTTATTAAATGATACTGCCAGGGTGGTTGGGTAGATTGTTGTTCTTCCCAGCATCTGACTTTAGGAAATGCAGGATGGTGTAGGGAGCAGAGCTCTTTCCTTTCCCAGGCAATACCTTGACTTTTTAGGGATTTCAAGGGACTGTGCAGTGTTGAGGCTGTTGAATATTTCAGGATGTCAGTGACAGCATTTTCTGGCAGCACACAAACCAGCTGTTGCTGCTGCTGTCCTCAGATCTGATTTGCTGTGTTATTTCTGTTTTAACAGCCCCTAAACCTCCTTGCACATCACTCCCACCTGAGGGCTCTGGCAGGCAGCTTTGGCTTTCCCTGCTTGGCCATGGGGAGTGTGAATTATTATTTTTAAATGTGCTGGCTTTTCATGGTTAAATGAGAAACACACACCTTCAACCAGTGAATAATGAGTGAATATATTTTAGATTTGTAATGCATGGTAAGCATGCCTGCTGTTTCTCATAGGGTTTAAAGCAGTTTATTATACACTCTGTTTATTTAAATAAGACAATTCTTTAGGAGGGGGTTAAAAATGCCCCCAGCTGGGAGCAGCTCCTGCTCCATGGTGGATTGTTGGGGGGCTGCTGGGTTTGTGTTGGGTTGCTCAGCTGTCAATGGTGGCAATGACAATTTTACACATGGCAGGTCTATGAAATTGGCATTTCAGGGTGCCCAGGCCAAGCCCTGCTGTGTTTATCTGTGAGCAGGGGCAGGAAGGGGCTGTGGCTGCTGCACAGCTTTACATGGACACAGGGTTTGTGATTTCACTGCTTTACATGGACACAGGGTTTGTGATTGCACAGCATGGACACAGGGTTTGTGATTGCACAGCTTTACATGGACACAGGGTTTGTGATTGCACAGTGCTAACATGGACACAGGGTTTGTGATTGCACAGCATGGACACAGGGTTTGTGATTGCACTGCATGGACACAGGGTTTGTGATTGCACAGCTTTACATGGACACAGGGTTTGTGATTGCACAGCATGGACACAGGGTTTGTGATTTCACTGCTTTACATGGACACAGGGTTTGTGATTGCACAGCATGGACACAGGGTTTGTGATTGCACAGCTTTACATGGACACAGGGTTTGTGATTGCACAGCATGGACACAGGGTTTGTGATTGCACAGCTTTACATGGACACAGGGTTTGTGATTGCACAGCTCTAACATGGACACAGGGTTTGTGATTGCACAGCATGGACACAGGGTTTGTGATTTCACTGCTTTACATGGACACAGGGTTTGTGATTGCACAGCATGGACACAGGGTTTGTGATTGCACAGCATGGACACAGGGTTTGTGATTGCACAGCATGGACACAGGGTTTGTGATTGCACAGCTTTACATGCACACAGGGTTTGTGATTGCACAGCTGTACATGGACACAGGGTTTGTGATTGCACAGCTTTACATGCACACAGGGTTTGTGATTGCACAGCATGGACACAGGGTTTGTGATTGCACAGCTTTACATGGACACAGGGTTTGTGATTGCACAGCATGGACACAGGGTTTGTGATTGCACAGCTTTACATGCACACAGGGTTTGTCACTTCAGTGGGGTGGGGACAGAGCACACAGGGTTCTGTTCCCTTTTTTTTAGATATAACAGCAGGAAATGTCCCCAGACACATCCCTGTTCCTCTGGTTACAGGGTTGTGTTCTCTTTTGGTGATAAATGCACGTGACCATCCTGTACCAAGCCTGAGGGAACAGGAACGTGGCACAGGTTACAAAATCCTGGGGTCCTGGACCTGACAGCACCTTCAGAGCTCTGCTGCCCTTGGGTTTCCCTAAAGGAGGAGCTTGCCATAAAGAATAGTAACACCTAGGGAAAGCTCATAAAGAATACAAGCTAATAAATGTGTTCTTGCTTAAAGGGTCAGATTTCTAGGAACTACATTCAAGAAGTAGAGGCAGTTTTACAGTTGGACACGATCCTAAAACTCTTTCCCACCCTAAATGACTTTATGATTCTCTTTAGTTTGCAGTTAAGTCAAAATAAGAAAAAAATCAATAGAAGAAAAGATGAAATAGTGATAAAAACATTGTAAAGCTTCAGTTTACTGCCTTTATGTATCTTAGACTGGTTTCTTACCATTAGTACAAAAATTGTGTGTAAAGCAAGCCAACCTACTCATCTGAATGATGTTTTGTTTCATTAAAAGTAGCTGAGAAGTTGAATTTTTCATTTTGCCCTATGTACAATAAGGATATCTGGAAGCTCCAGTCAGTGTTTCTAATGGGGTTGTGCAGGATGTGGATGAATGCAGAGCAAAGCTGGGTCAGTTTTGGTTTTCCTGGAGATGGAATTGGTGCTGAGCTTTCCCCATGGAATATCAGAGGGTTATGGGATGTGGATGAAGATGAAGATGAGCAAAGCTGGGTCAGTTTTGGTTTCCTGGAGATGGAGTTGGTGCTGAGCTTTCCCCATGGAATATCAGAGGGTTATGGGATGTGGATGAAGATGAGCAAAGCTGGGTCAGTTTTGGTTTCCCTGCAGATGGAATTGGTGCTGAGCTTTCCCCATGGAATATCAGAGGGTTATGGGATGTGGATGAAGATGAAGATGAGCAAAGCTGGGTCAGTTTTGGTTTCCTGCAGATGGAATTGGTGCTGAGCTTTCCCCATGGAATATCAGAGGGTTATGGGATGTGGATGAAGATGAATCCTGAGCAAAGCTGGGTCAGTTTTGGTTTCCTGGAGATGGAAGCAGTTCTGAGCTCTCCCCCATGGAATATCAGGGTGGCAGTGCTGACAGAGGGATCAGACTCAGGGCTGCAGAGGTTGATGGGATCATGGAGGGTTTCAGCAGTAATGGGATTGCAAAGGGGTTTTTGGATGGACACACAGCTGGAGAGGCTTGGGGAGGAAGGGTCAGGGGGTGAGGCAGCTCAGCCCCGGGGTCACAGCCTTGCCCAGGGTTTGGGGTGGGTGAAGGCTGCTTGGGAAACCTGAGCAGCAGAATGAGAACCTGAGTCCTCATCCAGGGGTTAGAGAGACAGAAACTGAGATAAATGCCTACAAACAAAGCCTGCCCCATGAAATGTGGCTTCCTGATCAAGGGTTCAATGTCCTACAGTGCATGGTGGAGAGGATGAGTTTAATGAGATGTTCCCCCACTTTCACCACATCATTGTCTGAGATTTGTGGCAATAAAAGGAGTTTGTTCCTGCCCCCAGACCATAACTAAGAGCAGTTGGCAGAAAAATAATGAACCCCTGCAATACCCACGTGTACAGTGTGCTCTTTGAGAATGTCTGTGGGAACAGGAATATCCTTGAACTTGGAGGTTGGACCCCTTTAATGTTCCCTGCACTTGCAGGAATTCCAGATGTGTTTGACAGGACAGGGTTTGAGGGAAGTGTTCTGGGGCAGGGTGTCAAGCACCTTGAGGGATTGAAGGGTTGATGCTTTCCAAACAATGGTGTAAATAAAGGGTGGGATGTGCAGGAAGGGCTGTTGGACTCGAGCAGTTTGATTGAACCATCAGTGAGATGGGTCAGACATGTGTGACAGGAGAGTTCTTGAACAAAGATGGAAAGCTTCAGAGTGGGAGAGACATCACAAATGGGAAGAGATTTCCTCTGGCCTGTGCTCAGTTTTATGGGCAGTAGGAGGGGAAATATTTGAATACTTGTAGCTCAGTTTTATGGCCAGTAGGAGGGGAAATATTTGAGTACTTGTAGCTCAGTTGTATGGCCAGTAGAAGGGGAAATATTTGAATACTTGTAGCTCAGTTGTATGGCCAGTAGGAGGGAAATATTTGAATACTTGTAGCTCAATTTTATGGCCAGTAGGAGGGGAACTATTTGAATACTTTGAGCTGAGTGAGGCCACAGAATCGATTGAAAATGCCAGCATTTAGCAGATTTGTGGTACGGGCCCTATTGCCCTTACCAAACTCTGCTCTTTGCTCTGTTTTCTTGCCCAGCCCCATTGTCCCTGGCTCAGCTCAGTGGGTACCTGGCTGTCCCCTTGCTGCTCTGTGTTGGGAGTTGGGAGGTGCCCAGACATCCCAGGTACCCTCATGCAGGCAGTGCAGCCTTGGGTTTGGGGGAAATGTCACTGTCAGCTCACTTTGGGCAGCCAACAAATCGAGGGTTCATTTTTCAAGTCATTTATTGCATTTAACTGGAAATGATGTGTGGTTTGTCACTGGAGACAAGGTCTCTGTTTTCCAACGCTGGTGCTGCTCTTTTACAAGTTGATCCAGATTTTGTGGTTTTTTAGGTTTTTTTTTAATTTTAAAATAACCTATTTTAATGAAATAGGATTTCCCACTAGAATAGGTAAGGTGCTCATCTTCTTTTTGATTTGGGGACTGTGGTAACCACATTACCCTCCTGCAAAGAAACTGATGAACAGGCACAGAGATTGCTGCAGGACCAGGCTCTGAGAACCTGTTTTCCTTCCTTAGGTGCTTCCTTATATCCATGTGTCCAGCAGATTACTGCAGGACCACTCTGAAAACCTGTGTTTTTCTTACTTAGGTGCTTCCTTATATCCACGTTTCCAGAACTTTTGATAATCCAAAATAATTGGTATTTCTAATATTCTGTGATAAACGTCCAGCTAAGCACAGTTCAAGGAACTTTGTCATGGAATTTCTGCTAGCTCAAGCCAGCCAGTTGCTTATTGACCATCAATTCTTATCTGTTTTCTTCCTTTTCTTTCCCTTCAAGAGGTAAATTGACTGAATCTGTAGTGTGAGGTGATAAAATTCAGCACTGGGCTTCATTTAAACTCTTTCACTTCTAGTGGAAGTCCAGTACTATGGGTGGGATTTGTTGTTCACAATTTCAGGTCAGTTGACCATTTTACAGCCTTTGAGCTTTTATCCATGTCCCTCGGAGGATTTTAGGAGACAATGAGCCCTGGCCCTGTGTGTGGGACACCAGCTGCTGCTGCTGCAGGGCTCTCACTGCTCTCTGCTTTGCATTGGGAGCTCATTCTTTGGGAAATACTGGAAAATTGACTTTACATTTGCAATGAGGAGTCAGAGCAAACTTGCTCTCAGGAGAGGGCACCTGGCTGTGCTGCTAACCTGGCCTGGGGACAGCCAGGGCTGCAGCTGCTGCCCCTGAGCCACAGCCATGGCTCCAACATCATCTCTGAGTTATTTCTGGCTGTGGCGTGGCAATGGTTCAGAAAACACAAACACTTGGAGCACATCCATGAGTGATGTGCTGATGTGTGTTTGCTCTGCTGAAGGAAGGGCTGTGGTGCTGGGATTTGGGAGTTCCTCACACAGCAGAGGGGCTGAGCCTCAGAGCCCTGTCAGAAATGCAGGAGCACTGACAGGGCAAGGAGTGATGAGGGCTCCATCCTGTCACAAGGCTAATGAACTGCTTATTTATTTTAGGATACTAGATTTTTAATCCTATTTTTAACTACCTTTATATCTTTAGAGTACTGTATTATTCTCTATTATTTTACACTATATTAATTACATCTAAACTGAATCTGCCCAGCACCTGTGCCTGTCAGTGGCAGTGCCCACACCCCTGGATGCACTGGGCAGTGAATCACAGATCCAGATCCAGCTCTGTGCCTGTCAGTGACAGTCCCACACCCCTGGATCCCTCTGGTCATACAATCACAGATCCAGCTCCTCTGTGCCTGTCAGTGACAGTGCCCACACACCTGGATGCACTGGGCAGTGAATCACAGATCCAGATCCAGCTCCTCTGTGCCTGTCAGTGACATCCCACACCCCTGGATCCCTCTGGTCATACAATCACAGCTCCAGCTCCTCTGTGCCTGTCAGTGACAGTGCCCACACACCCCTGGATGCACTGGGCAGTGAATCACAGATCCAGATCCAGCTCCTCTGTGCCTGTCAGTGACATCTCACACCCCTGGGTCCCTCTGGTCATACAATCCCAGCTCCAGCTCCTCTGTGCCTGTCAGTGACATCCCACACCCCTGGATCCCTCTGGTCATACAATCCCAGCACTCCCTCCAGATCCAGCTCCCAGTTCCCTTCAGACTAACATTCTTCCACAGTAAATCCACTGGTGAGCAACACGGGAGCAGCAAATGAGATCAGAGTTGTTTTTTATGGGTCAGGGCATGTGAAACCCAGAGTACCTTGGCAAGTTGTGTTTGGTTTCCCTGTGACATGTGCTGACTCTCATTATTGCTGTTAGTCTGTGCTGTGCTCCTTGGGTGACAGTGACTGTGCCAGTGCTGGTGGAATGGCAGTGGAACAAAAGGCAGGATTAATTAAAAATATAGTGTCTAAAGCTCACTGATAAATGCAAGACTCAAGTAATGCAGTTGGTAAATCAAATCTGGTTACTTCAGTCCTCCTGTTGTCTCAATGTTTCATCAAACATATCATTACTTGATATTAAAGCCCCCACTGTAGCCCCTGTACAAAATAACATTTAAGGATCTTTAGCTTGTACCCCCCCTTGCTCCCCAGATGTGTTTTGTGGGGTTTTGAATTTGGTTGTTGATGTTGCTTTTTGTTTGAGCAAATAGATTCAGTGCATTTCAGAGGGTTGCAGGCTAATGATGATTTAATTAAAGGCTTTGAAATGATGATGATTATTGTTGCAGTGAGTGTGTGTGGATGGGGAGGGATGGAATGATGTTTGCCCCCTTTCTGACAGACTGATGCAATCTCATGTGACCTTTAGGGCACACAGCTTGGAAATGTAATGAGCCTGAATTATTGAGGAGCAGTGAAGATGAGTTTGATAGTGAGAGCAGGTATTGATCTGCCAGCTTCCTTTGGCAGCCTTGAGCTTCCAAAATACTGAATAACTGTAAATAGCTTTTGATTTTGACCAAAGAAGGAGTTGGCTGGCATTTTTTAGCCAAGTTACAGGCTTTTTGTCAATCTTTGCTAAATGTTAATCTAAAAAAACCCAAACCAACCAATCCACACAAGGGCTCCCCAAACCCCACAGAGGTAACATGCTTCCTCTTCTTTCTTTCTTTTATGTTTAATTTATTTTTTTAACCTAGTGGCTAGCAATACATCTGACCCTGCCTTGCATCCTTCCACCAAGATCCATTTCTTTCAGGCAATTCCCAGCCTTCATTCCTGGTAAGATAGAGGTGATTGAGTTTGCCACTGTGCAATTGCAGCTCTCCAGAGCAGATCACTGCTCATCAGCAGCCTGGGTGCAAAGGAGGCAGAAGATATGGCAGCATTTGGGGTTTTTGGAAATAGATAGGAGGGAACTTGGGTGGTGCTGATGGAGTTCACTTTGTGGGCAGACAGGAGCAACCTAATTCTTGCACAACCCAGTGATGTGAGGAGTGTAAAAATGATTTTCTTTCTTTGATATGGAAAATACCAGGACTCAGCATTAGCTTAAAACAGACTTTCAAATTTCCAGCCTGTAGTGAGGGAGACCAATAATATTCCTGTATGAAGTGCCAAGGTGGGAGGAGATGTTTCTGCAGTGTTGGATGAAATGCTGCTGTTTATGGCATTAATCAGAAATTATTAATTGTTAATAGGAACCCAGAGAGGGGCTCATGAATGCAGACACTGATTTCAGGATGGGCACTCATTCCCAGGACTGCATTAATGAAAAAATATTAATTGTTAATTGGGACCCAGAGAGGGGCTCATGAATGCAGGCACTGATTTCAGGATGGGCACTCATTCCAGGACTGCATTAATGAAAAATTATTAATTGTTTGGGACCCAGAGAGGGGCTCATGAATGCAGACACTGATTTCAGGATGGGCACTCATTCCCAGGACTGCATTAATCAAAAGTTATTAATTGTTTGGGACCCAGAGAGGGGCTCATGAATGCAGACACTGATTTCAGGATGGGCACTCATTCCCAGGACTGCCCTGTGGGACTGTGGCTTTTGGAAGGCCAGAACAAATATTCTATAACCTGTAGGAGGTGAATGTGATTTTTTCTAAACTTTGTTTTAAATGGCTTCTCAGGACATGTGTTCTTTGTAAAATGAATGAGTGGCTTTGTGTTTCAGAGTAACTGTGTCTGGTGAACACTGCTTTGTGTTCCCATCCCTCCCCTGCATGGTGCTTGCTCAGGTTACCACCTTGTGCAGATTGTTCTCATTCCTTCACTGCTCAGCAGGCTCCAGGTTTCAGTCAGGTTTCAAGCCCAGCTCAGCTGTGTGTGCAGGAGCTGTGCCTCTGCTGGAGGCAGCTGCACATTTCAGGGCTCAGGGTAATTTTACATACAGCATTTTTCCAATCTCAGTTTGTGCTCCTTGTCTTAATGATTTACTTGATGGAGTGTGGTTTCATGTGCTGTGTTTTTAGAAAGAAGGAAGATGGTGTCTCTCCCTGCAGAGGGAACCTATTGCCATTGCACTCCCTGAGATGAATCTGTTTGAGATGAATCAAGAGGCCTTAATGTGAATTTTTGTTAGTGCAGTTGTGCAAGATGGATTTTGTTCCACAGAAGTCAGTGCACTGTGCTTTAATTAAAAATAAGGCAGCTGAACCATTTTATCACATTTGGCACCCTTATTGCTTCTGTGTCATTGGAGCATTAAATAGGTACAAAACCCCACATTTACCATTGCCATGAGTGTAAATGTGACTGCAGTCAGTCCCAAATGTCACATGTGATCCAGAGATGGCATTGCAGGCTGTTGGGAAGGGAGGCATGGCTGTCAGTGCTGTACAGCCTGTCCAGTTTCAATCCAGCTGTTTTCCCTGGTCACACTGGGAGGGGTGCAGTGCTGCTGCAGGCCAGGGCATGGTGGTGCCCTTGTCCTGCCTCAGAGCAGCTGAAGAATTCAGTGAACAGTTTTGAAAGATGGTAAACACTGTTTGTGCTTTCCCTTAAATGAATCTGTTTCAAGAGTTTTGTTTTTTGCATGTATCCTTTGTGTATAATATAACACTTGCAATCTGGCAAATGATTCTGTGCCTCTGAGCTATGCAATAGTACAATTTATCTGAGCTGTGGGGTTTATGTTGCTGTAGATGTTCCTGTGGGGTTTTCAGTGGATGTTGCTGTAGATGTTCCTGTGGGGTTTTCAGTGGATGTTGCTGTAGATGTTCCTGTGGGGTTTATTGTATTTATTGTATTTATTATTTATTATTATAATAAATAATTATTAATTATTTATTGTATTAATAAAATACTTTATTAATAATAAATATTGTTTACTGAAAGGGTGCTCTGGATGCCATCAAAATGAAGGAAAGGCTTCAGAAGTCTGGGCAGGTTTGCAGCATTTCAAGAGCTGGCTTGGTGAACCTTTCTACTTACAGATGGAAAAATTAGGAATTGCTGATATCTCTAATGCAAATGACCTCTGTGTTGCTCTTATAGCTCAAACTTTGTTCTGCACATGGGCAGCCCAGCTAGATGGAGTTGTGCCCATGCAGTGCAGCTGGCATCTCTTGTGAGCTGTGCTTTTATTTTCTGTAACCATAAAACATCATTATTATAAATGGCTCTGGTGGTTCTGGAAGCAGATTCTTTGATTATTTGATGCATTTTGAGTGTAAGTAAAACATGGGAGTGCAGAGTGTGCTGTCCAGTGCATCCCAAAGGATCTGAAATGGGCTTTGTGCCCATCCCGTGGGACCCATGAGAGAGTGCCAGGGCAGGGAGTCCTGGGCTCTGTGGTGCTCTGTGGGCAGGGTGGCATTGTCCAAATGCCCTCAGTGCCAGGGCAGGGAGAGCCTGGGCTCTGTGGTGCTCTCTGTGGGCAGGGTGGCATTGTCCAAATGGCTCCAGGGCAGGGCAGGGAGTGCCTGGGCTCTGCTGGTGCCCTCTGTGGACAGGATGGCATTGTCCCAATGGCTCCAAGGCAGGGAGAGCCTGGGCTCTGTGGTGCTCTCTGTGGGCAGGATGGCATTGTCCAAATGGCTCCAGTGCCCTGGGCTCTGCTGGTGCTCTCTGTGGGCAGGATGGCATTGTCCAAATGGCTCCAGTGCCAGGGAGTGCCTGGGCTCTGCTGGTGCCCTCTGTGGGCAGGATGGCATTGTCCCAATGGCTCCAGTGCCAGGGAGTGCCTGGGCTCTGTGGTGCTCTCTGTGGGCAGGATGGCATTGTCCAAATGCCTTCAGTGCCCTGGGCTCTGCTGGTGCTCTCTGTGGGCAGGGTGGCATTGTCCAAATGCCCTCAGTGCCAGGGCAGGGAGTGCCTGGGCTCTGCTGGTGCCCTCTGTGGACAGGATGGCATTGTCCCAATGGCTCCAGTGCCAGGGCAGGGAGTGCCTGGGCCCTGCTGGTGCCCTCTGTGGACAGGATGGCATTGTCCAAATGCCTTCAGTGCCAGGGCAGGGAGAGCCTGGGCTCTGCTGGTGCTCTCTGTGGGCAGGGTGGCATTGTCCCAATGGCTCCAAGGCAGGGAGTGCCTGGGCTCTGCTCGTGCTCTCTGTGGACAGGATGGCATTGTCCCAATGGCTCCAGGGCAGGGAGTGCCTGGGCCCTGCTGGTGCCCTCTGTGGGCAGGATGGAATTGTCCAAATGCCTTCAGTGCCAGGGCAGGGAGAGCCTGGGCTCTGCTGGTGCTCTCTGTGGGCAGGGTGGCATTGTCCCAATGGCTCCAAGGCAGGGAGTGCCTGGGCTCTGCTCGTGCTCTCTGTGGACAGGATGGCATTGTCCCAATGGCTCCAGTGCCAGGGAGTGCCTGGGCTCTGTGGTGCTCTCTGTGGGCAGGATGGCATTGTCCAAATGGCTCCAGTGCCCTGGGCTCTGTGGTGCTCTCTGTGGGCAGGATGGCATTGTCCCAATGGCTCCAGTGCCAGGGCAGGGAGAGCCTGGGCTCTGTGGTGCTCTCTGTGGGCAGGATGGCATTGTCCCAATGGCTCCAGTGCCAGGGAGTGCCTGGGCTCTGCTGGTGCTCTCTGTGGGCAGGATGGAATTGTCCAAATGGCTCCAGTGCCAGGGCAGGGAGAGCCTGGGCTCTGTGGTGCTCTCTGTGGGCAGGATGGCATTGTCCAAATGGCTCCAGTGCCCTGGGCTCTGCTGGTGCTCTCTGTGGGCAGGGTGGCATTGTCCAAATGCCCTCAGTGCCAGGGCAGGGAGTGCCTGGGCTCTGCTGGTGCTCTCTGTGGGCAGGATGGAATTGTCCAAATGGCTCCAGGGCAGGGCAGGGAGTGCCTGGGCTCTGTGGTGCTCTCTGTGGGCAGGATGGCATTGTCCAAATGCCCTCAGTGCCCTGGGGTTGGTGCTCTCTGTGGACAGGGTGGCATTGTCCCAATGCCTTCAGATGGTTTTTATGTTTAGGCTGAGCACACAGCACCTGGCTCCTGCCCTGCTGCCACCCCACATGGTCAGGGGTCATGTGTAAAATGTCAGAAAACATCATTATTTGAAAGGCCTGCACTGGAGCTGCCTGTCAGGCTGCTGTTTGGCTGTGTGCTCCTAATTAGATGGATAATTGCTTGAACATTGCTTAAAATTTCACTTTGGGAATTTGGCTGTTATAGACCCCATTTGATAATTAGTTTATTTGCGTTCTCTTTATTCCTTATTAATAAATGATGGCTCAGACTGAGCTGACTGCTTTGCTGCAGGTCTGGAGCTGCTCAGGGAGTTGGTTCCTGTTGGCACTGGGAATGCAGGGCTGGGGCAGTGCAGGGGCACATTGTGGGCACCAGCTGGGCAGTGTGTGCTCATCCTGAGCGTGGTCACATCCTCACCAATGACTGCTGCTGCTCAAACATGGCTTGTTCATGGAGCCAGGGGGGTGAGCTCATCCCTGGGGGCATGGCCTGGTGCTGAACTCTGCCCTGGGCTGGCAGTGCTTTGTGGCATCTGTTAAAATCCATTTTCACTCATTTGTGTGCTCACCAAAGTCAGGAGATGTGTTCCAACCCAGGGAGAAGAGAGCAAAAACTTTGCTTCTAGGAAGCTGCAGTTGGGGAAATATTCCTGTAAAGAGGGAAAATGACAGGGAAAAAGCCACCAAATAAACAGGGCATCCATGGGAATCCAAGGACTTAATGAGAAATGATGATGGTTGTGGGGTAGTGTGACATTTGCTTTGGCTTGTTGGAGGTAGCTGTGTGTAACAGAGCTGGAATTTCAGCTGCTCTTGTGGACCCCTCTCTTTTCACTGAGGATACCTGGCCTCAGGGGCTTCTCATCCCCTGCAGTGCATGGGCCTGGACCCTCCTCTGAAGAAGATGGTTTGCAGTGGAAATAGGGGGCTTTACACTGCTGTGCAGGTACTGTTCTGTCCTTTTGGGGCTGCAGAGCTGCCAGGGTACATGGCTGACACATCCTCCCTTTTGCAACAGGGAATCCATGGGAATCCAAGGACTTAATGAGAAATTATGATTGTTGTGGGGTAGTGTGACATTTGCTTTGGCTTGTTGGAGGTAGCTGTGTGTAACAGAGCTGGAATTTCAGCTGCTCTTGTGGACCCCTCTCTTTTCACTGAGGCTGACCTGAGGGGCTTCTCATCCCCTGCAGGGCAGGGGCCTGAACCCTCCTCTGAAGATTGTTTGCAGTGGAAATAGGGAACTTTATAGTGCTGTGCAGGTGCTTTGCTGTCCTTTTGGGGCTGCCAGGGTCTGTGGCTGACACATCCTCCCTTTGCTGCAGCACAGGGGCCCATCCTCCCTGCACTGTGACAGCAGAAACAGAAATTAATTCTGCTCTTGTCCATAAATTCAAATAAATTCACTGCTTGGAGTGCAAGAAATCACTGCAGCCTAAAGGTCTCTGCAGCCTGAGATAGTTCAAGGCCTGGGAATCCTCCAGGGGTCAGGTTCATTTACCTGAATACACTCCAGGCTTGGTAAGGATTGCACTCGAGGCAGGAGGACACGTGGGAAGGGCTCTGAGCTGCACCAGTGACCCTGGGCCTGCCCTTGGGTGTAATCCTGCTGTGCCTCCATTGGATATGGAACAGGGGAAACATCCAGAGCTGCATCTCATTCACAGCAGCACTTTGCAGTTCAATTCCCCATTATAAAACATGTTTAGATCCCTGGAGGGCAAACAGCACAACTGCAAGCTGCTGGTCACTGACAGATTGCACATGTGGGGTGGGAGAAAGGTACCTGTGCATTGTACAGAACTGCAAACTGTGAGTCACTGACAGATTGCATGTGTGGGGTGGGAGAAAGGTACCTGTGCATTGTACAGAACTGCAAACATGTGCATTGGACAGAACTGCAAACATGTGCACTGTACAGAACTGCAAACATGTGCATTGTACAGAACTGCAAACATGTGCATTGTACAGAACTGCAAACATGTGCATTGGACAGAACTGCAAACATGTGCACTGTACAGAACTGCAAACTGTGAGTCACTGACAGATTGCACATGTGGGGTGGGAGAAAGGTACCTGTGCATTGTACAGAACTGCAAACATGTGCATTGGACAGAACTGCAAACATGTGCACTGTACAGAACTGCAAACATGTGCATTGTACAGAACTGCAAACATGTGCATTGTACAGAACTGCAAGCTGCTGGTCACTGACAGATTGCATATTGGGGTAGGAGCAAAGGTACATGTGCATTGTACAGAACTGCAAGCTGCTGGTCACTCACAGATTGCATATTGGGGTAGGAGAAAGGTACATGGACATTGGATTAGGATATGTCCAAAGGGCTGGATCTGAATAGAACAGATGAACAAGAATGTGTGGGCCCATCATGAGTCAATGGTGTGAAATTGAGCTGGAAGCAGATATTTTTTGGATAGAGTTTGAAATAATAGTAATTCTGAAAAGAGAGTTGTTTGGAGAAAGATCAAAGAAGAGAGCTGAAACAATGTGGGGGGATGTTTTGGGTTATGCCTTTGTTCCTACCTGCTCCCTGTTACCCCTATTTCCTGCAAACAAGGCTTCACACACAGGAACTGTGTCTGGGTGCCTGAAGCCCTGGGTTCAAATGCTCTTACTGTGCTGGGGTGCATTTCCCATTTTCAGTGAAGGTTTGTCAGGAGATGATGGCAGTGAGCAGCCATGGAGTCCCTTACCCTGCTCCTCTGCTGCCTGCTGGGTGCCAGTGGGATTGCCTGGGAGCCAGGACAAGGGGCTGGGGTGTCTCCATGCAGCTGCACACAGAGCTCTGCAGTAAAATCAGGCACTGGTGCTCCCTTCTGCACCTCTGCATCCCCATTGCTGTCACTGCAGGGGCAGGAGGAAATTAAAAATTCGGTGAAGTGTGTGTGAGCTCCTGGTGTGTGAGCAGGAGGAGCCCAGCCTTGTTTTCATCTTCCTCTGCCTCATCCCTGCTTGTGTTTGAAAGGCTTGGAGCAGTTTGGAAGGAGCACTGGAGCAGCATGCACAGCTCAGCTCACTGAAATGCTGAGGGATTAATTGGCTCTTGCAGTTAATTCCTTCCCAGTGGCAGAGGCCATGGTGCTGAGATGAGATTTGTTTGTACCAGTGAGCTGCTGGTGTTTGTTGGCATGCAATGCAGTGAGAGCTGATGTTTTCCTGAGTCAAAGAGATGGATTGGCTTGATTCTGCATACTGGGGAAGTGTATCAGTGGAATTGAGCATTGCTTTGTAATCAGGATCTGGTGCACAGAACTGCTGTTAGCCATTAATGGATTTATTTATTGTCAGGGAATACAAGTATTAATGTACTAACAAGCATGAGTAATCTCTAAATAATATATTGTTTAAAATTTCTTCTTAATGGCAATCAGTTCAGGTTGTCTTTGCTCAGTCAGTGAGACTCCTTAAGGAATTCCATGTCCCCCTTGGACACAGTAAGAATTGGTGAAAGGAAGATGCTGGAATTTCTGCAAACCAGGCTTGGCTGCTGTGCCATGTGGCAGGAGGAGCCTCCTCTGGTCTGTTCTAATATTGTATTAATGTGAGGAGGGGTGAACTCTGTTTTTTATCCCTCCTCTTCATATTACATTCTAAACCTTTCCATTCTGAATCAGGGAAACCCTGGCTCCTGTATCTGTTCTTTCCATTCTGAATCAGGTAAACCCTGGCTCCTGTATCTGTTCTTTCCATTCTGAATCAGGTAAACCCTGGCTCCTGTATCTGTTCTTTCCATTCTGAATCAGGTAAACCCTGGCTCCTGTGCCCCCAGCTGTTATGTACACCCATGGCAAGCTGGGCTGGCCCCAGAGCAGATGTGACACCCCATCCTCAGCTCTGGGATTGCACCCATGGCCCCAGAGCAGATGTGACACCCCATCCTCAGCTCTGGGATTGCACCCATGGCCCCAGAGCAGATGTGACACCCCATCCTCAGCTATTGCTGCACCCATGGCCCCAGAGCAGATGTGCCACCCCATCCTCAGCTCTGGGATTGCACCAGGCTCAAACTCAGCCTGTGGGGTTTTGTCACTCACCTGATTCACAATCAGCCTCTGGCAAATTGAAAACTCCTGCCCGAGTTTTGAGGCCCTCCCCATTAATTTGTGTTGTACCTTGGCATGATTCCATGTGTTTGTAAAGCATGAAACCTTCCAGGCTATTTCAGCAGCTTTGGTGCTGCAGGTTTCTGAGTTTATGCTCTACAGAGAGGGACTTGGCAGGCACAGGAGGAGCAGAGAACACAAATGGAATGTTATTGGAGCATCACTGCTGTCCTGGAGCTGCAGACAGCTGCAAGGTGCCTGTGCCATTGGGGTACCCTGGCAATTCAAGCACACAGTGTAAATAGATACAATTTCTGTATTATATGTATTGTATACATATAATTTATATATAATACAGAAATATTCTTTTTATTGTAACTCTGGGAACTTGAGCTGTACAGAGAAGCAGGAAGCTGTCAGCCTTTCCCATCTTGTAAATGGACACAGAAAGCAGCTGTGCTGCAATACTCAAACTCATTTATTACAGCTGCTATTTGGTCTGTTTGGAGGTGGTGAGGAGGCATCACAGCACTCATGGTATCCTGGCTCACCAATCCAGGGTGCCCTCAGCAGGTTTCAGCTGTTCCCATGCAGGATGACAGGTCATTAGGAGCATTTGTAGGGACTTAAAATGCAGAACGTGCCAGAGGAAAAGGTGTCCCTGTGATGGGTGGGGCCCCTGGGAGCCATTTTCTTCACAGGGTCATTTTATTTTGCAATAATTGGATGCTGTCATTGATTGGAGCTCCAAGCCACCTGCTATCTTACTCAGGGCCTGTGTTTACTGTCTGAGATGACACCATTTCCCCATTTGGGCTGACACCATTTCCCCATTTGGGCTGACAC
The DNA here is from genome assembly GCA_009764595.1 of Geothlypis trichas. Lineage (NCBI taxonomy): Eukaryota > Metazoa > Chordata > Aves > Passeriformes > Parulidae > Geothlypis > Geothlypis trichas. The sequence continues at coordinate 257,253 of CM019906.1, read as the reverse complement.
AATATTTCCCATTTGGGCTGACACAATATTTCCTTTTGGGCTGATTTCTGAAAGTCATCTGGGAGCTTAGAGGAGAAAGGACTGCTTTCTATAAATGCCTGTGCAGCATGGCCTTCTTCTAAAAAATTGTCTTTGTATAAATTTTATGGCATTAGAAATTCTCCAAAGGTTTTCTCTTTATATAGAAATGCTACTTTTCTCTAATATAATTTAAAATACCCCACAAACTTTATCCCACTGTGGAAGCTCCATGTGAAATACGTTACCCTCGATTGAACACTTGACTTCAGGCCTCTTTAGTTTGTCCTTGTAAAATATTCATTTTTATTAAAAGGGCAGGAAATGATGTTTTAGAAAATGCTGAAATCAGTGGACCTTGCTGTGCCATCAAATGAACATTTTCTTACCTGATTTTGTCTGTAGTCCAATAAATGCCTTGCTCTTTGAAATGGTGATAGGTGTGGAAAGTGATTAGCCAACTAATTAACAAGCCATCATAGTTATTAGTCACAGGAGGGCACAGTGTGTCACCAAAGGGTTGGCTTTGTGCTGCTGATAGAAATACAGCAGGATACATTTCTTGTTCTTTTTTAAACAGATTTTAGGAGGTGTGGAATGGGATTGATGGCTGTGGCTGAGGTGACACCCAGCCCTGGGCTGTCCCACAGCTGCAGTGCCACAGTCCCCACACTCATGTGCATCTCAAGGGTTTTACATGTGGCCAAATGAAAAGTCAATAATAAAAAGGAATTCAGCTGTGAAATGAACTTCAGAAATGAGGTAAAGCAGTTTCCTTGTGTTAATTCCATGTGGCAGCAATCTCCTCTTTCTCTTTGTGTTTTATGTCCTTATTTATGGATGTAAAAGACAGAGGAGAGGAGATGATCTAAATGTGCACTGGATTAGAAGATTTTTTATTATTATTTCTCCTCTTGCAATAATTTCAGGAAATGCAAAGAAAAAAGGCAATAAACAGGAATATATCCCTTTACAGGCAGTCTCTGTTAATGTCCTCTTAATAGCATGTCATTGAAATAGAAACCCCTGTGAGTGGAACTGGAAGGAATTATTGCTTTTGTCCTGAATCACAGAATGGCAGAGTCCTTCAGGCTGGAAATCCCTCTGAGGTCACAGAGTCCAACTGTCAGGCCAAGCTCTGCCATTTCTGGTGTGCTACAAGGTAAAAGAAATCAATTGTGAAATCACTGAGGGCTTTGTGCTGAGCACACAGCTCTGCCCCTGTGCCTCAGTGATTCCTGCAGGCTCCAGGGGCACTCCCTGGTGCTGGTGTGCTTTGGAAAATGGTATAATCAATATTGGCTTTGGAAAATGGTATAATCAATGTTGGCTTTGGAAAATGATATACTCAATATTGGCTTTGGAAAATGATATCATCAATGTTGGCTTTGGAAAATGGTATAATCAATGTTGGCTTTGGAAAATGATCTAATCAATATTGGCTTTGGAAAATGATCTAATCAATATTGGCTTTGGAAAATGATCTAATCAATATTGGCTTTGGAAAATGATATCATCAATGTTGGCTTTGGAAAATGATATAATCGATATTGGCTTTGGAAAATGATATCATCAATATTGGCTTTGGAAAATGATCTAATCAATATTGGCTTTGGAAAATGATCTAATCAATATTGGCTTTGGAAAATGATATAATCAATATTGGCTTTGGAAAATGATATAATCTATATTGGCTTTGGAAAATGATATACTCAATATTGGCTTTGGAAAATGATATAATCAATATTGGCTTTGGAAAATGGTATAATCAATATTGGCTTTGGGAAATGATCTAATCAATATTGGCTTTGGGAAACTTGTCATCAGTATTGGCTGCTGTGCTCATCTCTGCCAGGGAGTCCCTCTGCACTCTCGATCCCATTTTACCTCTCTTGGGCTGCTTGAATGCAAAACCAATAACAGATCTGGGAGAGCAGAGGGCACAGGAACAATCCCTGACTCATTTTGTAGTGGTTACCTGTCATTAATTACCCTTCTGGCAGTAATTACCTGTAGAACAATGTACACAGATCCATTGTGCATAAAGAACAAAACCAGGCTGCTGGTGCTGCCACACTCATTTCTATTGGTTGGGTCAATTTTTCAAGTTACCTGGAAGCTGTTGAAGCCAGACTCAGTTAAAAGTACAGTGCATCTTTTTAGAAATGATTATTTAATGGTCTCAACTATTCAATGCCCAGACCATTTCCTTGACCCAGTGCTGTGCTAGCCAGGAGAGGAACAACCTGTTTAAAACCTGCCAGCAGAGCTTTATCTGGGTCCTTGGAGCCACTCTGCAGGAACAAAACGTGACCAGAGGGTGATCTCGTGTGTGAGGGCAGATGGAGAGATTGGGGTTGGTCCCCTGCAGGAGAGGAGAACTTGTGCAGCCTTTCAGTGCTTGAAGGGGGCTTGGAAGAAAGATGGGGACAGACTTCTGAATGGGGCCTGTAGTGGTAGGACAAGAAATAATATTGGTTTAGATTGAAAGTGATAGAACAAGAAATAATATCGTTTTAGATTGAAAGTGATAGAACAAGAAATAATATTGGTTTAGATTGAAAGTGATAGGACAAGAAATAATATTGCTTTAGATTGAAAGTGATAGGACAAGAAATAATATTGGTTTAGATTGGAAGTGATAGAACAAGAAATAATATTGGTTTAGATGGAAAGAGGGTAGATCAGACTGAATAAAACCAATGTTCTTTTGCAATGAAGATGGTGAAATAGCAGCCAGAGAGGTGGTGGATGCCCCATCCCTGCAGACATCCCAGGTTAGGCTGCTCAGGGCCCTGCACAGCCTGATCTTGGTGCTCTGCTCCTCAGGGCTTGGACAGGGTGACCTGTGCAGGTCTCTCCACCCCAGCCTTGTGTGAGCAGCTGTGTGAACAAAGGCTGCCAGCCATGGCCTTGGTGTGGACAAGAGTTTGGTGCTTCTGGTTTTACCCCTGAAGGTTTCATTGCAGGACAGTTTTTAAGCTCTAAATCCATTAAAATGTTGAAGAGCAGGTGCTGAGGGCTCTGGGAGTGCTCTGAGGAACATCTCAGCAGTGCTGTCCCCCACCAGGGGCTGTTCCAGCTGACCAACCTCTTGTAGAGCCTGTCAGGGATAACTGTGGCCATTCATTCAGTGAGCAGCAAATTTAGAGGGTGTTACATCTCACAGGCTGGGGACTGATTTTGGTGTTACCAAATCAAACCCTGCTGAATCTCTCACTTGGTTGTGTGCCAGTCTCACACAGTGCTGCTGTCCTGCAGCCATCCATGGCAACTGCTCATTGGCAAACACTGGTGATCTCATGGCTTGGGAGGCTGGAGGATAACTGAGTTTTCTTGGAGGGTTTGCTGCTGTGCCTGTGTGAACACAGAGGTGTGGGAGGTCCCTGGCAGTTGTTCATAGCTGTTCTTGAAGGTGGCTGCCCAGGGATGCCAGCTGTGCTCACACCCCAGGGATGCCAGCTGTGCTCACCCTGTGCGTGGGCATCACTGCTGCTCCAGGGGAGCATCCCCATCCACCAGCAAATCTCTCTGCTGCAGGGGCTCCTGCTGCCCTCTCTGCTCTCAGGGGCTCAGTGCAGCTCTGGGTGCAGCACATCTGATGGAATCTGCAGCCTGTAGCAGTCTTCAAACCCATGAATTCAAAAGGAAACGTTTGTGTTGTCTGTAGTGTCCAGTGGCAGCTGAGGTGCTGCATTTTCCCTTTCCCAGCTCTGTCCTCTCTGACACTTTGTACATTTTCCCTTTCCCAGCTCTGTCCTCTCTGACACTTTGTTCATTTTCCCTTTCCCAGGTGTGTCACCTCTGACACTTTGTACATTTTCCCTTTCCCAGCTCTGTCCTCTCTGAGTTTCTACATTTTCCCTTTCCCAGCTCTGTCCTCTCTGAGTTTCCATGACCCTCATATCCAGCCTATTTAAATGATCAAAACTGCTGCTTCAGTCTCCATAGCTTGTTCTCTTTCCTTTACCCAGTATTTACCAGAACTTAATAAAGCAGTAAAAACAGTAATTAGTGCTGTAATTGGTTATAAATAATAATATAACAGACTTTCTGTCAAAATAACAACCACAAGGCAACATGCCTGTTGAAATGATTTTCAATTCCCAGCACTAAGGAGGTTCAAAGCAGTAAATTATATTACAGCAATTTGCTTCAAAGCAGTGTAACCTGTACATTTATTTTATCCTGACAGCTGGGACAGGCTGCTCTCCTAAGTGTGTATTTGTTTCAGGTCTGGCTGCTCATTTCTTCTGGTCCATGCTGCCAATTAAAAGGTTGTGTCTGTGCCTGATTTTGAATTTCTGCTGTTTGCTGTGTACCAGATGGATCAGCTCTGTGTTCAGGGTGTCTCCCTGAGTGTCCCAGCCCTGGTGCAGAGTGTTCTCTGTGTCCTGCAGCTGGGGAATATTGACTGAGGGCAGCCCAGAGCAGCTGAGGGTGCAGAGGCAGCTGGGCACAGACCTGGGCACTCCCCAGGGTGGGTGTTGGTGCCAGGGCAGGGCACAGAGGTCCTGGGCAGATGGATGGGATGGCTGAGAGGAGCTGGTGGCACTGAGAGTTTGTGCTTTGGAGCTGTTGATAGTTTGGAGTTCTTCATCTTCCTGTTCTTACTGAAACCTCTGGGAATGGATTGAGATGTTGTGTGGCCTCTCCTGTCACAAGGAACAGGAGAGCAGGGAAGGACCTTCCATGGCTCACAGTGCCCACCTGGTCTGGGTGCTGCTGCCTTTTATTGGCACAGCCCTCTCCCTGATCTGTGAGCTAATCTGGAGCCAGGTCTGTGTCCAGCCACCCAAAGGTGATCAATAGAACCTCTGCAGAACCCCTGTCACAAGGAACAGGAGAGCAGGGAAGGACATTCCATGGCTCACAGTGCCCACCTGGTCTGGGTGCTGGTGCCTCTTATTGGCACAGCCCTCTCCCTGATCTGTGAGCTAATCTGGGGCCAGGTCTCTGTCCAGCCACCCAAAGGTGATCAACAGAACCTCTGCAGAGCCCTCAGCTTGCTCATGTGCCATAAAACCCCTGAGCAATCTCTGGTGTGTGAGACACAGCTGGGACCAGCAGCAGTGTTCACTGCATGTCTGTGTTTTCTTTTATTACAGGGAAACTGTGACAGTGCTCACTGAATTATTTCAGGCTCTAGGGTTCTCCAGCCTTCCTGGGTAGCTGTTGACACTTGTCAATGCCTAGGAAGGCTGGTTTAGTTTAAAATATCACAGTTTACTGGTTCATCTCTAAGGAAGGGGAGGGGAGGCTTTTCCCCTCTGTTATCACTTGGGAGGAGCTCACACACAATCTCTGTCACTCTGGCTGTTCCAGGGGAGCTCAGGAGTCAGCAGCACATCCCAGCCAAAAGTACTTAATAATACTTAAGTACTTCCCAAAATTAATACTTAAGTACTTCCCAAAATCCTCATTCAGAGCAAAGCTGCCCAGGGAGGTTGGCTCAGCCCTCTCCCTCCAGTGCAGCAGCCCAGAGGCCATCCCTCCTCCACAGGGTGGTTGTGTTCCCAGTATTGAAATGAAGATTTCTGGCAGCTCGCAATGATTCCTGTGGCTGCCAAGGCTCCTCCTGCAGAGCCCAGGCTGCCCTGCCCTGTCTGCTGGGCACTGCCTGGCACTGTGTGCCCTAGCCCTGGTCAGAGCTGTGCTTCAGTAATTCTGCAGGTGTTTGCAGACACCAACACTTATTATTTATTTCAAATGGAATTTACTTAGTGGAATTTGTGTCCTAATTTGCAATATTTTTTTTTGCCAAGTAATTATGTATTTGTTTTAAAAATTACAAAAGCAATGCTAGCCCAGGCGCCCAAAGAAGAAGCATCTAGAGTGGCAGTTTTCATCCAGTGTATCTCTAAAACATCTCTGCATTTTTTACAGGACACTTTTTCTCAATAGCATGTTCTATTTTTCTCTAATAGCAAACGTTGTTGGGATGCTCAATCTGCAGATGGTTGGTGAGTGCAAAGCCCAGTGAACTCTGGTGTCACAGGGCAGGTGTGGCACAGGTGACTCACACAAGCAGGATGGAGCTGCCTTGCTGATGTAGCTGCTTTCCTCATGTTGTGGCAGCAGTAATAGCATGGAAAACATGGCTAAAATATTGAAAAACCTCCTTAGACCCTCAAACATGACTGTGAGGAGAGGTGGATGCTCTTTAAGTATGAATTATCCTTGCCCTCACCAAGCACATCTCACGAGGCTCTAATTGCAGAATGTCTTTCCTTATAAAATACATCAGTTACCAAATAAAAATGAGATGATAAAAAAGGCCAAAATGGGATGGCAACAGGGCAAAAGTGATCCCTTCTACTAAAGGTCACAGGGCAGGGACGTTGTGTTTGTCCTTGATCCTCCAGGACTGTCAGTGGGAAGGGGCTGTGGTGACTGTACCCCTAATTAACACCTGGATGTGTAAATTGCCTGTAGATCACAGCACAATCAGGTAGCTGTAAAGGGAAATTTTAAATTGTAATTCTTTCCCCAGTGCCTGTCAGGTGGGTTTGCTGGCTGAGGGAGTTTGCCATGGGATGGCAGCAGCCACCCTCACTGGGTTCTGTTGGCAGGGCAGAACCTGCCCTCTGCTGTTCTGCAGTGCTGACACACCCAGCATTGGCACAGCTTCACATCAGCCCCAGCAAATGTGTGTGTGCTGTAATCCACATCAGCCCCAGAAAATGTGTGTGTGCTGTAATCCACATCAGCACCAGAAAATGTGTGTGTGCTGTAATCCACATCAGCACCAGCAAATGTGTGTGTGCTGAGCAAATGTGTGTGTGCTGTAATCCACATCAACCCCAGCAAATGTGTGTGTGCTGTAATCCACATCAGCCTCAGAAAATGTGTGTGTGCTGTAATCCACATCAGCACCAGCAAATGTGTGTGTGCTGTAATCCACTTCCACTGGGCTGTCCCAAATGACCCCAGTTATTCTTCTGTGTTTAATGATTTTTAAAAAATAAATTAAATGAACTGGCTGAAAGGGAGCAGGCAGACAAGAGCACTCTTGGTGCCTCAGAGAGTTCATAATTGTGGGCTAAGCCTGGATGTTTGTGTTTTAACTGGAATGTGAAGATGTTGGCTTGGAACAGCAATCAGAGGGGAGTTTTTAATGTGGCTTTGGATTGAAAGGTGTTGTGTAATGCTGGAGTTAAAAGTCTTGTAAAAGTTTACACATACCCAAACTGAGACAGTGCTCACAGGGGGCTGAGGGTGAGGGGAGAGATGAGGATCTGACTCCATGGTTCACAAGGCTGATTTGTTATTTTATCATATATATTACATTAAAACTATGCTAAAATAATAGAAGAAAGGATTTCACCAGAAGGCTGGCTCAGAATAGAATAGCAAAGAATGATAACAAAGGTTTGTGGCTCAGCTCTGTCTGAGCCAGCTGACTGTGCTTGGCCATTAATTAGAAACATCCAACATGAGCCAATCCCAGATGCCCCTGTTGCATTCCACTACAGCAGATAATCATTGTTTGCATTTTGTTCTCAGGAGGAAAAATGTGCATGAAAGGATTTTCCATGACAGATGTCTGTGACAGGGATTGTCCCCTGGCACAGGGTGGGCAGGCCTGGCACAGCTGTGGCTGCCCTGGCACAGGGTGGGCAGTCCTGGCACAGGGTGGGCAGCCCTGGCACAGGGTGGGCAGCCCTGGCACAGCTGGGGCTGCCCTGCATCCCTGGCAGTGCCCAGGCCAGGCTGGGCAGGGCTCTGTGCCCCTGGCATGGTGAGAGGTGTCCCTGCCATGGCAGGGGTCACAGTGAGAGCAGCTCTGGGGTCCCCTCCGTGCAGAGCACTCTGGGGTTGTGTGGTGAGCTCTGATAGAACCAGGTGTGTGCATCATTCCAGCCCCAGGGCTTCCCTTTGGGGGAATGGTACCACCCTCATTGCTCCCCTTAAAGGGGAACAGGAGCTCAGGACCCTCCCTGCAGTGATGGTTTGGCTGTCCAAGCCTGCACAGGAGGTTCACAGAGCAGGACAGGAACTGTGAAACCGTGGGAGCAGCTGCTGGGCCAGTCCTGCTCCTGCAAACTGCTCAGTTGGCTCAGTGCTGTTGGGAAACTGCTGCTCAGGGGGTAAAAAGTCACTTTTTGTTTGGTTTAGCTGCTGCAGAAACAGATTTCTTGTTCAAGTCCTGGTTTGTGTATTTTAGCAGCGTTGTGTTTAAGTTCAAGAAGTGCTGTTGGTAGTCTCAGTACAGGTGTGTGTAAGAGAAAATGTGAGAAGCCATATAGCAACAGCCACCCAGATTTATAACTTTAAAAGGTGTCCCTTTCTGATTCCCTGCGTGGGGATGTAATTTGAGTTTGTTCTGCAAGTGTCCAGATGAGGAGAAGCCAGACCAAGATCCCTGCAATGCCTTTTTTCAGATCCATAATGCAAATTTTAAGGTAATGCAGATATTTTGTACCTAAAGTTAATGATTGCATGTAATCAGGAATATCTACTAAATCACCCCCCTGCATGAGCCCTCCTCATCCTCTGCAGCAGCTTCCAGAAATCAGGTTTACATGGAAAGACTGATGGATTAGCACAGCTTGCTCTAGGTGTGTTCTAAACCAGACAAACTGACTGCATGGCAGAGCAGGATTGTAGAAAAGCTCCTGCCTGTTATGCTGTGGATATTTTCTAAATAAGCACTCCAAAAGAGTGTATTAGCTAAAAATGGATAAAGGAGAGAACATCCTCAGCTTTTATTCCAACAGTGCACTCCCATTAATTTCTATCCATCTCCACTCTGCTCTCTGCTCAGGGAGCTGGAAGGTGCCAAAGGCCACAGTCTGCTGAGGGATGGAGAAATAAATGAAATAAATACCCAAACTGCTATTGGATCGGTTGTTTTGGTATTTGTGGACACTTGAATACAACAGGCAAAAGCATTCTGTATTTCTTGATGATACCCTGTGGAGTTTTCTGTTTTCCCATGAGGAAACACTGAGATAGATGCACAAAAGGTGTTTAAAGCAGGTAACTGTAGATGAATGGACAGCAGCTATCACTGACTTCTCCAGGGTGATTTCATTTGGGTTTTCCTATGATTTCCATGTTGTGCTATTTGTTCTTTTTGCTGGGTACAGTTTTACAAAAGAGGGTTGATCACAATCACTGTCCAAGTGCTGTGAGGGTGCTTGTGAATAAATTGGTCTGGATTTCGAGTGGGCAACTCGAGTGGATTCAAAATAACAGATCAACAACATTTAGCAGTGCTTGTAGAAAATGAAACCTGACTACTGAAGGTAAATAATTTGATTTCTAAGGGAAGGAATGGTACCTGAGGGGAAAAGGGACCACAACTGGAAAAGAAATTCTGGGGCCATGGACAAATGTTGATTTTAGGGTAGATGTAGCTGATTTCTCATTGATCTGGTGGGCTGTGAAAGTTTCTCTTTCCATTTGCTCCCCCTGGGAGCCTCAGCTGTCCCTGAGCTGTGTTCATTGCTCTGTCCTGGAAAGGACAAAAGGCAGTGACCCCCCTGGCATTTATTTAACCTGGGCATTTGAGGAGTATTGCCCTGGAGATTAGCCCATGAGCCATTCCTTCTGCCTAGTTAAACAATTTTATTCCAAGAAGGACCCAGGAGTGCAAATATTATTGTTAACTGTGCTTGGAGGTGGGCAATGTGTATTTCTGCTGCTGCTGAGTTTGTTTTATCAGCCCTTGATGGTTGAAGGGATGGCAACGTGTTCATCAGGAATGCCATGATCTCAGAGCTGGCTTATTCCTTTTCTGGAGGTCCTGTTTGGTCACCCCAAGGTTCTTTCTGTTCCTTATCCTCATTGCCCAGGGACCAGGGGAATGCTCAACATTTCCCATCATATCACTCATCACACATCATAAAATCACTCATCACCTGAGGGATGCTGGTGGTGCAGCTCTGGTTTGATCCCTCCCTGCAGGCTGGCCACACTGATTTGCAGGATTTTGTGATGTGGAGAACATCAGTGACAAATCAGAGTTCTCACTGTGCCTGTGGAAACTGGGCTGCAGACTCACCCTGCAGCTGGGAATTGCAGCTGAATGCTGAGCTCTGAGCTCTGGTCTGTATTCAGTGTAAGGATCCAGAGGTCAAGTAAAATAAAAGTTTCTGAACCTTCATAAAACTCAGCTTTCATTTCCTAGAGCATTTTTTGCCTTCCTAGAGCATATTTTTTAATATCCAAAACCCACAACCAGCCAGTTGTGTACACTTGGTCTTCATGGTAATATTTTTCCAAAACCAACAAAGTACCGAACAGAGAAAACAAAGTGACTCAAACACACAAATGATGATTTAGGGACATTTCCACTGTGCAGAAATGATTCCTAGGATGCCTTTTTTGTGGCTGATCCTGGGTGTTTGTGGCTCTGCTGTGGCTCTCCTGGTGCTGGCACTGAAATGTGATTTACTGACAACAGAGGGCAGCCCGAGTCTGTGCTTTAGAGGAGGAATCCCTGTCAGAGCACTCAATGGTTATTTTATTTTTTCTTTTATTCCAAATGTAAGCCTTGTTTTATGAAAGAGATAATAGCAGCACTCCTCTGTTTCAGTGTGCTGTCCAGAGCTTGTGGCTGTCACAGATTTCCAAGGCTGCCTTGCTGTCCTGGATCCTCTTTCACAAAGCAGATAAGGCAGTTGAGCCGTGGGTTTGTATTTATTGAGGTGGATTCAGAACCTTTTTATGAACTGTTTATTTAATTCCAGCCACCCCATGTGGCTCTGGCAGGCTCTCAGCATGCTGCTGGCTGCCCTGGCTGTCTGCAGAGCTCTTGGCAGGCCCTGCTCTGGCTCTGAGCTTTTTCCATGTGCCGGGCGTGCTGCAGGCGCCGGCCCTGACTGAGAAAATGGAAATGAGCAAACTTTGCTTCACCATGAAAGGAGCAGGAGGGGAAGCTGCTGCTGCTGTTACCCCCACACCCCGTGAGCTGATTTGGACTCTGATGGTGATGGAGTGGCAACCTGGCTTCTATTGCACTTAAAGAAATGCATCAAAGCATTTGAAATGGTCTTTGGAGTTTGTGCTCTATTTCATTTAAAGGGGTGAAGATGGATATGAGGATGTACTTGTAATATTGCTCAAATACTCCTAATCTGATAGGGTGACACCTTGCTTCTGGGGCAGGCTGACTGCTTGTTGAAGGCATTTTCTGGAATTTTCAGTTTTTCCTGTGGATCATCCCACCTTGCTTCTGGGGCAGGCTGACTGCTTGTTGAAGGCATTTTCTGGAATTTTCAGTTTTTCCTGTGGATCATCCCACCTTGCTTCTGGGGCAGGCTGGCTGCATTTGTTGAAGGCTTTTTCTGGAATTTTCAGTTTTTTACTGTGGATCATCCCACCTTGCTTCTGGGGCAGGCTGGCTGCCCTTGTTGAAGGCTTTTTCTGGAATTTTCAGTTTTTCCTGTGATCAGAGCTCCTGCCTGTTTGGTGTTCAGTGAGTTTGAGCAATCTCCAGTGCCAGAGCAGTGACAGCTCTCAGGTCACTGTGAAATGCTGCACTGCCCAGAATGTTGGGTTTCCCTCTCTTTTTGTTGGCCTTGCATTTCCCAGCAATCTGACACACAGTCAGAGTCTGGACTGCTTTGATTTTAGCTGAGCCCAGCAGAATTGTCAGGGCACTGCTAAGGCAATGGCTGAGGGCAGCCTTCATTTACAATAAGACATTGGAAATTCCATGTGTGCTCTTTATATGGAAATGTTTATACAATATCAACTTGTGCTTAGGAAAGCAGCTCTGTTTCATCTGGACAGTCTCTCCCTACAGTGCATGGTGCCAGACAATAGATGAAGTGTTTTAATGGTGGTAAACTCTGTGTGTGTGTATATACATATTAAAATATCTATTTATATATATTTAACAGCATGTGCAATGTCCTTTCATTTCCTGCCTTTTAAGGGGAGGTTGTGTGGCAGAGCCACCTACCCTCAGCAGGGTGTGGAGCTCCCACACTTGAATGCTCATTTTTCTGAAATGGGAGGGAGACAAATCACCTCCATGTTGTGATGGACAAATCAATCCCTTGGGAGTTTTAATTAAAATCCTGCCTCATCTTGCAGAAATTGCAGGGAAATCACTTTGAAACTATAATAGCATGTGTAGTAGCTGTTTAAAATGCAGCTCCTATTCATAAATTCCTGAAGATGATATTCATCTCATGTCTCAACTTTTGCATGGTCTCTGTGGAGCAGAAGAGACTCAGCGTTTCCCAAAATAATTTTTACTACTTCAAATGACTGCAAATAAAAATTGCAAACATTTTTGCTGTTGGTACTTGCACTTGTGTGCTCAAAAGAATCTCTTGTAAAGCTGTGTGTTGTGCAGTGCTTTTAGGGATTAAAGGAAGGCAGCAGCAGCACAACAGACTGCTCTGTCATACTCCAAATTGTGATGTCAATAATTCAGGTTATGTTTTAGTGTTTTCTTCTCACTTTAAAGGGGCAATGGTAGCAGCATCTCCCTTACCCACCCCATGCACTGTCTGAACGTGGCTCCTCTTCATTAAAATGTCAAATTTCCTCCTCTCCATTTCCCAAGTGCCAAGGTGTCCCTGCCTTTGGCTGGCATTGGTGTCTGCCCCAGGCTTTTCCCAAACAATCAGGGTTCATTACAGAGCAGCAATATCTCAGTGTCTCCTCATGGAATGGTTTGGGTAGGAGGGCACCCCAAGGATCACCCAGTGCCACCCCTGCCATGGCAGGGACACCTCCCCTGTCCCAGGAGCTGCAGCCTGGCCTTGGGCACTGCCAGGGATCCAGGGCAGCCCCAGCTGTGCCAGGCAACAATTCCCTCCTAACACCCAGAATTGGGCATTAGGAACCCCAGAAAAAATAGTTCATTTTGTAACTAAATATGGATTGCAGGAGTCCCACAGCACAGGCACTGTGGTCTCCAGGTGGGCTGCTGTGCAATCCCTGTGTGCTCATTGCTGATATTCAGAGTTGGAGTTCATTTGACTGTGGTTGTATTTGAAGGTCGTTTGAATAATTTATCTGCAGATTAATTTGCTCTTGACTAAAATGACAAATTGGATGTCTAAAATGTGTTAACCTTGCTGAGAACCTTTTTATTGAGCAAAACCTTGTTGAGTTGGTTGGGTAGTGATGGTGCTGTGAGGATGATCACTCCAAAACCAAACTGAAATTGCAGCTCCCACTACCTTACTGCCTTAAATTGTCACTGGATGTGAATTTTGGAAATCCAGCACCAAAGGAGCTGGTGTGATGTCCCTGCAGTTCCTCAGGGGTCAGCCTGATCTGTTCCCACACAGAAATCTGCTGCTGTTTCATTCCTTGTGCTGGATTTGTGAGTTCTGCCATGCTCTCACACAGAAATCTGCTGCTGGTTTCATTCCTTGTGCTGGACTCACATTTGTGAGCTCTGCCATGCTCTTACACAGAAATCTGCTGCTGGTTTCATTCCTTCTGCTGGACTCACATTTGTGAGCTCTGCCATGCTCTCACACAGAAATCTGCTGCTGGTTTCATTCCTTCTGCTGGATTCACATTTGTGAGTTCTGCCATGCTCTCACTGCTCCCCTTTATCCTGGAACACAGCACTGTCATTGCATTTTGTGCCTTTTTTAAATCTGAATCTCTAACAATGGGTTTCACTTACTAATTTTATCTTCTATTCTGCTAGATATAATAGCACACAGTATCTGACTTGATTTAATGGAATAAAGATGATTACCTGAAAGTAACTCTTCTCTGGGTATGTCAAGGGATCATTTTCTGTCTTTGGGCTCAGTAGCATTTGGTGCCTTGTGTTTTTTTAGGACATGGCATTAATGTGTAAGAAAATCAGCATTGACTTTGTCCTTGGATATTTTGGATTGCAATTATGGCTTTGAAGGATTAATGCTGGTGAAATTATCACTGCTGTAATTGGAATTTGCTATAATCTATGTCAGGAGAAAGTTCTCTCTTGTAAGCAGGACAGAGCAGTTTCAGACAAACCTGAACCAGCCCTGAATGAGGTTCTGTGTGTATCAGGAATTGTGGATTTTCTCATTGCACTGAACACCAAAAGGCACCCACATCCTGCTGAGGGGGAAGCCAAGGCAGATTTTGTGGTGCTGCTGTTGAAGCTGCAGCTGGGGATCTGCCCTTGTTCACTTGACTGACCCTGGATGTCAGTGGGGTTTCAGCTGGCAGGCCACTGAAAGCTCTGCTGGTGTTTTTAGCTTTTTACTGCTCCCAGTGCTTTGTCATCCCCTGGTGTGTGTTTGTACCACAGAGGGTTCTCTGTGTCCAATATCTGAGCTGCACGTGTTACTAAGGAGCTGTTCAAGTTCCAAACCCACTCCCCATGTGCATCCCAACATTCCCAGGGCTGTCTCCTTGTCCCACCACAGCACTTCAGCCGAGCTACAGGGTGCTTAGAATCGAATTAATTAACAAAACTGTGGGGAATCTGAATATTTCAGTTTATTTCTGCATTAATCTCGCTGTGAAGGTCTGTGCCAGTACTTGTAACTTATGCAGGAGGCTGCCTGAGCAGCTTTATCAGTTTTGCACTAGCATGTGTCTGATCT
>CM019906.1:200023-242510 GCA_009764595.1 Geothlypis trichas | reverse complement strand
CTCCCAGTGTGAGCCCTGCTGCTGCTGGGCACTCCACAGCACCACGGCCATGCTGTCTGCTCTCTGCATTGCCCGTGACAAAGCCAGGTTTGGATTTATGCCTGGTTTGTGTGTTCAGCTCAAAGCCATCTCCAGGGGTGGTTTGACCAAAATGAGGTGTGAGTGGATGATGTGTTGCTGAGGAGGTTGTGCAGCTGTGATAATTGGGGTTTTCCAGTCATGTTTGTGTCCATAGGAAGGTCTGTGCACTGACTGATCCAGTCTGTCTTTCTGGCACTGTGTTTTATCAGTTTTCAGAAAATCAGGGTGTGTCACAGCAGTGGGGTGGAAGAGCTTTGCAGCTCATCTCTTGCTGTTAAAAACCTGTCATGGATAAACAGCAAACCCTCTTGTAAAGGGTACATCAGGTGTTCTTGGCTTCCTAGTACTGCAGGAAACACTACAGAAAAGAATTTCAGTGTTGAAGAGAAAAATGTCTGCCAGTACCCAAAATAGTAGATTTACTATTTAACATTGCTAAGACCCAAAGTTTTGGAGCTCAAGACCAAATTTCTGATTTGTTTGCAGAAGTTGTCTGTGCACCCTGTTTGCTGCCTTTCCACCAGAGTGTGATTTTGTTGTTAAGCTCCAGCATCAACACTAACAGGGTTCTTTGCCTTTCTTTGTTAGCAGTGAGTTGTGGAAAATCAAATTAGTGGCAATTCTGCCTTGGGATAATATGGTAATTTTGAAGGAAGTAGACATGGAATAGTAACTTGGGTCAGGTTGTTAGGAATGATTTCAACCTGCCTTGTGAATTCCCAGCAAAATCCATGTAAAGGAAGCATTACAGTTATGGGGTGGAGATTCCTAAGGTTTGTTACCAGCCCAAAGTGAGCAACAGAGGACTAATACAAATGTACTGTAATGCAAAATTACAAATTATGTTGTCAGCACTTTTAATTGATTTGATTTGGCAACATTTTTAACAGTGTTTAATCCCAGGTACATTTTAACAAGAAGATATCAGCTAGAGAGTCTGGGCCAACAACCTGTTGAAAGTCCTGGTTGCCATCAGTGTATTTGTTTCCAAACTAGGTTTCTTAGTCTGCTTCCCATCACAGTGTCCTGGGAGGACCTTGCTCTATCAGTTTTTTCCAAGCTCTGGTATGTGTTCTCCTCACAGCATGTGTAAGTATTTCCATTAGAGTGCATCAATCAGCAGCAAATCACAAATGCTTTTGCCATCCATGGCAGCTCTGAGTGTGCAGGAGGGCAGGGCTGTGTGTGAGGGCAGCAGTGGCACAGGAGGAAGGGCTTGGGCAGGAGGGCAGGGCCGTGTGTGAGGGCAGCCGTGGCACAGGAGGAAGGGCTTGGGCAGGAGGGCAGGGCCGTGTGTGAGGGCAGCAGTGGCACAGGAGGAAGGGCTTGGGCAGGAGGGCAGGGCTGTGTGTGAGGGCAGCCGTGGCACAGGAGGAAGGGCTTGGGCAGGAGGGCAGGGCTGTGTGTGAGAGCAGCAGTGGCACAGGAGGAAGGGCTTGGGCAGGATTTGCTGATGGTGACATCCCAAGGCAGGTGTCTCACCTTGCACTGCTCTGGCTGCATTTTGGGGTACAGCCGGGTTAGGGGGTCACAAAATGCACACTTGGTTTGCAGCTGAGTGCTTTGCCAGGTCATGCAAGTGGGACCAGGGTGCTACTTAGAATATCTATGGATGGGAAGAGAAAAGAATAAGTCATTAAAAAATGTTCATCTTGTTCCATGTATCGATCATTGCATTGATACCACAGCAATATCAATATCGTGTTTCCAGCTCATCCCACCTGGAGGTTTTCTGTAGCCCTCTGTAGTTCAAACAGCACTTTGAGCTTTTCCTGCGGCAGCGGTCAGGCCTGGTGTGTTTGCATATCTCTAATTAAGGCGTAAGGAGATGTGTAATTAGCTGCTAATGCTGCCTGGTAGCTCCGTGGGGCTGTCACTGCTGGAGGCTGTGGCACACAGGTGAGCAGTGCCTGTCTGTAGGTGATGCTGCAGGCTGAAGGAGCCTGATCTGTCAGATTTTTCACTTGTTCTTTGTGTCTGTCAGCTTCTGAGGCTGTCTCAGCTTAGCTGGAGAGCTCTAGATGAGTGGCAGTGACAGCTGTGATTTTGTGATTTTTCTGTGTCACTCTGGGATGTGGGGTGTCAGTAAATGATCACAAGGTGTTTGCCCACTGTGTGAGGCTGGCTGCCCTGGTCTGCTTCCTGCCAAAAAAAGGGTATAAAAAGGAAAAAGAAAGCAGTGTGAGTCTGGCACAGATGTGTTTGCTGTGCCAGGCACGGCACGTGGAGGCCGGGAGAGGGGAGGGCTCAGAGCTCAGCAGGATGGTGGGTGCGAGTCAGAATCCCAGAACGAGCTGGAAAGGCCCCGCAGGAACTGCTGGGTGGCCCTGCAAAGGATATCCCAAAATCACACCAGGTGCCTGAGGGCATTGTCCAAACACTTGTGGGGCTGTGCCAGGCTCGGTGCAGTGCCCGCTGCCCTGGGCAGCCTGTTCAGTGCCGGCCACCCTGGGGGTGAGGAGCCTTTGCTGACACCCGACCTGAGCCTGCCTGGCACAGCTGCAGGCCATTGCCTGGGCTGCTGTCACTGACAGAGCAGGGATCGGTGCCTGATGTCCCCTGCCCCTCAGAGCTCCCTGGCACAGCTGCAGGCCATTGCCTCGGCTGCTGTCCTGGGACAGAGCAGGGATCGGTGCCTGCCCTCCCTGCCCTCACAGCTGCAGGCCATTGCCTGGGCTGCTGTCCTGGGACAGAGCAGAGATGGTGCCTGATGTCCCCTGCCCTCCCCTGCCCTCACAGCTCCCTGGCACAGCTGCAGGCCGTTCCCTGGGCTGCTGTCACCGGGACACAGCAGAGATGGGTGCCTGCCCTCCCCTGCCCCTCAGAGCTCCCGGCCATTCCCTCGGCTGCTGTCCTGGGACAGAGCAGGGATCGGTGCCTGCCCTCCCTGCCCTCAGCACAGATCCGTGCCTGCCCTCCCTGCCCTCAGCACAGATCCGTGCCTGCCCTCCCAGGCGGTGCCGCCTGTGCTGAGGTGCCCCTCAGAGCCCTCCTGTCCCGGCCGAGCAGCCGCGGTGCCCTCAGCCCCTGCTCGCCCCGGAGCTCCCTCAGGGCCTCTGTCAATGCTCGCGGCCTCCTCCGGACACTGTGACAGCTTCAGGCGTTCCTGCCTTGTGCTGCCCGAAACTGCCCCGGCACGCGAGGTGCGGCTGCTCCAGCCCAGAGCGGGACAATCCCTCCCTGGCCCGGCTGTGCTGATGTCCCCAGGACAGGGCTGGCTCCCCTGGCTGTCCCCAGGACAGGGCTGGCCCTCCTGGCTGTGCCCCAGGACAGGGCTGGGTCCCCTGGCTGTGCCCCAGGACAGGGCTGGGTCCCCTGGCTGTGCCCCAGGACAGGGCTGGCTCCCCTGGCTGTCCGTGATGTCCCCTGGCTGTCCCTGCTGTCCCCTGCCCAGGCTGAGCAGCCGCGGTGCCCTCAGCCCCTGCTCACACGGTTGGGATTTTGCAGCATCCCAGAGTTGGAATTTTGCAGCATCCCAGAGTTGGAATTTGCAGCATCCCAGAGTTGGAATTTGCAGCATCCCAGAGTTGGAATTTTGCAGCATCCCAGAGTTGGAATTTGCAGCATCCCAGGGTTGGAATTTGCAGCATCCCAGAGTTTGAATTTGCAGCATCCCAGAGCTGGAATTTGCAGCATCTCAGAGTTTGAATTTGCAGCATCCCAGAGTTTCTCTGGCAGCAGCAGGGCAGGTATGGGAGCAGCTGGTGACAAATCCTTGGGATTAGAGGGGTTGGATGTGCAATTAAATTCCCTTTCAGCTCCCCCAGAGTCCAGCCTGTTTCCTTTAGCTGTGATTCATAAATGACATCCCTGCCCAAGCTGGTGTGCAGTTCTCTTAACCCCATTTACAGCTGGGGAACAAAAGGAGAATGAATTGGTGTTCAGGCAGTGAATGTTGAATTTTTTGAATTGTTAATGCACCATTCAAAGAAATCCGTTTTATTTTATTTTTAACCAAGTGTTTTGTTTTATGAAGTATTCTTTCAAAGAGGTACCAGACCTAGTGATAAAGAGTGTGGCTATTTGTTAAATTATTTGAAGCTAACTTTTTTATTTAAGAAAATGTGATGTTGAACGAATTTCATGTGTATTGAGAACTTTTTTCTGGAGTTGTGGTATATGGTGCTTTGTCTTGGGGAAGGAGACGATGGGACTAGACCAGGTATTTTTACTGTATGACATCCGATTTTAAAAAGTTCTAGCAAGTATAGTGGGTTTTCTTTAAAGAAACAGCTATTTTCTATTTAAATGAAGGGAAATTTATTAATTGATTTCTCCTCACTGTGAAATTTTAATAATTAAACCAAGTGACCTGAGAAATAACAGTCTGTTCTTAGCTAGATTATTTAACTCCAGTCTCAAGTAAAGGAGAGATTTCCCGTGCAATTCTTTTGTATTTGTGTTAAGCTGAAACTTCCTCTGGACTTGAGGTCCTTTCCCATTAAGCAAACACTTGTGCTTGTTTCACTTGCATAGTTTTAGCATGAAACCCCCCTTAATCTGTGCCTGGAGGGCTTGAATAGAAATATCCCAGTGATAAATACCTGCTAAACACCGAGGAGTCCTGCACAATCTGAATTAGCAAATTCTCAAACTCGGCTTTCCCGTGCTTCCAGGTGGATGAGGGAAGAAGGGAAAAAACATCTTTTTCCCTGGTTTTACTTCTTTGTCTTGCCTAATGGGCCACACAGATTTCTAAATCAATTTTGCAGATGTTAAATTAACAGAAAATGACACATTCGGAGTATTCTTCATTGTTATAATTGCTAGCAAGCATCAAGAGTCATTTATTGTTTGCAAAGGCACCGAGACATTTATTAATGGCACGTTTTACTGCTGGTTTCAGGAAGGATGAGTTAACGGGTCTGAGTTAAGGCCCATGGATACAATCAGCTCATTCGGTATTTTGTAATGTAGAATTAAGTGCACCTGTGCAGTATGAAGTGCCCTGCTCTGGCTCTGGTACAATATTCACACTCAGGCTTCATTTGGGAGGTTTGGGGAGTTAATTCTCTTCACACGTTGGTGATTGCTGCTTTGCTGTGGGACACGGTGCAGTCAGCACTGCAAGGATGTTCATTAAGCATGTTTGATTAGTGCATAATGAGCACCATGCATACAGTGACCTTTGAGATAATTCACTTACATGTCTTGATTCATGACTGCATTTTCCACTGGTTTGTTCTTCAGACATGAAAATGCACAAATGTCTGAGCTCTGCAAGACCTCCCAAAATGTGTTTTGTGATGATTTTATAGAGTTTTCTGCCCTCTCTGCTTTTAAAGTCAGAAATGACAGAAAGAGGCAATTAAGCTTCAATTAGCATAGCTGTGCCTGTCCATCAGTATTTCTTTGTGAATTTAAATATAAAGATGTAAATTCATGGGTCACAGGTCACTTGGGTTGGACAGCCCACCCATGACCCCAGCAGTGATGGATCCACCCCTAAAACCACATCCACCCCAGTAGTCCTTGCTATGAAATATTCCTGTTTGACCAGGCAGGTGTGCATAGTCTTGTGTCTATTTAAGGGGGAAAAAAGCCCAAATAAAACCAAAATAATTTTTTTTAAAAAATCAGGAGTATCTGTAATACTTACAGTTGTAAAATAACACTTGTGGTATGATCCTTTCAACTGAAGTCATCTTCAAAGAATCTGCAGAGCTGATTCCATTTCATTTGGCTTTCTTTGTACACAAAAGGTCTTCTGGAAACTTTGAGGTGAAGTTAATTTTGCTCTCTGAAAAGAATTTTATTTTAATAATTAATTATTTTCTGTTTAGTGGTGAAGGTTAGCAGTGATATAAGAGTGGAAGAGCAAAGTCTGCAAGAAGTGTTTCATGTGCCTAGAACATTCAGAGTAAACACTCAGTTGTGATAGGAGTGTTTCTATCACGAGCAATACTTGTTTCTTCCTCTTAAAAATCAAGTTATGATGAGATAAACCTGAGGGGAATACAGTTCAATTTGCTGCTGTAATGGCTGGAGTTATAAAATGAAGCTTCCATTTTCATTTTCATTCCTTTTTGTGTTATATTTGCATGGACCCAAGGTAGTAAAATGTTTCAATCAGAAGAGCACAAAGCCTTTTCATTTCCTCTGCACCACCAATTTGAATGATTTCCCAACCCTTGGCTGATGGTAGGTCAGGTTTTATGGAGCCTGCATTCTGCCTTTCCTGATGGAGCAGTGGCTGGGGGATGCTGAGGTTGAGCAGCCCCTGCTCCTGCTCACACATCCTCACTGCTGTGCTCAGTTTATCCTCAGTGCAGGGCTGCTCTGTGCCTGTGTCTGTGCCTTGTGAGCTCTGGGGGCAATTCCAGCTCCAGGCTCCTCTGAAATAACCCTGGGAGCTGCTCTGTGTCTGTGCCTTGTGAGCTCTGGGGGCAATTTCAGCTCCAAACTCCTCTGAAATAACCCTGGGAGCTGCTCTGTGTCTGTGCCTTGTGAGCTGTGGGAGCAATTCCAGCTCCAGGCTCCTCTGAAATAACCCTGGGAGCTGCTCTGTGCCTTGTGCTTGTGAGCTGTGGGAGCAATTCCAGCTCCAAACTCCTCTGAAATAACCTGGGAGCTGTGCTGTGTCTGTGCCTTGTGAGCTGTGGGAGCAATTCCAGCTCCAGGCTCCTCTGAAATAACCTGGGAGCTGTGCTGCCCTCACATTGTGTGCAGCCCAAGGTGTTTGCCCTGCTTTTGTCTGAAGTGTACCCATAAAACTCACCTGGAGCACAGGACCAAGCAGCCTCCCTGCACCTGCAGGAGCTGGAGAGGGGCTTGGCAAAGGGGGAATGGGTTCAGACTGGCAGAGGGCAGGCTCAGATGGAGATTTGGAACAAACTCCTCTGGCACAGGTACCCAGGGAGGCTGTGGGTGCCCCATCCCTGGCAGTGTCCCAGGGATCTGGATGGGGCTCTGGGCAGCCTGGGGTGGTGGGAAGTGTCCCTGCCATGGCAGGGGGTGATCTCTGGGGGTCCTGTCAATCCAAACCACTCTGTGACTGAATTGTACAGGACCCCTGGGTCTGCTCCTGCTGCTCTGAGGGCAGCTGTGGGGCTGTACAGTGGGCAGCTCCTGGTGTGCCCTGGAGATGAGCCTGTGTGCCAGGGAGGCAATCCCAGGAACCAAAATTAATGTCAGGGGGCTGTTACTGATCTGGGGAGGGGTGGGTGTGTGCTTTAACAGGGTATATGGCTGAAATGAGGCAGCATTCCCATATACCGTGTGTGTGAACAGCCCAGGATGACAAAAAGGGATAAAATGAGCAGCATTCCCATATACCCTGTATGTGAACAGCCCAGGATGATAAAATGAGCAGCATTCTCATGTACTGTGTGTGTGAACAGCCCAGGATGATAAAATGAGCAGCATTCTCATGTACCATGTATGTGAACAGCCCAGGATGACAAAAAGGGATAAAATGAGCAGCATTCTCATGTACCATGTGTGTGAACAGCCCAGGGTGATAAAATGAGCAGCATTCTCATGTACCGTGTGTGTGAACAGCCCAGGATGATAAAATGAGCAGCATTCTCATGTACTGTGTATGTGAACAGCCCAGGGTGATAAAATGAGCAGCATTCTCATGTACCATGTGTGTGAACAGCCCAGGATGATAAAATGAGTAGCATTCCCATGTACTGTGTATGTGAACAGCCCAGGATGACAAAAAGGGATAAAATGAGCAGCATTCCCATATACCATGTGTGTGAACAGCCCAGGATGACAAAAAGGGATGTAGAGGCACAGGGCCCACAGATGAGTTGGATACTCCAGTGCTGTTTCACAGATCTCCAGTATTGTTTTAGGTAGAAATATAATTAAAAATAAGTTATTGCATCTTATGAACTTTCATTCCCCTCTATATTTTCTTCCTCAAAAAATGGAAAACCCAGTCAGTCACTGATGTAGCTCCCCCAGTACAGCAGCCTTGCCCTCCTTTCCTTGTTCCTCCTGCATGGAAAATAAATAAATCATCCCATGGAGCCCTTGGAGGCTTCTTTCAGCCACCTGGAGAAGAGCAGGAATTTCCAGGTTGCTGATAAGCTGTTCCAGGGTTAATCACTTGCACTGCAAGGAATGCAGATGAAATTCTGACTCGCAGGATCAGATCTTAGCCCACAAAGGGGTTTGGCATTGTCTTTGACCTCAATGCAGTTGTCTGGCCCTTGGCTCTGCCCAAGGCTGGTGACTGAGACAGCCACTCCACTTTTAGGGGAACAGAAACCTTTTCCTCATCAGCAGTGACTTCAGACATATTCCAGTAACAGCGTTTTGTTGGAGGCTGTCTGGCTTTTGTCATGCCATTTTATCTGTGAGAAAGGCTCATTTTCAGTAAATCATCATTAACTGATGTTCCCTGGACTGCTGATTCATAGTCTGGGTGTGAATCACACAATACATGGCAGCAGTGACTGACTGAGGAGCACTACCCTGCAGTTTGCTCAGGCAGGAGGGGAATTCTCCATCCCAAAGGGAAGGAAGTGGGTTGATCAGTTGTATCCTTTGCAGAGGAACACTGAAAAGCAAATGCCATTTACAAACAATCAGTTTGTTTCACCGTGTTGGGCTACATCATATCTTGTCTAGAGTTGTGTACCTCGTGAAGGAAAATGCTGAGTTGGTCTTTGTTTTTCCAAGTCTGTGTTCTTGGATGAGCTTGGCCATGTGTTCTCTCCCAAGAGCAGGTTTTAGCACCTCACAACAAAGCCTTGTGGTGTCTCTGTACTGCTGGTTATGTGTTTACCAGCTGCAAGTCATTTACAGGTCTGGAGCAGATACGAGTTGTTTTGAAATTGAATTCTTTTCATCATCAAGTTTTATCCCCCAAACCTGTTCCTATGCTAATACATAATCAATCAACACACAAATAATAGGATATTGTCTGCATGCCATAATTATTTAAGTGTCTGTCTGTGTTTTCTGGTTGATGGAAAGCTGGCAGAGTTGGATCTGGCACAGCAAGACTGGTTCAGACGATTATCAGGGTGCATGTTTGACATTCTTGGCCTCTTGAGTGTTGTATTTTACACTTAGTGCTTCAAGATCAGCATGATAGATTGGCTTGCTTAGATGAATGTTTTGGTACTTTATGCTGTTATTAACTGTTCTGTTGATCCTAGAAAATATGTTTGTTTTTTCCTTGATGGATGTCCCATCACAGGAATACAGCCTGGAAATCAAGTGCTGCTTTATGCTGTGGTGGTGTTGTGTTAGAATCCCTTTCAGATGAAAAGTACTGAGATGTATAGATATAAAAACTTCAGGGAAATGCAGAATGTCCTGCTGCTGTCTTGGGATGGAAATGCACAGCCCTTGTCAGCTGCCTGCAGGCTGGGTGGCTCTGGTGTTACCCATGAACGTGATGGAATTTCCTGAGGATGAACTGAAGGAGCCTGGCAAGCCCAAAGGGTGGCAGAGCTCCTCACACATCCCTCTGCTCACCCAGCATGGCTGAGATGGGTGAAAGCTGAGACAGGAACGAGCCAGGCTCTCCAGGAGAGCCCAGAGCTGCCCTTGGACTGCATTATAGGCTGCTGTGCTCACACACGTGTGTGCTTTTGTACATGTGTGCACACAGTACTTGGGGTTTTGTACATGTGTGCACACAGCACTTGGCGTTTTGTACATGTGTGCACACAGTGCTGGGGCTTGGGGTTTTGTACATGTGTGCACACAGTACTTGGGGTTTTGTACATGTGTGCACACAGTGCTGGGGATCCTGGCATTTTGTACATGTGTGCACACAGTGCTGGGGCTTGGGGTTTTGTACATGTGTGCACACAGTGCTGGGGCTTGGGGTTTTGTACATGTGTGCACACAGTGCTTGGCATTTTGTACATGTGTGCATACAGTACTTGGGGTTTTGTACATGTGTGCACACAGTGCTGGGGCTTGGGGTTTTGTACATGTGTGCACACAGTGCTTGGCATTTTGTACATGTGTGCACACAGCACTTGGGATTTTGTACATGTGTGCACACAGTGCTGGGGCTTGGGGTGTTGTACATGTGTGCACACAGTGCTGGGGCTTGGGGTTTTGTACATGTGTGCATACAGTACTTGGGGTTTTGTACATGTGTGCACACAGTGCTGGGGCTTGGGGTTTTGTACATGTGTGCACACAGTACTTGGGGTTTTGTACATGTGTGCACACAGTGCTGGGGCTTGGGGTGTTGTACATGTGTGCACACAGTGCTGGGGCTTGGGGTGTTGTACATGTGTGCACACAGTGCTGGGGCTTGGGGTTTTGTACATGTGTGCACACAGTACTGGGGCTTGGCGTTTTGTACATGTGTGCACACAGTGCTGGGGCTTGGGGTTTTGTACATGTGTGCACACAATACTTGGGGTTTTGTACATGTGTGCACACAGTGCTGGGGCTTGGCGTTTTGTACATGTGTGCATACAGCACTGGGGCTTGGGATTTTGTACATGTGTGTACACAGTGCTGGGGTTTTGTACATGTGTGCACACAGTGCTGGGGCTTGGGATTTTGTACATGTGTGCACACAGTGCTGGGGTTTTGTACATGTGTGCACACAGTGCTGGGGCTTGGCATTTTGTACATGTGTGCACACAGTACTTGGGATTTTGTACATGTGTGCACACAGTGCTGGGGTTTTGTACATGTGTGCACACAGTGCTGGGGCTTGGGATTTTGTACATGTGTGCACACAGTGCTGGGGTTTTGTACATGTGTGCACACAGTGCTGGGGCTTGGGATTTTGTACATGTGTGTACACAGTGCTGGGGTTTTGTACATGTGTGCACACAGTGCTGGGGCTTGGGATTTTGTACATGTGTGCACACAGCACTTGGGGTTTTGTACATGTGTGCACAGAGTCCTTGGGATTTTGTACATGTGTACACACAGTGCTGGGGTTTGGCATTTTGTACATGTGTGCACACAGTGCTGGGGATCCTGGGATTTTGTACATGTGTGCACACAGTGCTGGGGATCCTGGGATTTTGTACATGTGTGCACACAGCACTTGGGGCTCGGGGTGCTGCTCAGGACACTGCATGCAGGAACAAATTCCCAAGTGTTTCTACACAGACATGATGCAGCATCTGTGTTTCTGTTTCAATCCAGATTCTGGGTTATGCTGTCCCTTGAAAAGCAGCTGGAGATGTGCAGGAATTTTGGATGATGTTTCCTTCAGATCTTTCTCCTGGGTACTCTGCATTGCTCAGTTTGTTCTTGTGCCCATGGTGTCTCTCATTACAGCCCAGGTACATGACCATAGCATGGAGCCATGTATGTAAGAACTGCCTGTGTGCTTTTGTAGGGTTTGGAACCCTAGAGGCTGTGCTCAAACAGGGTCATTTTCTATGGTCACTAAAATTTCAGTTCTCCTGCACTGAAAAGGTCACCAAATCTCCTTTATAACCATCTGTGTAAGTAACTTAGTCTGTTGATTTTTAATAGATAACCTTTGTTTTGTTGTGCACCTGCTCTGAGCTGGTTTACTGTGAGGCATGTCCAGTTCAGCACACATGTACAGCAGTATTTCACATTACTGACCCATGTCCAGTTTAGCACACATGTACAGCAGTATTACACATGACTGAGGCATGTCCAGTTCAGCACACATGTCCAGCAGTATTACACATGACTGACACATGTCCAGTTCAGCACACATGTACAGCAGTATTACACATGACTGACCCATGTCCAGTTTGGCACACATGTCCAGCAGTATTACACATGACTGACACATGTCCAGTTCAGCACACATGTACAGCAGTATTACACATGACTGAGGCATGTCCAGTTCAGCACACATGTCCAGCAGTATTACACATGACTGACCCATGTCCAGTTCAGCACACATGTCCAGCAGTATTACACATGACTGACCCATGTCCAGTTCAGCACACATGTACAGCAGTATTACACATGACTGACCCATGTCCAGTTCAGCACACATGTCCAGCAGTATTACACATGACTGACACATGTCCAGTTCAGCACACATTTCCAGCAGTATTTCACATTGTTGTACCTGAGACTGCAAGCCAGGTACAGTGGTGGCTCTGAGCCCCAGCTGAACATGGAACACAGACAGGGACAGACAAATCCCCTGTGGGGCCTGGGATCATTCTGTGCTCCTTGCAGTGCCAAACACAGCAGGTTTTTATGTTCTGCAAATAATCATTTTTTCCCAGGCCTGATTCCAGCCTTCACCTCCAAGAGAATATTGCTCAATACAATTAAACAGCAATGCTGAGGGTGGAGAGAGTAGGAAACCTTGGCTGCATGGGGATCTTTGGAAATGGGCTCAGTGAGTGAGTGAGTAATTACTGCTCTGCACTGATAATTACTGAACTATTAATGTGCTCACAAACCACAGCTCCTCAGATTGCAGCTTCTTCCTGTGAACACCTCTGGCATGCAGCTCATGGGTGCAGGACCATGGCAGGGGTCTGTGGTGCCCTTCTGTGTGAGTTAAATACCTTGGCATGACATGTCCAAAAACTGGCACTTGCACCTGGAGAGGCACTGGGAACTGCTTCATACCCGGGCTAATTCTAATTATTCTCTGTCATGTAGAAATAGATCTTAATTTAGATTAATAGCAGAGCTCTCTGGGGCATTTTCAAAATAGCCCAGGCAAATGGCTTCCATAAAATATATATATATGTGTGTGTATTGATTTAGCTGTGATTTTATTTCTTTTTTTTTCTGGCTTTTTTTTTTTTTTGCAACTAAAAATAGATTTTGATGCCAATATCCTCTTTAGACTGACAACCAGAGATGATTGTCACAAGGTTAGATTCTCAAAAGGAGCAGATAAATCCCCAAACAAGCACTGTGTGTGTGGGTGTTGGTGAGCTGCTGTTTCAAATATCACCACGAGGTTTTTGTGGCAGTGTGTGGTGATGTTTGCTTTGCTCTCTCCATTCTCCTGAACAGTAATTAATGCCTGGGATCAGCATGGGTGCTGCTGCCATGAAATGCACTGCAGGAAGAACAAAAGAATGATGTGTGCTTTGAAAAGGAGCCAGAGAGTGAACAATTAGTACAGCCTGCTTAATTACAGCCTTTTCCAGAGCATGTTGGGTTTTGGATCTCCTCAAAAACCAATCACTGCATGGCTTTTTACAGCCAAGGCAGCAAAAGGAGTTTGGTGCCCGTTAGAGACAGAACAATAATCCAGGTTTTGTTTTCAGTGTAGTGTGGGGAAAAGTTGAGACTGAAGAACAGCTGAACAAAAAGAAACATTGAGCAAAGAGAAACAGGTTCTGTGTCTCTGATCCATTTTCAATCTAAGCATTGTTTGTAATAGCTCTGCACCTTATCTCCTTTTGTCAGCATCACACATATTCTCACCCTTGCAGTGAGTGTGCAAAACCTCTCATTGACCTGGAGTTACTTTAGGTGAGCATTGTTATAAAAGTAAGGCTCTTACTAGTTCTAAAATAGCAGGTTGATTTACGTGCTTATTTTTCCAATATTCAGAGGAAAAAGTAGTTAAATAGCACTGTTTGGTATGCAAGAAGGGAATACTTCCTAAGCTTCACTGCTGTCATCTGCAAGTCCCTAAATGGCTTTTGGCAAGTAGATAACTTAGAAATTGCTTTAGTGACAGAAGTGTTTTGAAAATAAACCTTGAAAGTGAGAATATGAAACCTGTAATTACCTAATGGAAGACTGAAATGGTTTTTAAGGCAATCTGAAGGGTAAACACTGGGGTTGTGCAGTTATCAACCTCTCCCCATGCTGTGCTGTGTCTGTGTGCTCTGGAACAGCCCAGGATTGTCCAGGTGCCCATCAGTCACACAACGTGCAGGTGAGCCATGGTATCACAGAAACATGGAAAATGTCTTTGCTCTGCAGGCAGTGGCATTTGTGGGGGCAGAGAAGTTCTTCCCGATTTTTTTATCTTTTTGCTTTTATATTTTTATTGGAGTCCTTGCTGTCCTTGTGCCAGGGCCAGGGAGTGTGTTTGATGTGAGAGCTGGTGCCCTGCTGTACTCCAGTGTTTTACTGGGGCTCAAACCCCTGAATTCCTGGCCTTGGGCTGGTGCCTCCTCCTCTTTGCCATGGGGGCATCTGCAGCTGAGCATGGCCGTGGGATGTGGGGCTGACACAGGGGAACAACAATGGCAGAGGAACTGCTGGGTTCTTGTGTTCTGGCCTTTGCTCAGCTGAGCTGGGCACTCGGGTGGTGTGCTGGGGATGGCACAGGGCAGAGGAGCTGCTCTGTGGTGGGTTCTGGGCTGGCCCAGCTGATGGACAATCCAGAACTGATGGACAATCCAGAACTGATGGACAATCCAGAACTGAAGGTGTGAAGGAGCAGGAGCTGCTCTGTGGTGGGTCTGTGCTGGCCCAGCTGATGGACAATCCAGAATTGATGGACAATCCAGAACTGAAGGTTGAAGGAGCAGGAGATGCTCTGTGGTGGGTTCTGGGCTGGCCCAGCTGATGGACAATCCAGAACTGATGGACAATCCAGAACTGAAGGTTGAAGGAGCAGGAGATGCTCTGTGGTGGGTTCTGGGCTGGCCCAGCTGATGGACAGTACAGAACTGAAGGTGCAGCTGCTGCTTTGACATGGAGCTCTCCTGTTCTGCAGACAGTGAGGGTGGCACTGGCCCCTGTGCCAGCTGTGGTGCTGTTTCTCCAGATCTGAGCCATCAGCTCTCTGCCTTTATAACGTCACACTGCTCCCCAAATGCAGATTATCACAGGATGAAACAGCTTTAGTGTCCCCTGTCTGTGCTGGTGTGCATCCCCTCACACTGCAGACACAGTGAGCACCTTTGTTTTTGCAGTGGTTCTCCTCTGGTTTTATTTGGTGTGTAAATCTCTGTCCAATGACTGTGTTAGTGCTCCTCCAGTGGGACTGGTGTGCTGGTTTTACCTGCAGGTGTGCACAGAGGTTATCTGTGCATCTGGAATTAGTCAGGCACAGATCAATGCTATCTCTGTAACTGTTTTCTCCTCGCTTAGAAAGAAAACAAAGTTGATTGCCCATGAGTGGGTGTAGAAAAGCAAAGGAAAGTTTTCTGATAGGCTCTGTGCTGTGTTGGATGGTGTTTGCTTCCTTGTGCAACTCCACTCATTCCTCCAATATTTTTTTTTAATGAAATGAACTCGTCCAGGCACATAGTTATTTATCATAAACAGTTTAGAAGCTTTAGAGACTCTTTTCTATCTGTTGTTTGTTTCAATTAAGGATCATTTTCACAATAACTGCCCGGTCTTCAATACACTGTGTCACAATTTGCTTGTGTAGCTGAGGGCAAAAATGTGTTTTTAATATATTTGGGATGAATTGAAGATGAAGCTTTACTGTCCTTGTGGCAGGAGCTGCAGTTTCTCTTATTTGCAGGAATAAGCCACTGCCCATCATTTCTTGAAGCCTTTTTTAAGCTCATTGCCCAGGTGAGATTGAGGGTACAGCTCCAGCTGGCACAGAGCACTGTGCAGTGCTGCTCCCAGGGTGCAGACTGTGGTTTCTGCTGTTTTGGGAAAGGTGATGCCCAGGGGTCTGGGGAGGAGGGATGAGGAGATGCTGATGGGCTCTGCACAGCCATGAGCCCTGAACCAGAGCTGACCTGCAGGGCTGGCCCTGCCCTGCACAGCTGCTCACACAGCACATTCTGGGGACTCTGAGAGGGTAAATGCACAAAAATCAAATCATGGAACCAGCCTTACTCAAGTTTTCAGCCTTGTGAGTTGTATGGTCTTTTCATTAAAAACTGACTGTACAAATTTATCTTAATTGTGCTGGAAGAACATCTTTCACATATTCCACAGTGGGTGTTGTGTACAATGTGAGTTGGGCTTTCAGTGCCTGTTTGTGGTTGTGCTGTCCTTGTTGTGAAAGCTGTCATGGGTCTGGATGCAGCATTTCTGAGCCACCTGCTGCTCCTCTGCTCTGCTCTGCTCCTCCCCACTGCTTCCCTTTTGGGGCTGCATTAAACCTGGGGCAGCCCCTGTGTGCCAAACCTGCTTTTGCCACTGCTCTCTGCTGGTGTTTGATTGATTGATTGCCCCTTCCCACCCTGGCAGCACAGCCAGGGCACCCACCCAGCCCTGGGGTTTGACCAGCAGTGCCCAGTGGGAGCATTGACAGATCTGTTCCAAGATAATATGCACTGTGTGCTTATATACAGGTGGGAATGCCCTGCTGCCCCAGGTGTGCCCTGCTGCCCCCAGGTGTGCCCTGCTGCCCCAGGTGTGCCGTGCTGCCCCAGGTGTGCCCTGCTGCCCCCAGGTGTGCCCTGCTGCCCCAGAGGTGCCCCTGCTGCCCCCAGAGGTGCCCTGCTGCCCCAGGTGTGCCCTGCTGCCCCCAGAGGTGCCCTGCTGCCCCCAGAGGTGTCCTGCTGCCCCCAGAGGTGCCCTGCTGCCCCAGGTGTGCCCTGCTGCCCCCAGAGGTGCCCTGCTGTCCCCAGAGGTGCCCTGCTGTCCCCGGGTGTGCCCTGCTGTCCCCAGAGGTGCCCTGCTGCCCCAGGTGTGCCCTGCTGTCCCCAGAGGTGCCCTGCTGTCCCCGGGTGTGCCCTGCTGTCCCCAGAGGTGCCCTGCTGCCCCAGGTGTGCCCTGCTGTCCCTAGAGGTGCCCTGCTGCCCCCGGGTGTGCCCTGCTGCCCCGGGTGTGCCCTGCTGTCCCTGGTGTGCCCTGCTGCCCCGGCTGTGCCCTGCTGTCCCTGGTGTGCCCTGCTGTCCCCAGGTGTGCCCTGCTGCCCCAGGTGTGCCCTGCTGCCCCCGGCTGTGCCCTGCTGCCCCCGGCTGTGCCCTGCTGTCCCTGGTGTGCCCTGCTGTCCCCAGGTGTGCCCTGCTGCCCCAGGTGTGCCCTGCTGCCCCCAGAGGTGCCCTGCTGCCCCTGGTGTGCCCTGCTGTCCCTGGTGTGCCCTGCTGTCCCTGGTGTGCCCTGCTGTCCCCAGGAGTGCCCTGCTGGCTCCAGGAGTGCCCTGCTGTCCCCAGAAGTGCCCTGCTGGCCCCAGGACTGCCCTGCTGCCCCGGGTGTGCCCTGCTGCCCCCAGGAGTGCCCTGCTGCCCCAGGTGTGCCCTGCTGCCCCAGAGGTGCCCTGCTGCCCCCAGGTGTGCCCTGCTGCCCCAGGTGTGCCCTGCTGCCCCCGGGTGTGCCCTGCTGTCCCCGGGTGTGCCCTGCTGTCCCCGGGTGTGCCCTGCTGCCCCCGGGTGTGCCCTGCTGCCCCCGGCTGTGCCCTGCTGCCCCGGGTGTGCCCTGCTGCCCCCGGGTGTGCCCTGCTGCCCCCGGCTGTGCCCTGCTGCCCCCGGCTGTGCCCTGCTGCCCCGGGTGTGCCCTGCTGCCCCCAGAGGTGCCCTGCTGCCCCCGGCTGTGCCCTGCTGCCCCCGGGTGTGCCCTGCTGCCCCCAGAGGTGCCCTGCTGCCCCGGGTGTGCCCTGCTGCCCCGGGTGTGCCCTGCTGCCCCCAGAGGTGCCCTGCTGCCCCCGGCTGTGCCCTGCTGCCCCGGGTGTGCCCTGCTGCCCCCAGAGGTGCCCTGCTGCCCCCCTGGTCCTTACTCATCTGTCTGAAGGGCTGGGCTGCTCAGGGCTGAGCTTGTCGTGTGGCTGTTGATATTTCTTGTCTCTGAACACGACTGTTTCTGTGGTTTTGGGAAATCAGAACTTTTGTAAAGGGTTGGGATTATCTGAAGCCATCACTTGCCAGGTGGAAGCTGCAGCAGATCTCATATTCCTCACAACAGTGACAGTCCTTAGGATCAGTGAAGCTTGGACCTCTCCAAGTGACAAACGATATTGTGTTTCTAGAAGTTGAAGAAATCTGAGTAGTTTTAAACTGACTTTTACTGCTTGTCGTATTTTATCTATTTTTTCTAAATGATGACTTGTGGACTTGTTGGTGAAATCTGCTTAGGGTGTTTAATATCTGCTCAGATTTTCTGGGAAATTGCCATCTGTCAGTGTGTGAGTTCCATATCTGCCAAGGACAGTGATCAGAACTTGTGTCTGAAGGAAACCCAGGCACTGAGAAACTTCACTGATGGTTTGCCTCTACATTTGAGTGAAATGGATTTTTATAGAAGCAAACCTCTCCATCAAATACTCCAACCCAAAGTTCACAGTTGTGTACATTTCTGGGTGTGATTTTTAGCTTTATTCCCATTCCTTAGACTTGGTGAGAAAAAAAGTCTTCACCTCAAGTGTCTGGTAAATCCCTTAGATTTTAATAATCTGCTGAAGAATGTCCAGTGAATCTTCAAATGTAATGATTGAATGATATTTGTCTTAATTATTTAGACCATTTTTCCTTCTTTACTGTATCTGAAAGGTGATCTGTGCAGTTCCAAGAGCAAGGGCACCTTGCAGAAGTTGGCAAATGTGCCAAGTTTGTATTCCAGCCCTTCACTGTAGGAAATTATTTAGTGCAATTGCCTGAAAAAACATTTGGTGTCAGTGGAGCTAAAAAGCATGAAAAGGTCCAGAGCTGACCTTTGGAGGGGAAATATTCCCCATGCTTGGTGGAGCACATCTGCACCTTGTGCTTCCTCTTGGCTGAGCTGGTGTTTGAGCATTTACTGAGCAGTGAGCCTGTGCTAAAGCCATTCCTGAGTCATGGTGTCCTCTTGCCTTGTCCCTGTGCTAAAGCCATCCCTGAGTCATGGTGTCCTCTTCATCCCTGTGCTCCAGCCACTCCTGAGTCATGGTGTCCCTTCTTCCTGCCTTGTCCCTGTGCTCGAGCCACTGCTGAATCATGGGGACTTCTTCCTGCCTTGTCCCTGTGCTAAAGCCATCCCTGAGTCATGGTGTCCCCTCTTCCTGCCTTGTCCCTGTGCTAAAGCCATCCCTGAGTCATGGTGTCCCTTCTTCCTGCCTGTGCTCGAGCCATCCCTGAGTCATGGTGTCCTCTCTTCCTGCCTTGTCCCTGTGCTAAAGCCACTCCTGAGTGTGCTGTCCCCTCTTCCTCCCCTGTCCCTGTGCTCCTCCCTGGCCCCCCCAGCAGTGCCACAGCTGGCTGCAGGGCTGGTGTTTGCTGCTCCTGCCTGCACACAGCACATCCCTGCAGTGTTGGTGTCTGCTCTGCAGGGAGGGACAGGGAGCCTGGTGCTGATGCCCTGTGCAGGCTGACCTGCAGCACAGCCTGGGCAGGGCTCAGGAACAAAGCTGGGTTTATGAGGAAGCTCCTAATGAATAAGCACCAGAGCCCACCCCAGGATTTATTAGAAAGCTCCTAATGAATGAGCACCAGAGCCCACCCCAGGAGAACCAAAATGGTCACAAAACATGGACCACTGGGCACGGGGTCTGTCAGTGTGATCAGCTCTGCTCCACTGGCAGTTTGGAGTTCACTGTCCCATTCCAGCTCCAGCCCATGCAGTCCCATCCTGTTATTCTCTCTTCCTTTTGCTGCTGTTTGTGCTCCTGGGCTGGGATTTGGATCATTTGTCCTTGGTGCCAGCTGGAGCAGGAGTTGTTCTGTCTCCCTGCTCTGATCTGGAGCCCAGACCCACCACTGGAGCAGAGTGTGAAACACAGAGTAGCTCAAAGCCCAGGCAGCAGTGGGACCCTCTCTTCTGCAGACCTGGTGGTGCTGCAAAGTGTTGGTGTGGAACTCACCTAGCCCTAGGCAAGATGTACTTGTTCTTATTCTTTTCTTCAAGGTATTGCTCATGGATTGCTGCAGGTGCAGTGAGCTTTGGAAATGTGGATGAATGGTTTCCAGGTGGGAAGGCATAAATCCAGCACTGGGCACAGGAGGATCAGTGGGAGTGTCCCCAGTTCAGTATGAACCACATGAAATAATTAATTCTCTGTCTGCATTATTGCCCCTTACCTGAGTATAAAAGTTGCAGTTTGTTTTGTATGCTCAATTCAAACAAGCAGAAAGGGACAGGAATTTGCAGAGTGAATGGCAGTAGCTGCCCCAAAACCAGAGATATTAAAGTTTTAAGGAGCAATCAGGAAACCATTTCTGCTGAATTGATCTGGGTATGAGCAGCATGCAGTCAGGGGGAGGCACCTGAGGGTACCACGTTCTTCAATAACATTTCTCATCTGTAACTTTGGTGATTTAACACAAAGGAGTGTACCACGTTCTTCAATAACATTTCTGGTCTGTAACTTTGGTGGTTTGACACACAGGAGTGTACCATATTCTTCAATAACATTTCTCACCTGTAACTTTGGTGGTTTGACCCAAAGGAGTGAAGCACTTTGGCTTTTATCAGATGAAATTCTCAGCAAGGCAGTTCTCAGTGAATTTCATGGCTGGTTTCTGTTGTCCCTGCTGGGCTGTGGTGCTGGAGTTGGTGCCTCTGGTGGACAAATCAGTCGCATTTCAGGAGGGTGCCCTGCCCACAGCATCTCCCTGCAGGGCAGGGTGCAGGCACATCCCAGCCCAGCATCCTCAGGTGTGTGCAGGTGACACAGGGACAGCTGAGGGGAGCAGCAGAGCAATGCCAGCCCAGTCTGCTCTGGGTTCACCTCATCTTGGGGTTTGCTGCTGCCAGATGAGGCAAGGGTTTCTCCTGGGCTGTGTTTGGAGCCTTCACAACTCAGTTCTGGTGGCTCTGGCTGCAGCCATGTCTTTGGTGG
The DNA here is from genome assembly GCA_009764595.1 of Geothlypis trichas. Taxonomy (NCBI): domain Eukaryota; kingdom Metazoa; phylum Chordata; class Aves; order Passeriformes; family Parulidae; genus Geothlypis; species Geothlypis trichas. The sequence goes on along the minus strand of CM019906.1, from coordinate 221,905 downwards.
GACTTTAATCCCATTTATGAACCCTGTTGGACTTTGGTGTTTGGGGCTTTTTTAGCACAGCTAAACCTGGCAGGTAACCTCCTTTTGTTTTTGTCTTTGGTTCAAGCAAAAATTCCAGGCAGGAGCTGTTAAACTGTGCAGGGAAAATTGGAATGGCTGTCAGGAATGGTTGTCAGTGCTAACACAGCTGTTTGCAAAAGTTACAGCAAGTTTTGTTTTTTATGTAATTTTTTATTAAAGGCTGAATTTTAGGCAGGCATCCCTTGGGGTCAGGCTGTGATAACAAAGAGCAGGGTGTGCTATCAGCCAGTGATAGGAGAGACATTTACTGGAAACACTGACAAAAACAAACCCAGTAAAACTACAAACCACAGGATTGTTTTCATAATTCACCTGATCTTACAGCTCATCTATTCGAAAGAAAAGCAAATTGCTACTTGTAAACAAAGTGAGTCTTCAAATGCCTTTTTCAGATCTTCATCTTGCAATAGTCTCTAAACAGCATCACTCCAAATACTTGAGCAGAGCATTGTGTTTGCACTGCAGTGCTTCACCCCTCAGTCTCTTGTGCTTTCACTGCTCTCTGGTCTGTGCCAAACCATCCTGGCTGTTCCTGCTGCTGTTTCCAGGCGTTTTCTTACCCAGTTCTCTAGGGAATTGTTAATCTAATGAAAAGACAGGCTAAATTATGCTTTGGCATAATATTCCATAAAACTCCTGAGATTTCATTTTGTTTTCCTCTCTTTGGGATGCTGAGTCATCATGTTTATGAAAAATCACACATCACTATCTGGAAATGCAATAATTTATTTAAAAGTGCTGACTGCCACACTTTATCTGCTAAACTAAGCAAGGCCTAAACTGGCTCTGATCAATGGGCTTTGGTCAATGTGCTGCAGTTCTGGACTGGCTCTGATCAATGTGCTGCAGTTCTGAACTGGCTCTGATCAATGTGCTGCAGTTCTGGACTGGCTCTGATCAATGTGCTGCAGTTCTGAACTGGCTCTGATCAATGTGCTGTAGTTCTGAACTGGCTCTGATTAATCAATCAAAATTATTCCCAATTTTGTCGCTGTCACCTTCAGAGATTGACACTGTCCTGACCAATCTGTTTGCATGTTAACCTTGGAATGTGAGCACTTCCAAGCTGTTTAATGCAGTGCAGCATGACAGAAATGACATTAAACCTTGTTTCAACAGCTGGAGTAATTTTATCTCAACCCTTTTAATTAAAATCCCTTCCTGCTATTTCTTTCACTGCACTGTGAGTCTGCCATGTGCTCCTTGGGTGGAAATGTTGTGTAGAACTGTGCATCATGCAGGATTTCAGAGTCTGTGCTCAGGCTTTTGTTTAAACCCATTTTTGTGCATCCCAGGAGGAATTGGGAAGCCTATGTGGAGTTGTGTTTGGATATCTGGATTTTTACAGATGTTCCTGCTCAGAGCTGTCACTGTGCCATCAGCAGGTGTGGGGTGGTGCAGGTGCTCCCTGCTTGGCAGGGTAACTCTGGATGTTGTTAGGATGTGAACTAAAATGCCATTTTCCTCAGGAGTCCCTGGGATGTGAACTAAAATGCCATTTTCCTCAGGAGTCCCTGGGATGTGAACTAAAATGCCATTTTCCTCAGGAGTCCCTGGCATGTGAACTAAAATGCCATTTTCATCAGGAGTCCCTGGCATGTGAACTAAAATGCCATTTTCATCAGGAGTCTGGGTGATCAGGGTCTGTGTGTGGGGCTGGCACAGGGGATTTAATGCCATTTTTAATGGCTGGAATTTGGTCTGTGGGCATCATCTGTGCCCTGGCATGGCCCTGGCATGGCCCTGGCATGGCTGTAGTGTCACCCCCACGCTCCCCAGGGGTGACAGACTGGGACAGGAATTGTCTCCTCTCCCTGGCTCCCAAGTGGAGCTGCAGCTGCAGCCTGGGTTCTCTGAGAGGCTTTTGTTCCCTTGAGCAGCTGAATATTCATTTATGCATCACACTGCACATTGGTGAGGAAAATGAGGGCTGAGGCTTTTCAGGGCTTCGATTGAGATGCAGGAATGAATCACAAATGGCTTGAAGAGTTCTGTGATTCATCTCCTTATTGCTGGAGGAAATGTGTTGAACATCATCAGTGCCTTCCAGCGTGGGCTGTGCTTGCTGCAGGGAATTGTGAGCACCTGGGTGAGGGAGACTGGGGAGAAAAATGTTCCATAATCTGAGATTCACAGAAAGTGCTTCCCTCTGCTGTGCCCAGATTGACATTGGCACTGGGGTTCCAGGAGTGGGGAGTTGAAGGGTTGGGTTTAATTTGTTGTTATGAGCTGCAGTGGAGGCATCACCTACATTGAAGGTGATCTGTTCCCCCCCAGCTGTGTGCTCCAGGGCTTCCTGCAGATCTAGAAATGTCATTTTCTCAATTTTGTTTTTGCATACACCTTCTATTTTTCTCATAACAAATGAGAAACGTTAGCATCTGGTCTGGTTGGTTGGGAATACAGGTATTCTTCATGCATGTTTCATTTCACTAAGCTATGAAGAAATTATTTAAATTTGCACAGAAATGATTTTACTGGGCAGTCATTAACTGTAGTGTGGGATGAGTGTGCACATGTATGGAGAATTTGCTGTTATTGGGAGGACACATCCTTGGTTTGCTGAATGCTCTGGGCATTTTTGCAAGGTGTGATGAAGAGGCACAGGAATTATTCTGCTCTTATTGGCTTCTCCTCTTTGTGCCCCAAATACATCTTTCTCTTAGGAAATGGCTGTCAGTGAGCTTTAATAAATGAGTTTGGTGGAGGCCCAGCCCTGGCCAGAGGATGCTGGTTCATGTGTGGAAGTGAATGAACTCCTGTGCTGTGAAATGAATTCTGTGCTGTGCAAATTGTGCCTGGGAGGAGGTGCAGGACCAGAACCAGGTCACACAGGTACCTGGGAATGCCAAAAGCATCCCAGTGAGCAGGAAAGGCCCTGCACACAGAGCTGGGAACTCAGGGGTTTCACTGTAATTGGAAATTCCTGCAAATCTGAGCCAAAACCATCCCAGTGAGCAGGAAAGCACTGCACACAGAGCTGGGAACTCAGGGGTTTCACTGTAATTGCAAATAGCTGCAAATCTGAGCCAAAACCATCCCAGTGAGCAGGAAAGCACTGCACACAGAGCTGGGAACTCAGAGAATTCACTGTAATTGGAAATAGCTGCAAATCTGAGCCAAAACCATCCCAGTGAGCAGGAAAGCACTGCACACAGAACTGGGAACTCAGGGGTTTCATTCAGTTGGAAATTCCTGCAGATCTGAGCCAAAACCATCCCAGTGAGCAGGAGAGGCCCTGCACACAGAGCTGGGAACTCAGGGGTTTCACTGTAATTGGAAATAGCTGCAAATGTGAGCCAAAAGCATCCCAGTGAGCAGGAAAGGCACTGCACACACAGCTGGGAACTCAGGGATTCCATTCCAATTGGAAATAGCTGCAAATCTGAGCCCAAACCATCCCAGTGAGCAGGAAAGCACTGCACACAGAGCTGGGAACTCAGGGGTTTCATTCAATTGGAAATTCCTGCAAATCTGAGCCAAAACCATCCCAGTGAGCAGGAGAGGCACTGCACACACAGCTGGGAACTCAGGGGTTTCATTCCATTGGAAATACCTGCAAATCTGAGCTAAAACCATCCCAGTGAGCAGGAAAGCACTGCACACACAGCTGGGAACTCAGGGATTCCATTCCAATTGGAAATTCCTGCAGATCTGAGCCTGGCCCATTCCTGATGGGCATCTCTGCTCTGGCAGGCACAGAGGCAGCTGTGCCAGGCTGGTTCTGTGTCTGGCCTGGGAGGTTCAGAGCCATCCAGGTGATGAGATCTACAGAGATTTCATGTGGGGACAGCAGTGAAGGCAGCAATGTACTGCAGGAAGGAGGCTGCTTGCAGGAAAGCAGTAAAGTGAGTGCATGCCAAGGACATGTCCTTTAGGGAGGAAAACATAGGAAAGCATTGTTACTATACATTTGAAAAAAATGAAAAGTTGTTTTGGTTGATTTAAAAAAATTGTTATTTTAAATTATATACACAACTTTACCCCAAAGTGATTTTCTTCCATTCCCTGCCACTTGGTGTTTTGGCTGCTGGCTGTGTGCAGCTCACTGGTGTTTGGGTTATTTGGAATTTCTGGGCTGGGTGTTCATTGCCTTTGTGTGTGCTGTGAATGTCAGTGAGGGCAGGGACGTTTGGTGAGGTTCAGGCTGGATCTGCCCTTGTGCTCCTGTTCTCCCTGCTGCCTTTGGCTGTTCTGCCTTGGAGGAACATCTCGTGGGTGGGAAGGAAATGAAGCACAGCCAGCAGGTTTCTAAATGAGGCTGATGTGACTTAGACAAGAACAGGGCTGTGGAGCTCTGGAGTGCAAAGATTGAACTTGTGTTGCCTTATCCTGTAAGTCAGCAGCAAAGCCACAGAAAGATTGCACTAATTGGGAATCCTCTTCATTTCTTGTAGCCAATGGAAGAAATCTTCACCCCTGAAAGCTTGGAGAATTATACTGAATGTGGTGATGATGGCCCGTTTGAATGGACAGGATTCTTTGAGACTAATTACTTTGGCCAATTAATAGTGATGAATTAGCAGACATTTAGAGTCTGTGCTCACCTGAGCTGCAGCCATCAGCTCTGTGTGGGGAGGGTTCAGTTCCCCTCCTTATCCCCCTGCATCCCTTCAAAGTCATCCATTCTAATCTCAGCAAGAGGCTCTTGGGCTTTTCTCCTTGCCCACCTCCTCCTCACACATTGTGAATCTATTGATTTTATTTAAGATTTTTCCTGCTTTACCATTGTGTCCCTGCTGAGCTCTGTGATGAGTTGTTTTTGCCAACACAAAACATTGCAGTGGGAGCCCATTCTCTCTTAAACCTGCCAGTGCAGCTACCACACAAAACCAGCAAAATCTGAGTTAAAGGAAGCTCACATTGAACTCCAGCAATCCCTGCAATGAACAGAAAGCCAAAGGAAAGCAGCTTTGGTGGTGCTTCACTGAACTGTACTGAACAGGCTCAAAGGGACATGAGCACCACACACAGGAGCTGAACACTGTTCAAATGCTCCAGATTATTTTCTACCTTGTGTTTCCCCTGAGCTGTGGAAATTGGCCAACATCTGTGAGATGCTAAAGAACATTTCTGCTGCTGGAAAATGAGAATATTCTCCTTGTGCAGCCTGCCTCCCTGCTTCTCCCTCTGTCACCCTGCTGAGCCTGCTTGCAGCTCTGCTTCCATCTGATGTGGGCTGGCACAGCTCAGCCTCTGCAGAGCTGCTGGGCTTGGTCACCCTGGCAGTGTGTAGGAGCAAGATGTTCTTAAGGGTCCCAGTTAATTTATATATATATATGTATTTATATATGCCTATTCCTTATAGCAGAGCTGTGGCACAAATGTGCCTTTTTCTGCTTTTCTGTGGTGCTGAGACCCCTGCACATTTCTGGTTGTTCTCAGCTCTCTTGCTGTGTCTGGTGGAGCTCTTTCATTTTGAACAATCAGTGTTTAAAGGAAAATGTTCAGAGGTGGCCATGGCTTTCCTCTTGTGTCAGTGAACCAGGGCACTGAAAGGAAAAACTCACCAGGAGGGTGTAAAGGAAAAACACCCCATGAGCAGTGCTGGACTGACCAGGAGCCTGTCCTGGTTCTGCACATCAGTGTGCAGTTTGTTTGCAGTTTCTCTGCAGGGCAGGGTGGATGTGATAATGCATCTTTGTCCCAGGCTGAGTTTTTGTGAAGGATCAAGCTGTGGCTTTTTCCTGGGAAGCATAATGAATTCTTCATTGTGTGTTTTTGGATCACAAGGGGTAATTTACTTGCCTTTTCCTTATGGCTCTTGTCAGAATTCATGTTGCTTTATCTCCTTGCTCTGCTATTAAAACTCATCTTGGTGTTTACCACAGGCCAGGAGAGACTAATCTTAGCTCCTGCTAATTAGTGCTGTTTAGGTCTTTGTGCTCTGTGCATGCCAACCAAGGCCTAACAATTCAGGGTGCTGTGAAGGGCTGTGTGTGCTCTGGGGGCTCACAGATCAGTTCAGTGCATCCCGCAGGGGAGCACGTCTCACAAACTCTTGAATTACAGTAAAATTAGTAAGTTTATTGTGTTTTAATGGAATCCCAGAATGGTTGGGGTTGGAAGGACCTTAAAGATGATCCAGTCCCACGCTCCTGCCACAAGCAGGGCCTCCTGCCCCACACCAGGATGCTCCAAGTCATGTCCAGCCTGGCCTTGGACACTCTGAGCTGTCTGAGTGAGGAGCTGCCAGGGCCTCACCCACCTCACAGGGAGGAATTTCTCCTTATGTCCAATCTAAACTGCCTTGTGTCAGTGTGAAGCCATTCCCCTGTTCTGTGCATGCCCTGGTCCACAGCCCCTCTCTGGCTCTCTGTGGCCCCTCTGAGCTCTGGCAGGGTCTGTGACACCCCCAGACTGAGCAGCCCAGCTCTCAGCTCTCAGCCCAGCTCTCAGCCCAGCTCTCAGCCCAGCTCTCAGCCCAGCTCTCAGCCCAGCTCTCAGCCCAGCTCTCAGCCCAGCTCTCAGCCCAGCTCTCAGCCCACTCTCAGCCCAGCTCTCAGCCCAGCTCTCTCAGCCCAGCTCTCTCAGCCCAGCTCTCTCAGCCCAGCTCTCTCAGCCCAGCTCTCTCAGCCCAGCTCTCAGCCCAGCTCTCAGCCCAGCTCTCAGCCCAGCTCTCAGCCCAGCTCTCAGCCCAGCTCTCAGCTCTCAGCCCAGCTCTCAGCTCTCTGCCCAGCTCTCAGCCCAGCTCTCAGCCCAGCTCTCAGCTCTCAGCCCAGCTCTCAGCCTGTGTGTGCAGCAGAAGGGCTCCACACCTCTGACCAGCCCTGTGTTCTCCTCTGGGCTGGCTCCAAGGGCTCCCTGGCTCCTTGTGCTGGGCCCATATCAGTAAGGTGGGAACTTTGAACCTGGGTAGATCCTTGTTTTAAGCCTGTTCTGGGAACTAAGGCAAGGAAAAGTAAAAAGGCAGTTGATGCAGTTGGGAATGCTTTTAAAGTAGTAAGTTTGTTGTGTTTTAATGCATGATTTTTGAACCTTGCAGAAAAGTTGGCTGCTGAAGACTGTTAGATGTAAACCTGGACCATAAGTAGTAGTTTTAAGAGAGATGTGCAAGACCCCAGCTCTAATCCCAGACAACAGCAGCAATGGCTTTGTGCCATCCACAGGGAAGAACTGCTGCTGTGGTTTTCTGGGTTGGAGTTGAAAGCCTGAAGGTCTGAGCTCTGCAGTGAAATGCTTGGGGAAAGTGGTTTCACTCCAGCAGAAACTCCATTTGATTTCTGGCTTTCACTTCCCTTTGCTGTCCCACAGTGAACACCCAGAACTGTCCCCATTGTCCTGGCTGTGTGCTCTCAGTGCCAGCAGAGGCTGAGTTGTGTCTGGGGTGACCCCAGCACTGCCTTTGGATTTTAGTTAGCAGCAGCCAAAGGATGGAAGCCTCCTCCTGCCCTTCTCTCCTGCCAGCTCCATTCTGTGAGGTGGAACAGGCTGGAGAGCTGGGCTTGGTCAGGCTGCACCTGGACAGGTACATGTATGGGACTGCCAGTCTGTGGGATGTCACAGACCATCTCCTGCAGTACAAACCCTCCTCAGCTGATGGGGAGCTGGGCTGAAAGATGATCAAAACCTTCCAGACAGGCACAGCCTATTGCTTCAGAGCAGATTAGGCTGAATAATACAAAAAAAGTTGCTGAACAGGATGAATATTTTAGAGTAAAGGCAGCCAGAACCTGCAGGGTTGGTCATTGCAAACACTCTGCTCTCACATGTGTGAAGCACTGCAGCACACTGCTGAATCAGTGCCACTGGGTTAGAGTCCCCCTCTGTGGGGCAGTGGGTGTGCAATCTCACACAATCCTGTTTGGGGGCCCTTCTCATCCTTCAGAGCCCTGTGCTGGGGGAGCTCCCTGCTCCTGGTGTGCTTTTGTTTTATTGGGAGGTGCTGTGTTCCTATACCTGCACCTGCTTTTGTTTTATTGGGAGGTGCTGTGTTCCTGTACCTGCACCTCACCTGCTTTTGTTTTATTGGGAGGTGCTGTGTTCCTGCTGCACCTCACCTGCTTTTGTTTTATTGGGAGGTGCTCTGTTCCTGCTGCACCTCTCCTGCTTTTGTTGTACTGGGCAGTGCTGTGTTCCTGTACCTGCACCTGCTTTTGTTGTACTGGGAGGTGCTGTGTTCCTGTACCTGCACCTCACCTGCTTTGGGTTATTTAAGCTACTTTCATAAGGAACTTAGATTTGTTTAGGGTAAATCCGTTTCTCCTTTTCTCTGCTAGTTCATCTCTTCTCCTCTGCCTTGTTTTAGTGCCTTTAGCAGCCGTTTCCCAGTTTGCAATCCCCCTGAAGGCAGAGCAGATCATCCAGTCTGCAGCAATGGCTCAGGGAGGCTGATGAATGTCACTGCCTGGAGGGAAGGTGCCCAAAATGATCTTCTCCAGGAGGGAAAGGTGCCCAAATGATCTTCTCCATGAGGGAAAGGTGCCCAAATGATCTTCTCCAGGAGGGAAAGGTGCTCAAATGATCTTCTCCATGAGGGAAAGGTGCTCAAATGATCTTCTCCATGAGGGAAAGGTGCCCAAATGATCTTCTCCATGAGGGAAAGGTGCTCAAAATGATCTTCTCCAGGAGGGAAAGGTGCTCAAATGATCTCCAGGAGGGAAAGGTGCTGAAATGATCTTCACCATGAGGGAAAGGTGCTCAAAATTATCTTCACCAGGAGGGAAAGGTGCTCAAATGATCTTCTCCATGAGGGAAAGGTGCTCAAATGATCTTCTCCAGGAGGGAAAGGTGCTCAAATGATCTTCTCCAGGAGGGAAAGGCCCCTCGGGCTGTGCTGGGCGCCTGAGGCTGTGCAGGAACACGGGCAGGAAATGCTGGCTGGTTGGAGGGAAATGAGGATGGTGCCAGGGAAGGGCTCTCACAGGAGCAGCCTGGCAGTACAGCAGGGGTCTGAGTGTTCAGGGTTGTGGGAAATGGTGAGGGCAGTGGTCACTGGGGTGTCCCTGAGCAGGACACAGAGCAAGGACTCTGCTGATGGCTGAGGGTGTGGATGGATGCAGGGCCCAAATCCTCAGGAGAGCTTCTCTTGTTCCACTGCGGCCAGGAAAACTTTCATTTCCTGCTGGCACCCAGCTGATTGTGGTTTGGTTTATAAATGTGGATGTGTTCCTGTGTCTCAGAGCTGCTGTGTTAGCATGTTGTGGCTGCCATGTGTGCATCTGGAGCAGCAGCTTTGCTGTGCCATAGCTCTGCTCTGCTCTGCAGACAGTCAGTGCTGCATGAACTCGGGCTGGCTCTTCCCTCCAGGTCAGCCTGCAGCTCCATTCCCACCAGGAGCATTGTGTGGCAAACCAAGAAATCACTGCTCCCTCTTTGCTGTCACAGAGGAAAGAAGTTCTTGCCCTAAGCTGCTTTTAGGGTGTGGGATTTCTTTTTTCCCTGGTTTTATTTCAGTACTGCATCCTCCTTGCAGGTTGTACAAATCTGTTCTTACATGTTTTCATGATAGTGGCTGTTGAGCTGCAAAATACTGATTAAATAATTTTGATATGAATAGGAGCTGCCAGAGAATCTGTATCAAGGTGCCTTCCAACCCCAACCATTCTGTAATTCTGTGATCAAAGTCAGGGTGGCTCTGCTCAGTCAATGAATATTACAGAATAATCACACTGCTGTATGTATTCCTAGGATGTGCTAAGACTTTAGATATGTTTCACAGTCCAGTAAAAAAAGCTTTATTTGGTGAAGACTTAAATAATTTAATGTGCAGATTCCATAAATCTTTATCAATGCTATTACTGTGCAACTTCTTGCTCTGACTGTGCCAGTGAAAACTAAAAATAGGGCAAACAGGGCTTGAAGATTGCAAGCTCCAAGTCATGAAGGAGTTAATGCACAAAAGTGATGAACAAGTGAGGATAGCACATATCTGATAAGAAATATGCAGAGAAGTTGTAGCTGCCTACAAAGAACCATGAAACAGCTCTGAATGAGCAGCAAAACTGGAAATAGATTCAGTGTTGCTTCAGATATTTGTGCAAGCATCTGAGATCAGTAAGGGTACAAAGCAGAGATGACAGCAGGACATCACCATGAACAGAATGCTCCTCACTGGGTGTGTCAAAGCAGTTACCAGATGTTTGGTTCCCTCTGAACACTGCTGTGCTGTGGTTTGATGCAGCACAAGGAGCTGGCTCCCAGAGCTGGCTCTGTGTCCTGGCTCTGTGTCCTGGGTCTTGCAGTAATTCTGTGCCCTGTTCCAGCAGTGCTCATGTGCTGCAGTAATTCTGTGTCTTGTTTGAGCAGTGCTCATGTGCTGCAGTAATTCTGTGTCCTGTTCCAGCAGTGCTCATGTGCTGCAGTAATTCTGTGTCAGTTCCAGCAGTGCTCATGTGCTGCAGTAATTCTGTGTCAGTTCCAGCAGTGCTCATGTGCTGCAGTAATTCTGTGCCCTGTTCCAGCAGTGCTCATGTGCTGCAGTAATTCTGTGTCAGTTCCAGCAGTGCTCATGTGCTGCAGTAATTCTGTGTCAGTTCCAGCAGTGCTCATGTGCTGCAGTAATTCTGTGTCAGTTCCAGCAGTGCTCATGTGCTGCAGTAATTCTGTGTCAGTTCCAGCAGTGCTCATGTGCTGCAGTAATTCTGTGTCAGTTCCAGCAGTGCTCATGTCCTTGTTCCTCAAAGGTTCCTTCATTCACCCAGGGCTGGTTTTCTGTGGATGCACATTCAGTGACACAAGGGCAGTGTCCCAAAGCTGGTGTGCAGCTTGCCCTGAGGAATCAGCTTTCCCCAAAATCCCTTTGTAATGGTGTTTCCCTGCTCTGAGCCTTTGCATACCCCATTGAGCTGGTGTGCAGAGCCTTGCTGCTGTGGGTGGCTCAGATGTGTCAGTAGGGTTTGTTTTTGTTAAATTCATGTTCATTGAGACCTGGGAGTTCAGTGAAACACGGTCTGCCCTTTTAGATTTATTTGAAATAGGAATAAACTCCTCAGCTTCATCGCAGGAGGAAACACAGCCAGTATTTTTGGTTTATTTTTTGGTTGTTTTTTGGTTCATTTTTTGGTTGTTTTTTGGCCTCTTTGATGATATGAAATCTGATTCAGATGATTGTTCCTGGGGAAGGGTGCTTGTACCTCAGCCTTTGTTCTGGATGTGTGATGAGACCCTGCACCTGAGATGGAGCTGAAGCATTGCACGGGGCAGTGGCTGCAATGGGAGAGGCCTCATCCTCTAAGCAAAAGTTCCTTTGGGATTTAGGGGGGAGATTTTCTTTCAGAAGCCAGGTTTGCCCTGCTCATCGTCACTTGTGGCAGTTCAGGTCCCCATGTCCATCAGTCTCATCTCCAGATTAGAAATGCGGAGTGTCCCGACTGCAAGAGGTGCAATAAATATATCTATAGTATAATAAATATATTATATTATATATTATAACATATCTGTTGTAATGAATAACATATTATATACTATGTTATTATAACATATTATATATGTTATATATAACATATATAATATATGTTATATATAACATATATATAATATATGTTATATATAACATATATATAATATATGTTATATTATATATATGTTATATATAACATATTATATAATATATAATATTATATTTATATAATATTATGTATTTATAATTTATAACATATTATATATATGTATATATAATATGTTATAAATTTATAACATATAAATATATGTTATTATAATATTATAATATATAAATTATAATTATATAAACTATAATATATTAATAAATTAAGATTTATTAATATATAAATAAATAAAGTTTGAGTGCAGCTTGTGTGACACGGTCTGGTGTTTTGGTGACAGACTCACAGAATATTCTGAGTGTGAAGGGCCCTGCAGGGATCCCTGGTGTGTGCTGTGCAGGCCGTGTTTGTGCTGATCAATCAGTGACCCTGGCCAGTTTGTGCTGATCAATCAGTGACCCTGGCCAGTTTGTGCTGATCAATCAGTGACCCTGGCCAGTTTGTGCTGATCAATAGGTGACCCTGGCCAGTTTGTGCTGATCAATCAGTGACCCTGGCCAGTTTGTGCTGATCACTAAGTGAACCTGGCCAGTTTGTGCTGATCAATCAGTGACCCTGGCCAGTTTGTGCTGATCAATCAGTGAACCTGGTCAGTTTGTGCTGATCAATAAGTGAACCTGGTCAGTTTGTGCTGATCAATCAGTGACCCTGGCCAATTGTCCCCCCTGTTGCAGGTGCTGGGCCCTCCATCCCTGTGCTGTGCAGCAGCAGCATCCCCCAGGGCCAGTTCTCCCTGGCTCCCTTCGTGCTGCTCTGTGCTCCAGCATCCCCCAGGGCCAGTTCCCCCTGGCTCCCTTCGTGCTGCTCTGTGCTCCAGCAGCCCCTCAGCCTGTCCTGCAGCCTGGGCACCCCTGATGCCCTTTGTGCCACAAAGCACACCCCGATATTTGCTGCCATGAGCCCTCCCAGTGCAGGGCAGCCTCTGCCCTGTTCCAGCAGCGACTGCTGCCCTGGTTTGTTGAGCTGTAGTCAAGGAGACTGCAAACACTGGGATGTGATTCACGGGCACAGATAGAGCTGGCAGGGTCTGCCTTTTCCTCGTGCCAGGGGAGCAGAAAGCAGCTGGAAGTGAATGGGCAGTGCTGTCTAGAGATGGAGTTCAGTGCAGATTATCAATGCAGCTGCAGGGTCTGGGTGCTGCCCCTTCCCCCTGGGCTGCAGGCAGGTTTGGCACAGTTGCCACTGTCACAGCCTGTCCCCAGCTGTGCCCCCCCAGGCCAGGCTCAGCATTCTGGGCAGTGATGCTGCAAGCAGCCACGACGGGCTGGGAGTGCAAGAGCTCAAAATAGAAACGGGAGCTGATTGCTTTTAACCTGGGCAGGCAGGGTCAGGGAAATGTCACCTCTGCTTCCTTTGCTGTCACTGTGCTCTCTGGCCAGCTGCCCAGGGATTCCTGGGAGTGAGCACTTGGTGTGATGGGGCTGAACTTGGCACGGGCTCCTCAAACCCTCACTGTCCTCTCATGGCTGTGGCAGAGTCTGGAATGACAACGCTGCACTTTGTGTTTGCAGTGTGCATCATTTCTAACCCTGGGGAAATAGAAGATATTCTGGTGGGTCACAGTCTATTGTTCTGAGGGGATGAAAGCCTCTCCCACCCTTTCCTTCCTCCTGCAGTGGGGGAAGGTGCTTTGGTGCTTGGGAGGAGCATCAGAGGAGCTGCTTGAGGTGAGCCAGACCCCTGGAAGGCAGAGGCCCTTGCTGGTGCTGGGTGTCTTCCCTTCTTACCTTTTATGTGCATTCATTGTCAGGTGCACAGTTCTGCATTAACCAGTGAGTTTGGCTTGGAGAAATGGTCAGTGGCTGTACAGAACATTGTTCTGGTTTCTCCTTTCAAACTCCTGCCCTGTATTTTGTGAGAGTGGAAGTTGGAACTTCACTGTGGGAGTTTTTCTTCAGCAGAATCATCATCTGGTTTCTCACTGTTCTGGTTTGAAAGTAAAACCAAGAGACTCCCAGTCAGAAATACAAGGGAAATCATCTCTGAGGCACTGAGGGGCCCAGAAACAGGAGGGGAGGAACAAACCATGGCCCTGCTGGTTCAGCAGCTCTGGAGGATGGGAATGGAATAATTTGTATTGTATTTATATTGTAACCCAGGACACTTAGACACTGCTAATTGCCTTTTTGCTATAGCAGCACTGTGATGAGTGAATTTTTTAAACATGCACAAAGAGGTGTGATAGTCCCTTTATTATCAAGGAAGCAGAGCCCCATTTCCAGTTTCAGGGCAGTGATTTCCTCAGGTAACTCACTGCTGTGTACCTTGGAACTGATTGTAGAACTTTGTGATTGTGGATGGAGCTGCTTTTAGTGAGAAATGAATTCATCTTTCTTTAACCCTTTGCAGCACAGACATGTGCAGTTGAACTGAGTGCCTCAGGGCTCCTTTTATGGGTAAGGAACAGAAATGAGCATTTGTAGGGTGTGAACAGAAATGAGCATTTGTAGGGTGTGAACAGAAATAAGCATTTCTAGGGTGTGATTCACCTGCACTATTTTAGGTACACCCCGTTGGGTGGTCTCAGTGTGCTGTGGCTGTGCTGTTTCTGCCTTGATGGCAAAGGGAGTTGGAGCTGCTCCTGCCTTTCAGCATCATCATATTTTCCTAAACAATCATTCCTTCTGTGTCCTGGGTAGATCTGTGTTACATCCAAGATGATCTCTTCTCAAGCTAACTTCTCAGCTAATCCACCCCTCAAGCATCCTGGCCATCTGTTTTTGGCTTTGAAGGTACACCAAGACTCGTGCTATTTTTTCATTTGGTACTTTCACTTTCCTGCTTTTCACACTCATAATTCCTTCAGCAGTGGGATTAGAGACCAACTCAGCCTGCCTTGTATGGCTGAACCCTCTGAGTTCCTTCAAACCATTGAAATTCTAGTGTGGCATTGCCTTGGAAACAGCAGCCAGAGAATTGATGTGTAGGAACTGCAGCAGAGAAGCAGAGAAATGTCTTGTTGAAAGCAACAGTCACGTTGATCAGAAATATGGGAAGTAATTAAGCTTATTTGAAGCTGTTTTAGTGGTGCTGTTCCAGCTTCAGCTGCAGTTGTGCACAGTGCCAGCTGATGGCAGGGGCTGCAGTGCTGTGCTCCCAAGTTTAGGGTTTGGGGCTGTTTTAATCCGTGTCCTGTGCAGATCTGTTTGTTTCTTGGTAGAAGGCAGCAGCAGTGCAGCTGGAAATGATAGGGAGCCTTCAGAATCTGCCCTGGAAAGAGCAGTGGAGAGGATATGTGGGTGGAGAATAACCCAAGTATTTGGTTTGGCTTTAACAATCTGCGTATCCTAATGAAGATCCTGCACAATGAACTAATTAGGATAAGAAAATGTCTTCTGTGCATGAGTGCCCAAGGCAGACCTGGCTCCCCTTGGATCCTGCTGTGCTCCTGGCTGGGCTGACAGCTGGGTCAGCTATGGGAGGTGCTGCATTGCCCCTCTGCATTTCCTTCCCCTGGAACATCCCAGACCTGTTTGTGCAGGGCCCTCTCTGTTCTGCAGGCTCAGTGGATGTTCCTGCTCTGTGCAGGGATGGCCCACTGGACATCCCCAAGGCCAGAAATGGGGTCCACTGCAGCACATTGCCCCAGGCCCTGCCTTGGGTGCTGGTGAGCAAGTGTGTCATCCACAATATCCACATGAGACACTGGGAAACCGGCCCATGTTCTGAGGAGGGGAAAGAAAGCAAGTTATTGTGTTAATATGTGTATGTATTGTGTATAATACATAATACACGCATGTTATACATAATACTTATACATATTAATATGTCTATAATATTATGTACTAACATGTATATAATATTAATACATAGTATGTGTATTAGGTATAATATGTGCTAATTGTTGTTAAAGCCTGGGTCTGGGCTCAGCTGCCTTTGGTGGAGCCAGGAAAGGCTGGGCCTGACTTCACACCCCAGGTGCCTGTGGGAGAGGCTGTGAGAGAGGCTCTGCCCCTGCTGTGCCCCTGCTGTGCCATTGCTGTGCCCCTGCTGTGCCCCTGCTGTGCCACTGCTGTGCCACTGCTGTGCCATTGCTGTGCCCCTGCTGTGCCCCTGCTGTGCCCCTGCTGTGCCCCTGCTGTGCCCCTGCTGTGCCACTGCTGTGCCCCTGCTGTGCCCCTGCTGTGCCATTCTGCTCCTTCCAGCAGCTCTGGCACTGCCAGGAAGCTCTGTTTGGTTCTGCTGCAGATCTGCCCCTTACCTTTGGTTTGGCCTGAGCTTTGCTGTGGCACATTGGGAATATTCCTGAGTTGATTTTAGCCCAGCTGCAGCCATGAGGACAGCAGTCAGGCTCTCCTGAGCCTGCAGCCATGCACACACATTGCTGCTGCTGCCCTCTGCATTTCAGCATCTCAGCCTGTGGGGCTCAGTGGGTTCAGTGCAGAGGGCAGTCCCAAAGCAGAGAGCCTGCTTGTGTTTTATCTCCTGGCTGGAGCACAAATCTCAGTGACTTTGGCATGGCAGGGAGCAGTGTCCATTCCCTCCTCTGTTCTCTACCTAAAATGAGCAGCTCTGTGCCATCAGCTCGATATAGCTCAGTTCTTATCAGCACACATTGCAGCATGTGTGGGTGTTGGCAGCCAGGCACACAGGAAACAATCCCTCATGAGCTGCATTATCTGCACACAGCCCAGGCTGGGCAGGCAGGGCACAGTTGGGTATTGACAGGGGCTTCCTGTTGGGCACAGCAACACCAAGGCCCGAGGTGAAACAGGAGCAGGCTCAGATTTCATCCCAGTGAGCACAGAACTCCAGCCCAGCACAAATCCAACACCAGCCCTGCACAAATCAAACCCCAGCCTTTGGCACTGGCAGGACTTTCCCTTCAGAAGGGATCCCAGTAAGGCACTCTGCACATGGCACCTATATTGTCAGCCCGTTGTGGTTTTTGAGAGGAACATAACAGGTTTGGGTTGGAAGGGACTTGCAGAGGTGATCCAGTCCCACACCTGCCATGGGAAGGGACATTGCAGCTGGGCCAGGCTGCTCAGAGCCTGCCCTGGGGTGGCAGAGCTCATCCAGCTGGGCCTTGAGTATTCCCAGGGATGGGCATCCCCCCTCTCTGGGAAACCTGTGCCAGTGTTTCATCACAAGAAGCATTTTCTTCATATCTGATCTAAACCAGGCCCTTTTAGTTCAAAACTGTGAGCCCTTACAATGGCCTTAAAGAGTTTTATTCTGCTGTTCCTTCCCAGCACAGGCTGGCCATGGAGCATTCAGTCAGAGTGTGCTCAGAGCATCTGCAAGGGGCAGGTGGAGCAAGATGGGGCTGTTTGGGTGGTGTGCAGTGGTCAGTGCTGGCAGAGGGACAGTGCCCTCTGGGAGGGACCAGGCTCTGTGTGCTGGGGTCTCTCTGCCCTCAGGTTTACACCTGGACAGGCAGGTGAGAGACACCTGAACTTCTGCTCTTCTGTCATTTCAGAGTGACACAATGAGTGTGTCTTTGGTGCTTCTGTCTGTGTGGTAGAAATTATTCTGTGCAATTGGGTGCTGGAAAATATTCCACATCATTGGTTCTTCAGGCTGTATTCATTTTGTTTTACCACAAGCTGCTATCTCTCCAAGCCCATGCAGTA
Organism: Geothlypis trichas; assembly: GCA_009764595.1. Classification (NCBI taxonomy): domain Eukaryota; kingdom Metazoa; phylum Chordata; class Aves; order Passeriformes; family Parulidae; genus Geothlypis; species Geothlypis trichas. Next base: position 204,744 of record CM019906.1, on the reverse strand, counting down.
ACCTGAGAAAAGGAGATTCCTGACTCATCTGAACATAAACCCTGTATGAGAGTAAAACCATGGTGTTTGAGCATCTAATCCCATACAGATCCATAGATATCACTGCTGGTCCAAGCAATCTGGTTTGTTTTTCTTGACTACTGCATTATTTTTATGCTGCAGAAATCTCCTGGACAGTAAAAAAAATAAATCTTACATGGGTAGATGTCAGCTCACTTAGCTAAAGCACCACGGTTTTGTTTAATATAAATTGCTTCTATTTAAAGCTGGGGGTGTCCACATGTTGTTCTGTTGCTGCTTAGTTCAAGTTTATCCCTGTGATCCCCCTTAAGGTCCTTAGGGAGCCCAAGAGGATCCCCCCTGCAGCCTCCTCATCCTCAGCCAGGCTGGAGCCCCCACGCTGTGCTGTGAGCAAAGCCCTGCCTGTGCTGGCCACACTCCCACCTCCCTCTGGGTGTTCTCCACAATGGCCACGTTGCTCATGTAAGATAAGATGTGCCCAGCTCCAGCTTTTCCCCAAAATGGCCATTTGTAATGGCATGGTATTTTATTTTTTATTTTAATGTTGGGAAATCGTCCTGTGCTGAGTTTCAGGGGCCAGCCCATGGTTTCATCCCTTGGCAGGGTGGGTGTGCTCCCGTGCCTGCCAGGGAGGAAGAAGGTGTTTGCCATAGAATAGGTGTTTGCCACAGAATAGGTGTTTGCCACAGAATAGGTGTTTTGCCATAAATAGGTGTTTGCCATGGAATAGGTGTTTTGCCATAGAATAGGTGTTTGCCCATAGAATAGGTGTTTGCCATGGAATAGGTGTTTGCCATGGAATTGGTGTTTGCCATGGAATAGGTATTTTCCATAGAATAGGTGTTTGTCATAGAATTGGTGTTTGCCATGGAATAGGTGTTTGCCATAGAATTGGTGTTTGCCATAGAGTAGGTGTTTGCCATAGAATAGGTGTTTGCCACAGAATAGGTGTTGCCACAGAATAGGTGTTTGCCATAGAATAGGTGTTTGCCACAGAATAGGTGTTTGCCACAGAATAGGTGTTTGCCACAGAATAGGTGTTTGCCATAGAATAGGTGTTTGCCACAGAATAGGTGTTTGCCACAGAATAGGTGTTTGCCACAGAATAGGTGTTTGCCATAGAATAGGTGTTTGCCACAGAATAGGTGTTTGCCACAGAATAGGTGTTTGCCACAGAATAGGTGTTTGCCATGGAATAGGTGTTTGCCATAGAATAGGTGTTTGCCCATGGAATAGGTGTTTGCCATGGAATAGGTGTTTGCCATGGATAGGTGTTTGCCATAGAATAGGTGTTTGCCATGGATAGGTGTTTGCCATAGAATTGGTGTTTGCCATAGAATAGGTGTTTGCCATAGAATTGGTGTTTGCCATAGAATAGGTGTTTGCCATGGAATAGGTGTTTGTCATGGAATAGGATTTGCCATAGAATTGGTGTTTTCCAGCCTGGTTTTTTTCAGCTTGAGTGCAGAAATTACTGGTATTGAAAGATTCCCCTGCTGTATTCACAGCCCAGTGTTTGAGTTAGTTCACTATTCACTAAAATCACTGGTGTTGGAACATTTCTGTGTGATATTCTCAGCCTGATTCACTTCAACTGTTCAAGTGAGACTTTGGGCAGGCCTGGGTGAAGGGCATTGGGAAATCAATGGGCAATAGTGATGGGAAAGCTGTAAAGGTGTGGTTTGTGTAATTGCTTGTGGTTTGTGTAATTAACTGCAGGCCAGAAAGGAACAGAAATGTTAGCCCAGCCTCATCCCACTTGTTCCTGCCAGCATGGCATGAGGATCAGAGATTGATCTGCAGTTAAGGAGCAAGAGCAAAGGGCCTGGAGGTAGAACACAAACCTGAGTATCTGGTGTACACAACTGTGGGCTGAGCTGAATATAGAAAAGAGAGTTCTGGGTGTTATCAGTTGTGCCATTTTTAGTCCTTTCAGTGTCACAAGGCTCCTCCTTATCATAACATCCACTTTAAGAGCACAGTCTTTTTTGAGAAAGGGTTATAACCAGGTTATAACCTGGATTTTTTGTCCTTTGGTTCTTGAGCCTTTTTAAAGATGCTTTTTGCCTTTGAGAGAGAGAAGAACTGGTCCTGCACAATATCTCCTTTGCTTTGATGGCTCTCAGTCACGTTGTTCCTGCACTTACCTGGTGTCATAGCTAGATGTCAGCCTCAGATGTGAGTCTGTCACTCACATTTATTTTTGTTCCTTGTCTCTCTGTACTGCTGGGCTGGCTCGAGACCTGGGACTCACCTCCTCAAAAGCCTGGCCTGGGGGTTTGATTATTAACTTAGCAGAGCCAGCAGAAATGTTTGCATTTACCCTGCTTGGAGGGGCATCTGTGCTCATGGTACATTTGGCTTTGTGCTGACTGCTCTGGTGCCCTGCTGGTCTTGCAGGTGGAGCTTTGCCCAGGAAGCTCTGCTCACACCCTGCCTGCCAAACCTTGCCTCAGAAAAACTACTGGGAAAACCTTCTGGGGTGTGTGAGCAAGGGAATGAAGAGTGGCCTTGAAGGGTTCCAGCCTTAGAGGGGTCCAGGAGCTTCCATAATTATGGAGCCTCAGAGGGTTCCAGGAGCTTCCATCATGATGGAGCCTCAGAGGGTTCCAGGAGCTTCCATGATGATGGAGCCTTAGAGAGTTCCAGGAGCTTCCATAATGATGGAGCCTCAGAGGGTTCCAGGAGCTTCCATGATGATGGAGCCTTAGAGAGTTCCAGGAGCTTCCATGATGATGGAGCCTCAGAGGGTTCCAGGAGCTTCCCATGATGATGGAGCCTCAGAGGGTTCCAGGAGCTTCCATGATGATGGAGCCTCAGAGGGTTCCAGGAGCTTCCCCAGCAGCTCCACACAGGCCAGTGTGTGAGACTGCAGGGCAAGGGCAGAGTCAGAGCTGGCACAGTGACAGCAGGCAGTGCTGGCACAGGGTGAGTCAGCTGCCCAGTGAGTGCCCCCTGAGCCCAGCCCTGGCACATTTGGGCAGAGGGGAGTGTTATAAATGATCTAACATAAAATACAGGAGGATTGTGTCAGCTCAGAGGGCGGTGTTACAAATGCTCTAACACACATGACAGGAGGATCTGAGCAGAGGGCAAGTGTTATAAATGCTCTAACACACATGACAGGAGGATTGTGTCAGCTCAGAGGGCTGGAGTCACAGTGGGACAATGCTGGGACAGCACAGTCACCCCCTCCAGGCCTGTCTGGGTGGATGGGACAGGCTGGCCACTGCAGTCCCAGGGCTGCTGTGCTGTGGGCAGCACAGATGTTTGCTGTGCCTGTGCATGGCTCTCTCCAGGCCTGGCTGGGTGGATGGCACAGGCTGGCCACTGCAGTCCCAGGGCTGCTGTGCTGTGGGCAGCACAGATGTTTGCTGGCATGGCTCTCTCCAGGCCTGGCTGATGCCAAGCTGGCATCACTGCACTGGGAGTGGGCACACAGCCTCTGCTGTGACCTCTCCAGCCCTGAGTCACTGTCATGGGAGGGGATGGACAGTGCACATTGTTACTGAACCTTCAATCTCGGTTTGCATGACTTCAGTGAGGAAATGGCAAATATATAATAAAGGATTGTATATCCATCATTAAAACAAGCAGGCTTGCTGTTAAAAGCCCTCATCTTTCTGTTCTAGGCTTCAGAAATGTCTGTTTAATGTTGATGTTGCCAGGAGCTTCCTGCTACAGGCATTCAGTCACCTGAGGGCTCACTGAGGTGACCCTGCCTCTAACACAGTTCAGTTTATCTGAATCCTCTTTTAGCCCAACCTTCTCTCTCCAGCAAGGACAGAAATGGAGGGAATTCTCTTCTGCAGCTCACTGTGTTTCTTGCTCACTTCAGTAGATGTAAAGCAAAACCAGCTCCCCAATACATGGACTGGCAGGGCAGATGTGGTGATATGCTCTAATATCCATGCTTGAACAAGAAGTGTCTGCATTCTGGGTTCTTGAGCTTAAGGGAGCTCATCACCAAACTGGGCTGAAGGTCTGTGGCTGCCTTTTCCCCTGCACTGAACTGAGGAGTGCCAGTGCCATTGGTAACAACAACAAAAACTGGGGTGATATCCATGTGCCTTTTGTTGCACTGTTCCTTCTCTAGTGTCCCTTAGTTTCCCCTGCTTGCCTGCACGGGGATGATTTCCATTCTGCTTTTGTTTCCTGCCAGCCTCAGGCCAAGGAAAGCAGCGTGTGAACACAGAGCTGTCAGCAGAACAAACTCATTGGTGGCATTTTGAATGCTTTAGGGGACTTGCTGTAGAAACAAGAGTATTTTATTATGATTATTTGGGTTTGGCAGGGACCTTGTCTGTTCAAGGTTGTTTTCCCTGGTTTTTAAAGGAAGGAGAGTTGCACTCCTGACTGAGAGACAGAAATCTGGGCTTGTGGCTGAATTGCTGAATGATGAAATAGTTTGTGTTAGAAGGGCTGTGTGCAGGCCATCTGGGAGTGGGAGTGCAGTGCATGGTGCCAGGGCTGTGCCCCTGCCTGCCTGGCGTAGCAGTCAGAGCAGTGCCAGGGACACAGCAGTGCCAGGGACACAGCAGTTGCCACCTGCTCGGGCATGGCTGCCTCCTTCCCTGCCACCATCACTGCTGCTGCTGCTCCAGGCTGGCACAGCACACCTCCCTGGGGTGCCAGAATTCAGAACTGCAGCTGAGCCTGGGCAGTGCCAGAATTCAGAACTGCAGCTCAGTCTGGGCAGT